>JAMXBB010000012.1:79834352-80027507 GCA_024138015.1 Lumnitzera littorea | reverse complement strand
TATATATATATATACTAATAGATAGAACATACGGTATATGTATATACATGTATGTATAAATAAGAATATATAGTAAATAAGAATTGGAAATCTTACTATTTAGATATAATCTACATGTACACGCAAAAAATAAAAAAATAAATAAATACATAGATATATATATAAATAAGAGTACATATAGTATGTATTTAGTATTTTCACAAAATAAATATAGATATATACATATATGTATACATGTGAAAATGATTATTTATGTATATATGCATACAATCTTTATTTTCATATGTATATATATATATATATATATAAGTATAAGTATTCGTATATTATATACATGTATTTTGTATTTATATATTCATATATACAGGTAAGCTATATTTTTATGAACATATATGTATACATGTATATATCTATGTGGCATAGATTTATGTATAGCATATAGTATATAAAGTATACCATATATTAAGTAGTATATCTGATACAATAATATTTGCTAAATAATAAATTCATAAATATGTAAGAAGTAGGTATATATATATATTACCGTAAATTAGGAATTACTAATTAAGTAAATTATAAAAATTAATCAAATATGGTAATAAGTATATATATATATGTGTATGTATTGTAAAATACAAATAAATAATAAGAAAATAATAAATAATAAAAATAACAGTAATAATAATAATAATAATTGTAATAAGTCTAAAATCTCAAAAATAGGTAAAAATGAGTAACTAAGGTAAAATATGCTTAAAATAATAAAATTCTCAATTATATAATTTAAATAATTATTAAATAATAAATATATTAAGAAAAAGATAAAATTAATATTTTATAACTTTTTAAATTAAAATACTAAATTTTGTGATATTTTTATATCACAGTTCAAACTGTGAGTCACAATGTCCAAAATGGACCTCACTACGAGAAAAAAAACATTCGAAATGGATTATAAGTTCATAACAATTTGAGCTAAAATAAAAAAATTATACACGATTCGGTAAAAAGCCTGAATCGACAATTTCATGTAATTAGGTCAAGGAAACCTTACAAATTATGATACTAGTTTAGCTTTAAATTCCCAAACTTACAAATTTTTATTATTCTTAGGTGATCTTGACATTGACCTTGAGTTGCTACTAGATTATTACGACCCTTGAGTCAACTATGGCTGAGTGAGTTTTCCTAATGATTTCATACTTGTTTATGTTTGTAATTAGTGAATATAAATGATGATTAATAATTGAATATTGTATGGGGCTGGGTTATGCTTGTGTATGATAATTGCTTGTTAATGATGAATTTACTTTAAAGTGTGATAACGTATTGATTGTTGCATAATAGATTCGTTAGGAATTGATTGTTTGTGACCTTGTTGATCATTGAATAATAAGATCTAACTTTACTTGACTTAAAAAAAAAAGTGAAATTGAAACATGCATAATCATACACTGTATAACTAATTTTGGCCGTCACATTATATGGAGGTAACGAGAGGCTATACGTGGGTTGATTATTTGATTGTTATAGGTTTCGTACAGTGCACACGTACGATATAACCTTACCCTAGCCTGCGGGATTAATAGGCATTAGAGGCGCTAATCACTTAGCTAAGGGTCAAGTTTAGAGGCCTTTGTTTAGGGGTGAGTGAGGGCTCGTGAACCTACTCACAATTATATGTAGAACTCGTTTTTAATAAAACTGATAATGGATATACCATTACATTTTAAATATGAAACGTGGAGTTTCTTTATGAGATAAGTTCTAGTATGATACTTGGATCTGACTATGCCAATGTATCTCTAACCCTGACTTCAGAGGGCATTAAATCTGAGTTGCATGTAGTACCGGGTCACCTGCATCTATTTGTTTGGCATATTGGTTGATATGCATTCATTTGATTGAACTTGATTGTTGTATAACTTGATTGCTGTATGGTTGAGGGGATTATCTCACTAAGCTAGTTAGCTTATACCCTTGTAGTCTTCTTTCATAGGCTGAGTTGTTCGTGGAGTCAGGCTGTCGCATGCTCGAGGTTAGTGGTTCATCAGAGGGTTAATGTAGGAGTAAGACGTGTTTGGAGTGTTCACGTGACTGTTTATCTAGATTATAGATCTGAATATGTGATAAACTGATATTAGTTTGAGTTAAAAGTTCTAAAGACCTTATATCTGTAAATTCTTATATAAATAGATTATGTGTTATGTTTCTATATCTTATTATTGTTATTATGAAATGATATTACTTATGTTTGCATAACTCTTAGCTGTAGCTGTAGCTGTAGCCTTGTGTATCGTATGAAGAGTCGTCGATTGTGAGGGAATTCAATCTATAGTCTTTTATATGGTATACAATGACTGTCATGACTGGCCCCCTCGGATCATGATAATAGTCCTTTCTCCTTGTAGCCGAAAACAATCTTACATTCCTTACAGGCATTGAATATAGTTGTTCTTGTGAGGTAACCCTCTCTAAGTCTATTTTCATATACTCTTATATAGTCTTGCTGAGTAGCTTAAGATTAATGGTGAGTGGACCTTGACATTAACTTATGTGTCATATCCAGTGAAGTGTCAAGTCATGTTGTGTTTGTAGGTAAGTCATATCATTTGAACAGTTTCACATCAACTATTGCATTCTGTTTGCCAACATTTCCATTCTATTTTCTTTGTTACTTTGAAGGACTCATTTGGTTTTCATCTTTTAGGTAAGTCCTAGTAATAATTGAACTCCTAGGCATATTATATAATTGTGGTATCAGAGCTTAATGTTGTGACCGAAAGCTGTGTTGTGATAGTTTCTACTAATTCGCTATTTGATATACTTTATTTTCATCTAGAAGAACAATGTTAGTTCGCCGTTCATTGTTCGTTTGGTATTTTTTGTGGATTTAAGAGTTTCTTGTGTGAAAAGCATTTTTTGAAGCGTTGTTTGAGGATGTTGAATCCTAGTGTTCAAGGAGAGATTAACGATGTTAAGAGTGATGCTCATGGTTGTGGTTGTGTTACCTAACACATACTACGTACTACTGATGAACAAATACAGGACCTTGCCACCATTGTGGCCAATTTAGCTATCTTAATGCAGAGTCTTAGAGATTGGGCTGCGAAATAGAGCTATCACTAAACAGGCTAAGAAGTGAGGGATAGGTTGAGAAGATCGATGAATGAGTAATAAACTCCCGAACCCATTCCTATGAACCAAGCACCACCCCGTCGTGCCAATAGAGTTGCAAGAAGGAGACTCCAATTAGATGAAGTCGAAGTGTATGAGGAGGAGGAGCAATATGTTGGGATAGATGAATGTGAGCTAAGAGCTCCTAAGGGAGCTAAGCATCTCAAAGTACAGATTCTGAGCTTTGATGGTTCTGGTAGTGCTGATGACTACCTAAACTGGAAAGAGAAGATTGAAAAGATCTTTGAATTTTCTGACTATGAAGATGTTGTTCGTATTTGAGTGGCTGCATTGGAATTTTCTAGATATATCATTGTGGTAGAAGAAGTTGTAGAATGTTTGCTTAAGCGCTAGACGAGAAGTCCAAACTTGGAATGAGATGAAAAAAGTCTTGAGAAGTAAGTTCATTCCCAAATATTACAAGCAAGACACTTTTTGACGTCTCCAAGACTTGAGGCAAGGTAGTAGATCATTGGATGACTATGTTTGAGAATTTCAATTAATCCTGATTTGATGTGATGTTGATGAGCTCAAGATGCAAATTATAACACGGTTCATTTCTAGCCTAAGAACTAAGATTGGTAACATAGTAGAGCTACAGAGTCTTATAACTCTAGATGAAACCATCCAAGTAGCATAGAGGGTTGAGAGGCAGAGGTGGAGCCAGACTAGCCATCTAGGATTGTTAAATCGAACTAGCATGTTGAGCAGATCAGACTATGGTCGAGCACCGAATAGTTCTAAGGTAGAATGTTGAGGATAAGTGTCGAGCTGACTTGAAGAAGGCTAAGGTAAGGGTAAGGCTGAGGAACCAATGGTTCGAGGTGATGGGAACTAAGCAATTGGACCGCTAACTCGCAGTCGCACCCGAGGACTAGAAGGATTGACAAGATGAATCCTTTTGTTTCAGTCGACCCCTATCGAGGTCGACTGCTTCCTTGCTAAGTCACCCTTCATGTGGAGCCGAATGACTGCCTATATTTCTGTAGTGCGCCAAATTGAGGAATACTCACTCATGCATGAGCCATCTAATGACTTGGCATCTACCTTACTGAGAATCCGAGATAGAGAGACTCCGGGTTGACTAAGCTACTCCTATTCGGACAAGTAAGTTGTCTATATGTTTTGTTCGCATCTTTTAACAGCCTCGCCAATATGGCATCGCCACGTGTACAGTATCATGTATAGAATCCCTTACACCAATGATTGTTTTCCTTGTATATTTATTTTTACCCTTTTGTATTTTGTACATTATCTCCTTAAGAAATGCCCTTTTTGTCTTTTCCCTTGTTGGGTAAGTTGCCCTAACTTATGGGTATAAATACCCTTATACTTGTAGCTAAAAAGAGAACCCAAATTACCATTAATACACTTTTGTGTTTTCTTCCTTACGTAAACACTCTATTTACTCTTCGCATCACTCTTATCCTAACCTTTGAGCAAGGTTAGGTGGTAAATAACCTTACTAGACCAATTCGTGCATCATATTGAATTGTGTCGTGAGTTCTTGGAAGTTCCATTAATACGTCATATCCTCTAGAGTTGTTCATAGGTTTTGCTTACTTCCTCTTTTGCAATTATCATTCCATACGTTCCCTACCACTCCCATTTCGAGTTTCTGTAAGCTTGGACTCATTCAGTGACCGGTCTTATTTTTTCTTGGTTATAGTTCGCATCATCTTTGTATTAGTGTAGAGGTTTTATTTAAGTTGTTGGTTTTTCTAAAGTTCTGTTTATATTCTGTTTTGCGTTTGTGAAATAGAGCCAGTTACTGTGTTCATCTTAGCTGCTGTATTTGCTAGCTGTTGACTTCTTGAAGTGTTTGTTTGCATTTTGAATTTGTAGAGAAAACAACAGACCCGAATGTGAATGTTGGTATAGGAGATGACAATAGTGGAGTTATTTACCATGGATGACAGTCTTAAGGAACCCCTAGAAGTACCGACGAGAAATTTGATGAGGTGGCTAACCTCTTAATAGATCTGACCTGAGTTATTCATGCACTAGCCTGTCGACCCACTAAGGCTATACAAAATACCCTACAGGCTGCTTAACCTGTTAGAGGTTAGAACTCAGCTTGATTAGTTCGAGGTGGAAGAGTAGGCGGATGAGTAAGGCAAAGGATAGACTTGAGAGAGCTTGACGAAGAGGACTAGGAAGAGTCTTTTGAAGAGAGCGCATATGAGTCCCCAAAGCATCTGACCATGTGAAGCTTTGGATTCTGAACTTTAATGGATCTGGGAATGTTGATGAGTATTTAGAGTGGAAAGAGAAAGTGGAGCGTATTATTTATTATTATCATTACAAAGATTATGAGAAAGTGAGAATTGCTGTTGTTAAGTTCTTTAGATATGCTACCATGTGGTAGAAGAATTTCTAGGCCATGAGGAGATGAGAGGGCTATTGAGAGATTAATGCTTGGCTCAAGATGAAGATAGTACTTAGAAACAGATTTGTGTTAGAAACTTATCTTCAAGATACTTTCACTTGGCTTTAAGAGTTGAGACAAGGAGGCCGGACTGTTGATGGGTATGTTCAAGAATTTTAAATGCTTATGATTGATTGCAAAGTGGAGGAACCACTGGCCTGAATGGTCTCAAGATTCATTATTGGGTTGAGAGGAGACATTCGAGACATTGTGGAGCTTTAATGATTTGACACAATGGATGAAGCTGTTAAGATTGCCCAGCGAATAGAAAGGTAAAGGAGGAGCTGAATAACGATCAGGATTCCGACTAGCTAACCGGATAGGCAAGCTACCGAGCTCAATTGAGTACTAAGTTGAGTTGAAAGATTGATGTCTGCGCCAAATAGAAAGGATGACTTGATGGTGAAGTGCTAACCCAAACTTATGAGAAGGGCTAAGGGTTTGGTAGGAAGACGAGATAGATTAAGTACTTCAAGTGCCAAGAGTTCGGACATATGGCTACTTAGTGCTTGAATTGTAGGACAATGGTTATTAAGGGAGACGTCTTGAAGCTAGAAGTAGATAATATAGATGAGGAACTTGAGGAGGAGGAGGAGGTCCTTACCGAGAAAGAGTTGATTGAGAAGGACGTGTTTGCTGAGGACTTGGATAAGTTACTTATGGTTATCTGACGTACTATGAACATAGAACCCTCACGAGAGGAGGAGCAAGGAGAGAATTTGTTCCATATCACCTGTAAGGTGAATGGTTAGGTGTGCACCCTCATCATGGATAGTGGAAACTGTACCAATGTTGCATTAGCCGATTTTGTTTCAAAACTGAAGTTGCCAACTCTTGCACATTCGAGGCTATATAAGTTGCATTGGATGAGTGAGAAAGGAGCATTACATGTCACTCGGCAAATAATACTGTCAATCACTATAGGGAATTACTTAGACCAGATTCTCTATGACGTACTACCCATATGCGCCTTCTATATGTTGTTAAGAAGATCGTGGTTGTTTGATAGAAGGGTCATCCATGACTACTACAAGAACACATACATGTTTGAGAAGGATGATCAAAAGATCACATTGAACCCGATGTCGCCTAGAGAAGTTAGTAAATTGTAGAAAAAACTTGCTCGTAGATCGAAGAAGGCTTTGGTGATGAGTAGAGTTGAGCTTCGAGAGACCATCAACACTGATGAGTCGATCCTTATGTTGGTCAAGCGGCTATTAGAGATGAAGGAGCGGGGTAAATTACCCTGGGAAATCAAGGAGTTGCTAGATGAGTATATCGACTTGTTCTCATAATAGTTACTCGAGAGGTTACCCCCAACTTGAGGAATAGAGTACTGCATTGACTTAGTACCTGATGCTGCGTTACAGAATAAGCCAGCTTATCGGATGACTCCTGAGTAGGCTTTTGAGCTCTAATGTCAAGTTAATGAGTTGCTAGAGAGAGGGTATGTCAGAGAAAGTCTTCGCCCTTGCATTGTGCTGGCGCTTCTTGTGCTAAAAAAACGATGGGACTTAGCAGGTGTGTGTAGATAGCCAAGTGGTGAACAAGATCACAATCAAATACTGGTATCCCATTCCTAAACTAGAGGACATGTTGGGTGAACTGAGTGGAGCCAAGATCTTTAGTAAGATTGACTTGAAGTTTGGCTATCAGCAAATTCGCATGAGGCTAGGAGATGAGTGGAAAACTGCATTTAAAACTTGACATGGACTTTACAAATGGATTGTCATGCAATTTGGCTTGTTGAATGCCTTGAGCACTTTCATGAGGTTGATGAACCATGTGCTAAGACATCTAATAGGAAAGTGTGTCGTAGTGTACTTTGACAACATCCTAGTTTATAGTATCGACATGCTGAGTTATAACGAGCATCTTCAAGTCATATTAAATATTCTCTGTACTGAGAGATTATTTGGCAACTTGAAGAAGTGTTGCTTTTGCTAAGAGGAAGTGGTTTTCTTGAGCTATGTAGTCAGTAGAGGAGGGTTATGTATGGATGATGAGAAAATCTGAGCAATTGTAGAGTAGCCGACTCCTACTACTTGCGCCAAAGTGAGAAGTTTCCATGGATTGGCTTCATTCTATAAACGATTCATCAAGAATTTTAGCACCCTTGCCACGCTACTTACTGAGCTCATGAAGAAGAATATCAACTTCCAATGGGGAGAAAGGGAAGAGAAGGGCTTTGCCGAGATAAAAGAAAGGTTGACCTTCTCCTCAGTGTTGGTTCTACCTGACTTCGAGAAAATATTTAAGCTAGAACATAACGCATCAAGCATTAGAATAGGCGCTTTCCTAATGCAGGAAGGTAGACTAGTTGCCTTCCATAGTGAAAAGCTCAAAGGACCACAGTTAAAGTACTTCGTGTATGATAAAGAACTCTTAGCACTGATTTGAGCACTACAAGTATGGCAGCATTATCTACTATAAGAGAGTTTATCACCTACATTGACTATGAATCTTTGAGATACCTCAGAAGTTAGATGAAGTTATTGAAGCGGCAGGTAAGATGGGTTGAATTCCTTAAAGGATTCAATTTTATAATTAAGTACAAACAAGGAAAGAGCAACATAGTTGTAGATGCTCTTTCAAGGAGACATGCGCTATTAGCTAAACTGCAAACTAGGTTGTTTGGGTTTGAAAGTATCAAAGAATAGTAATTTGAGGATCCATACTTTAGACCCATAATCATGTGATGCACTAATGGAAGAACGGTAAATGAGTATCACATAAAGGATTGTTACTTGTTCCGAGGTGGAAAATTATGCCGACCTATTCACTATAGGAATTATTGATTTGGGAAGGCCACAATGGAGGACTCTTTGGACATTTTAGAGAAAGAAGGACTTATGAATTATTGAATGGTTAATTCTTTTGGTTGAGAATAAGGAGAGATGTGCATCAAGTTGTCAAAAGCTATGCCATGTGCAAGAAGGCTAAGTGTCAAGCTGAGCAAGAGAAAGCAATGCCTTTGCTTATCCCGACGAAGTCGTGCACTAAATTGAGCATGGACTTTGTTCTTAGACTACCACGAATTACCTGAGGCAAAGATTCTATAATGGTCATTGTGGATCAGTTCAGTAAAATTGCACGCTTTGTGCCGTGCTCCAAAACTAACAATGCTTCGGCTATTGCTTCTCTTTTCTTACAAGGGATTGTGTGGATACATGACTTGTCGAGAAATGTAGTCTCCAATAGAGACCTGAAGTTCTTGAGCCATTTTTGGAGAACCTTATGGCGTTGGATGGGGACCAAACTACTATTCAGTGCTTCTTGTCACCCCCAAACTTATGGCCAAACAAAGGTAGTTAATTGCACTTTGGGATCACTGCTTCAAGTTACAGTGGGCAAGAACTTAGCTGATTAGGACGTTTGCTTGCTAATGATCGAGTTTGCTTACAACCAAACAACGCATGACACTACTAAGCAGACTCCCTTTGAAGTGGTCTTTGGTTTCAATCTTGAGTTGCCCTTTGACCAAGCCTTTGTACCTGCACTCATGCAAAAGGATCTTGATGCCTCGACTAGAGCATAATCCCTCCAGCGCATCTATGATAAAGTCACTTGGTACATTGACCAAGCTACTAAAAGAATGCAGGAGAAGACTAAGGGTAGGATGACTAAACAGTGCTTGCAAGGAGACTTACTTTGGCTGTATCTTAGCAAGGGATGGTTCCCAAATAGGAGGAGGAAAAAATTATTTGCAAGAGTTGAATGACCTTTTAGAATCCTCCAGAAGATCAATGACAATGCCTACAGATTGGAATTGCCTGAGAATTATGGAGTTTCTAATGCCTTCAACATTGCTGACCTTAGTTTATATCACCCTAATAGAGAACTGAATGAAGACCATTCGGATTTGATCTTAAATCTCAAACAACTCGAAGGGAATGATGGGAATCAAGTTATCGGACCACTGACTTATAGCCGTTCCCAAGGATTAAAAGGCATGGTAAGACAAATCCTCCTATTTCAACTGACCCTTGCTGAGGCCGAGTACTTCCTTATTGAGTTACCCTTCATGTGGATCCGAATGATTGCCCATCTCTCTATAGTGCGCCGAATTGAGGAATACTTACTTGTGCTCGAGCCGTCCAATGACTCGGCATCTACCTTATCCAGAAGCCAAGATAGAGAAACTTTAGGCTAACTAATCTACCCCTGCTTAGACAATAAGTTGTCCATACCTTTTGTCCACATCTTCTAATAGCTTCGCCCATGTGGCATTGCCACGTATACAGTATCATGTATAGAATCCCTTACACCAATGATTGTTTTCCTTGTATATTCATTTTTACCCTTTTGTATTTTGTACATTATCTCCTTAAGAAATGCCCTTTTTGTCTGTTCCCTTTTTGGGTAAGTTGCCCTAACTTATGGGTATAAATACCCTTATACTTGTAGCTAGAAAGAGAACTCAGATTACCATTAATACACTTTTGTGTTTTCTTCCTTACGTAAACACTCTATTTACTCTTCGCATCACTTTTATTCTAACCTTTGAGCAAGGCTAGGTGGTAAATAACCTTACTAGACCAATTCGTGCATCATATTGAATTGTGTCATGAGTCCTTGGAAGTTTCATTAGTACGCCATATCTTCTGGAGCTGTTCGTAGGTTTTGCTTACTTCCTCTTTTGTAATTATCATTCCACATGTTCCCTACTACTCTCATTTCGAGCTTCCTGCAAGCTTGGATCCATTCAACAACCGGCCTTGTCTATTCTTGGTTATGGTTTACATCACTAAGGAGACCAAAGTTAGAGCTTAGGAAGGAAGACCTAAGGGATCAAATGCTTTAAATGTCTTGGTTATGGACATGTGGCTAGTTAATGTTCGAATTGATGTATCATGATGATAAAGGGAAACAAGCACCGGTTTGAAGTAGAGAGTCCCAGCGAAGGAGAGGAAGAGATGGGAGTTGAATAGATGCTAGAAGAGTTTCAAGAAGACTTCGATGCCGAGACACCACTTGAGGGCAATGCTGAATACTGCTTTTTTGTGCACTGATCACTCAGCACTTTTGTGGCAGACGAGAATGCACAAAGGGAGAATCTCTTCCCTATGAATTGCCAAGTGAATGGCAAGCTATGTGCCTTGATCATTGATGGAGGAAGCTGTACTAATTTTAAAGCATAGGGAGTAGTAAAGGCCATGAAGTTGTTGACCTTTTTGCACCCTAAGTGGTATAAGATTTACTAGCTAAATGAGAAGGAAGGTTTGCTAATTGCCGAGCAAGTTAGAGTATTGATTGCCATTGGTGATAGGTACAAGGACAAGGTGTTGTGTGACATCTTACCCATCTTACTCGCCAAGCTTAGTTGTTTGACTTGAGAGTATTACACGATGGGTATAAGAACACCTACATGTTCTAAAAGGATGTGAAGGTTATACTGACCCTTATGAGTTCGAAGGAGGTGTAGGAGTCATAAGAGAAGGTTGTTAGATCACCGTAATAGAAGTTCTTAGTGATTTCCCAAGCTCAATTCGCTTATGGTGTCGAGACCGAGGCATGTGTGCTCTTTTTAGTAAGGAAACTTTTGGAGTTGAGAGAAGTCGAGAACTTACTTATCGAGGTGAGAACTCTACTAGAAGAGTATGCTGACCTATTTCTTACCAAGATGTCGAAAGGTTTACCAACCATAAGAGGCATTGAATATTGCATTGACCTTTAGCTAGGTGCAATGTTACTGAATTGACTTGCCTATAGGCTTAACCTCAAGCAAGCGATCGAGTTGAAGAAGCAAGTAGATGAGTTAGTGGATAGAGGATATGTCCGAGAGAGTATGAGCCTATGTGCCCTACTAGCCACACTAGTGCCAAAGAAAGATGGGACGTGGAGAATGTACATTGATAGCCATGCCATCAACAAAATTACTATTAAGTAATGATATCTAATTCTATGATTGGATGATATGCTCGATGAGTTGCATGGTGCTCACATCTTTTCAAAGATTGATATGAAGAGTGGCTATCACTAAATACGAATGAGACCTTGAGATGAATGGAAGACAACCTTCAAGACAAGGGATGGTTTGTTTGAATGGATGGTGATGCCATTTGATCTGATGAATGTGCTAAGTACTTTTATGCAACTCATGAATCATGTACCGAGAGCACTGATTGGAAAATGTGTTGTAGTTTACTTCGATGACATCCTGTTCTACAGTGCCGACCTCAGCACCTGTATTGAGCATTTAAGATCGATATTCGACATCCTTTATGTCGAGAGATTATTTGGTAATATGAAGAAATGCATGTTTTGCCAAAGCAAGGTTGTATTCCTTGGATATGTTATTTCAGGGAAAGGAGCTTGAGTTAATGAAGAGAAAATCAAAGTTATTCTTGAGTGGCCTACGTTGGCTAGTGTTGTTGAAGTCAGGAGCTTCCGTGGTTTAGCTTTGTTCTATTAGAGATTCATTCGGAACTTCAATTCTATAATTGCCCCTTTAACCGAATTGACTAAGAAGAACATTGAGTTTAGGTGGTCGAAGAAAGCTCATAAGAGTTTTGAAGAAAAAAATCCAAATTGACATTAGCC
The DNA here is from genome assembly GCA_024138015.1 of Lumnitzera littorea. Lineage (NCBI taxonomy): Eukaryota > Viridiplantae > Streptophyta > Magnoliopsida > Myrtales > Combretaceae > Lumnitzera > Lumnitzera littorea. The sequence goes on along the minus strand of JAMXBB010000012.1, from coordinate 80,015,359 downwards.
CTAGTACTTTCCCTTTCAGATTTTGAGAAAGTTTTTGAGGTAGAGTATGATGTGTCTGGAGTCAGTATTGGTGCTATCCTTATGTAAGAGCACTGACCAATTGCCTATTTCAACGAGAAACTCTGAGGAGCAGCCCTAAATCACTCAACATACGACAAGGAGTTCTATGCCCTAAATCACTCAACATACTTAGATCATGAATTTCTCAAGCATCTTCGTGGGCAATAGAAACTTTCTTGGCGTCATGCTAAATGGGTTGAGTTCTTGGAGACTTTTTGTTACATCATCAGATATAAGAAAGGGAGTACAAACACCATGGTTGACGCTCTTTCTCATCATCGTACCCTCATTACGATCATGTAGGCCAAGGTACTAAGGTTTGGCACCTTACCTGATCAATATGAGCATGACCCATATTTTGGGCCCATAGTGGCCAAATGCAACATTGGAGTAGCTATCGACGGATTCTATTTAAGCTTAGGGTTCCTAATGAAAGGGAAGCAGATTTGTATACCGAGTGGTTCGGCTAAAGAGCTAGTCATCCAGGAAGCTCATGCTGGAGGCTTAGCCAGCCATTTTGGAGAAAAGAAGATGGTTGAAATATTGAAAGAACACTTCCATTGGCTTGGGATAATGAAGGACGTAAGTTGAATTCTTCAGAGGTGCGAGGTGTGTAAACATATGAAAGGTAGGAGAGAACCATATGGAGAGTATACACTTATGCCCATACTTGAGCACCTATAGATTGACCTAAGCATAGATTTCATGCTTGACCTTTCCTAAATGCCAAGAAAACATGACTCAATTATGGTGGTAGTCGATTAGTTCAGTAAGATAAGTCACTTCATTCCTTGCTATAAAACTAATGATACTTTATTTGTCACTGACCTCTTTTTGCAGGAAATTGTGTGACTGCATGGAGTGCCAAGAAGTGTTGTGTCTGATCGTAACTCAAAATTCATGAGCTTCTTTTGGAGGACCTTATGGAAGAAGCTTGGCACTAAGCTCATGTTTAGTACTTCTTGCCATCCCTAGACAGGTAGTTAGACTAAAGTTGTAAACAGGATAGTTGGTGACCTCGTATGAGCGGTTGTGGGGAAGAATTTATATGACTAGGATCTATACCTACCTATCATTGAGTTCACTTACAATTGCTTACTCAAGGGGAAAGCTAATCCGGCTTGCAGTGTGTCGAAGATTCCATAAGTTGCATCAAAAGGTTGTCGAACATCTGGCTAAGATTATGGCTTGATAGAAGGAGCAAGGAAGTCGAAGAAGGAGGCAAATCGTTTATACTCCCAGAGACCTTGTCTAGATCCACCTAAGTAAAGAAAGTTTTCCTAGAAAGAGGACAAAAAAACTATCCCTTAGAGCAGATAGACCTAACAAGATCCTTAGGTGTATCAATGACAATGCCTATGAGATTGAGTTGCCTGAACTGTACGGTGTATTTGCCACCTTCAATGTCACCAACTTGACACCTTATATGCTTGATGAAGAAGAAGACCAAGATTTGAGGGCAAATCTTTAACAACCTTAGGGAATTGATGCACTATTGACCACTAGTTCTCTCACTCGTACACGCCTTCGAGGCCTTTTGTCACTTGCCTGAGAAAATCTCTTTTGTTAACTTATCGATGGCAAAAAATTGTACACAAAAGAAGGGTGGTTGAACTCCTTGGGAGCCTTAGATGGTTATACCTTGCTCTATTCTCTCTCTTATGTTGAGGCCGACTATTCTTTTGCCAAGGGCTCTATGCTAAATGTTCAAGCCTCTAGTTGCCAAGAGCTTCTTGTTGAGTGTCGAGAAGTAGGCTCCTACTAGCTGAGCACTTCTCTTTTAGCCTATTACTAATACTTACGGCATTCTTTACTCATCTTAGCAACCTGGTGTTGCCACATTACTATACTTACGGTATTTGTCCTATTTACCCTTTTTTTTATATACTAGGAATCCCCTTTTATGTATGCCTTTTTGTAATTTTCTTTATTTGTAATGTTGCTCTAAAGACTTACTATAAATAGTTTGTTTTCCTTGTAGCTGAAAACAATCTTACATTCCTTATAGACATTGAATGTACTTGTTCTTACAAGACAATCCTCTCCAAGTCCATTTTCATACACTCTTATCTAGTCTTGTCAAGTAGCTCAAGATTAGTGGCGGGTGAACCTTGACATTAATTTGTGTGTCATATAAAGTGAAGTGTCAAGTTGTGTTGTGTTTGTAGGTGTATCATATCCTCTAAACAACTTCACGTCAACTACTACATTTCGTTTGCCGACCTTTCCATTCTATTTTCTTCGTTACTTTGAAGGACTCATTTGGTTCTCACCTCCTACGGTAACTCTTAATGATAACTGAGTTCCTAGGTACATCACTCTTCGTCTTCTGGTATCTATAGAAATCTATGAACCCCATGTTCTTTTACTTTCATATTTACAATATATTAAGACAATTCAATATTGTTTGACAATTATCTTTTTCACTCACTACATTATGAATAATCCATCTTTCTGCTTATCATTCATGGATAGTTATATCTTAATCTCAAAGTAATGATTAAATAGAGAATTTTTTGGTTTGAGAAAAGAATAATAAAATAACCTTATGTGAAAAAACAAATTTGCTTAGTACTTGGATTTTGAGTTCTTAGATGTGGACGTGATAAAGTTTATTTCTTTCATGGAAAACATGAAAAGGGTTTAATTTTAGTGTCAATGTTTCATTTTAAATAGCATGTCATAGTAATTTTTATGTCTTTCCTCAATCTGTAATGCATAGTTTCAATTTTTGTTTCCTTTTGATGTTAGTAGGTTTTCAACTTTTGTTGTTGAAATGGATTTGGTAGAAATTGTATATCTAAATTCTCATCCTTAATTATACCTAACTTTAAATGTCATAAGTTTTTGCTATAAGCTTTTCTAATGCGTTATTTCTTCATACTGTAGAATGTTGACACTTCTTTCATTGTTTCCTTAATATTAAATGTTTATAATGTACTTAAGTGCTTTTGGGTTCATGAAACAATAAAATATATCTGATCGATTTTAAATAGAGCTTCTGAGTTTTACAATTTATAAACTTATATTCTATCTCTAACTCAGTTCGATAGGTAAGTGTACCTATCATTTTGTAGCATAGATGAGTATAAGGTCGTCTCCATTGGGAAAATAACTCAAACACTAGCACTTAATAATTTTTCCTACTATCTAGCAATCAATTTTATCAAGTGATTGTTTATTAAGATTCTAAATGTTAACTAAACTATTGTAATCTATGATCTAGAGTGATTAATATAACGATTATAAGAACAATTACAAAAATACACTTAACATGTAGGCTTGCTTCATTATTTAGTATAATCTTACTGAAATACTTTTCATCTTAATACTTGTTAATTGCGGGAAATTACAGTATATAAGAATTCTTCTCAAAACTACTTACTTTTAATCCTAATTATGTCTATTAGAATCTCTCCCCAATTAATAGCCAACTAAGATTGTATTAATGTCATGTTAATGTATTGATTCCCCTAAGGATGTAGTAACTTTCCTAATAATATCTCTATTATCAAGAGTAAGTTGTTCCAATGAACTAGATCTATTCAATAGAATTGTCTCTCGACATATTCTATTGAAATCCGTCCTAAGTCAATGTCATGCACTACACCGTACTTAAATTCATCAAATGTCATTCATTAGAATTAACAAACGTTAGGAAATTACTTTTTTTTTTTCAAGCACTCGATCATACTAATTGATGAAGCAAGCCCAAATGAATTACTTACATATGATAAAACAACGACACAAACTAACAGGAAACATAATTAAATAGAAATAAAACATGGAATAGTTAAAGTAAAAATCCCTTTTATATTGCACTAAAGAAGTTTGATGAATACACGAACAACAAATTCCCATTGTCTCTCTCGAGTCATTTTGGGAAAAATACAATACCCACTTAGGAAAATGATATAGGATACAACTAGTACAAGGATGGGTAAAAAAATGAATGTGTATAGGCAGGTGATGTGTTGTTTTAAATGATGTCTACTCTCCTAAAATTTGATATTCGGAAAGAATTATATTCTCCACAAGTTGCTGTAGCTTTTTATATTCTCCCTATCAAAAGACTTGAATTAACCCCTTCACGGCACCACTTGACATTTTTCTTATACTAGTTCTCATGAAAAGGTTGAAAAGAACAGTTGTGCCCTTTCCTATCATGCTTATGACTCTTAGTGTGATAATTTCGAAAAGAATTATTTTTCACTAATCACGGCCGTTATTGGGGCTATGAACTCCTCGTTGCATTATTAGATCTCATTATGCCCATTACCATGGCCTTGATTATCCTTCTGCTATTCAATTATGGCCGTGATTCTCCTTCTGCTATTCAATCACAACCGTGATTGATAGGGGGATTGACAAAACTTCCCTTGATTACGGCCATGATTGAGGGCGTGACTAAGGTGGATTCTTCATTGCTTCATTATTATGCCTGTAATTGATGCTTCTACACTTATTTCTTCTCCTTTATGACCGTAACTAACTTGAAAGTTGTTATTCTTGTGTATACTTCCTCCCTTTGCTCGTAATTTACCTGAAATCATTATTTTATTTAATTAAGTACCTAATCTAAAAAATTAAATCACATTTATGATCAATTCTATGCCTAAACATGCTTTGAAAGTGTAAAGTAATTTACACTTATCAATATCCTTTTAGTGTTTGTTACAATTAAGATTAGTATTAATATTATAATTTAGAGCAGTTATTCTAAATGGTAGTTTGGATTAGTATGAGGAGGTGTTAATAGATGACAGTGTTTAATGGTCTATTGCCATATTAGAAGTGACTTAAATTTTGGGAAACTTATTTTGGGATACATCTTCTACACCACTCCAAGCGAGCCTATACAAATGCTGGTTAAACTTTAAAGGTTTTTAATTAACTGTCACTATAATTTGTGGGTCTCTCTTTCTTAACGAATATACACTTATGAATGTCTTTTGTTTTAATTAACTACATAAATAATACAGATTAAGTGGTTTGCATGATATGTCATATGTTGTAGCCAGTGTGTTCTGTATCTATTTCATGTATATGACTGTGTAATCAGGTGGGTTACTCCATGTGAACATGTATTTAGTGCAACAACAGGGTGTGTGATGACGTTTCAAGTGTATGTGTTTATGTTTAGTTGAGGGTGTGCTTATATGTTATCAAGACAAAGGTCTATAAGTATGTTTGATCATGTGAAAAAGAAGTTTATCATTCCAAGCTTGCATTTACTATTAATTTCAACTAAAAATTGAAGTTCGTCATTTTTTTTGGTATGTTTGCTTTTATATATTCTCTATCATAAGATAGAATGAGTGCAAACGTGTAATCCTACTATAACTATTTGTTCCTCAAGATTGGTAGCCTTATCAAGTTTTCTCAAGCCATTGACTTGATATAAATTATTTGACAACTATCTTGACTTATTTAACTTGTCCAGTAGCTTGTCACTGATTTTCATAGTAATTTAAGTAAGTTATTAAAAACAATTCTTTTAGTTTATGTCCCTTTTTGGAATATAATTACAATTGCTTATTACTCATTGCTCTACTATGATGTAACAGGACTTTTAGATGTAAACGATAGTAAAATGGATGATGATGCATGAAGAGAAGGAAAATTAAGGATATAGATTTATAGATAAGTACTTATATGATGTTTAAGATTAGATCTAATGAATTTTGAATAACTCTGTAATTTATGTTTTTGACATTTATTTTGTTTATAGTATGGATATGGATATATTGTCATGGTTATGTAAAGATATATTGTTAGTATTTAACGAAGTTTCAAGAATTTATTGTCATTGTTAGTATTTACAATTGAAATGTTACTTATGGTGAAATGAGACAAATTTACAAAGTATTCAATTGTATGATTGATATCACATGTATAAATTATAAGCTAAACATATGTGATTGAAAAGCCCTTATGGTTAAATAGATATAATGAAATGATAGATGTAAGTTACAGATTAAACAAGAATGATTGAAACAACAGGTATAAGTGATAACAATCTTGACAAATAATGGGTGATTCATCATGATTTTGATAAACTTTGTCGTGCTTACATGTAATTTATAACTTAGTTTTAGCCACGTTTAAACATAGCAAAGCATATGAGGAAATATATTAGTTAACTTTTGCTATGTGTCAATATAGTTGAGCTTGTACTATAGACCATAGATAAGCATAGTAAATCATAAACAAGATGTACTAAACATAACCTACCACGTTTATATGTGACTTATAGTGTAGATTTGGCCACATTTACATGTGGGAATCATATGGTAGGAATCATATAGTGTACATTATATGTCATGTTTAAACGTAGTAGATTACTTATGTATACTTATGTATTTGACTTTTAGCTACATCTAAACGTAGTAGAGCCTACACAATGTATTTAACTTTTAGCCACGTCTAAACTCAGTAGAACTTGCATTATTTGGCCACATCTAAACATGGTAGATACTTTGTCTATTTTGCTACGTTTCTTACCATTAGCCACATTTGCATTTTGAAACGTAGCAGAACTTTCTGCTACATGCCTTTTATAACGTTACAAGGCTACGTTTATTAAATGTAGCTAATAAGTTTTTGCTATGTTTATTTGATATTTAGCTATGTTTATTAGACTTAGCCAAAGGCCAATTTCGGTGTAGTATCTCCAATGCCACTAGCCCTATTAACAGCTATAACTCTTAGCACCACCATTGATAACTTAGGGTTTTAATGATGAGGGTTACCACTTGAAAAACCAACTCCCAAATAAACCGACTCAAAACCATCGACACCATTGTCCTCATCACACCCAAAGATCCCCATACGTGCACTTACTTCATCTTGAAACATCACCAGCCATGCTACTCAAAAACCATCGTCGGCCACTACCTAGCATCACCACATAAACTACCATAAAACTCGAAGGCACTACTCCTAGACCCCTATTTGCCAAACTTTAAAACACATAAAAATGCCCTTATCCTCTTGAAAAGACATTGGAAATGCCTCGAATTACCTCCATTGCGACCCTTTACTTCTTCTTCACTTAGTTACATGCTATGCATGTGATCAGGTTAGATTGACCGACCTGAACCTGAAATTCGACCCAATTTTGGTCCTAGATCCACGTACATAACTTGATTGCACCCATTTTTTTATTTTATTATTTTTTATTTCTTTTTAGTTGTTAAAAAAGTTTCTACTTTCTTTTAGTAAATTTTTTTCTTCTAAAAAAAGGCTACATTTATAAAGATAAAAAAGAAATTCTTTTTCACCTAAGAAAAACCTTATTTTCTAATAATAAAAAAAATTCTTTTAACGTAGGAAAAGCCTCATCCTAAAAAAAAAAAAAGAATTCTATTCCCACTTTTTCTAAAAGTAAAAAAAAAAAAAAAACTCTTTTTCTCACCTAGGAAAAATCTTATTTTTGAAAAATAAAAATGGACTTTTTCTTAAATCTAAGGTTTTCCCTTTTTTTTTTTTTATTTTATAAATTTGCAAAAAAAAAAAAAAAAAGAATTCAAAAGTTAGGATCATTTTATAAAATTTTCTTAAAGAAAATAAACAAGTTAGATACGTAAATTTGATCAGTTTTCAAAGTTAAGATAAACTAACCATATAAAGTTTTTGAATTAATGAACTATAGAAGTCTAATCCTGAATAACAGGTATGTAAGCATCTGTAGGAAATTACGAGGTGGCTTAAAATATGGAAAAATTTTATTTTCCCCTTTGTAAATAAGTACATTCAATTTCTCAATTTTTCTTATTTTGTAAATAAGAGAAATCTATTCATTTCTTTACTTATAAACTAGTTTTATTTTTTATTTTTTTTTTATCAAAAGGGCATTTTGAAAAATAAACTTAAATTCGGAAGGTTAAGATGGACCCATTAAGGGTATAATAGGATAGCCCTAGAACTTACGATATCTGGTTCCTTGAAAATATTTCAAAATGAGTTTTTAAATGCAGGTTAGTGGCTAAATTAAAACCGATTTTCCTAGTTGGTTCTAATTTAATCCCCTTTCCTATTTACATCGAGTGGCAACTTCAATTCTTTTCAAAAATAAAGAAACCAAATATTCTCTAACTTTATTTGATAGTTTAAACTAAATGGGAATGAGGTTTAGTTTAAATTAATTTAAGAAAAATGAAAAAACAAAAAACTCAAGCTTGACAATTACTTAATTGTCTAGTAGCTTTAATAAGTTATTCGAGCTGTGGTAAGGCAACTTTCCCTAATTACATGCCAAGCTATTCACAACTCCAAGTCGAGCTTATGCCATACACCAAAGTGGATGAAAAGTTGTTTTGAGTTGTGATGACAATAAAAATGTTGGAGTTACAAACACCAAGTTCTATGCTATGCACTAACCTGAGATAACTTTAACAAAATGAAGCTTCATACGTGCCTAGGCATTGATCTGAGCTAAGAAAAGTGAAGAATTGCAAATATGAGCTAATTTCTTTCATTTGACCACTTCAAATTATCTTCACTAAAATAAGATTGAGAAGCCTCGACACATGAAAGATTGATGACCGACCTAAAACTTAGGCTTAAACTCGCGCATTTCTTTTAGTCATATGTTGTGTCAAGCTCTATGCAATATAGCTAAATTAAGCAAAATGCGAAACAACAGATGCACTACATTGTCTGAGCTCTTTTATGGCTAAATCGACTTGTACATGTCATAACCCCAAGGGAAGTTTAGTAAGATTACCTAAAATTTTCATATTACGTGTGCACCTATGATACGAAAATTGCCTTGCAAGTAAGAGATTGTAAGACTCTAATTAATTAATCACTAAGGTTTTTGATTTTTAATTTATTAACTTATCGTAATATATAAATAACAACGGATATTCAATATTCCATAGTTCCTCAGAATAGAAGAAAATCGGTATCCCTTACCAAATGATAAGATCAGATAGTAAAGTTCTAAAATTTAAATTAACTGAAATTACAAACTTTAGGTAAAAGATTGGTAATTACATTTAATAGTCTAAACCAGCTATACAATCTATCTTTAGATTCTGTCTTCTAATGTATCTCAATATTGTACTTAATGCTTAGCTCTCAACTTATACCCAGTTATCAATCAATATGCAAGAGAAAATTATAGGAGAGTAAGTTACGTGAGCTTAGTGAGTTATCCCTCAACCATATAGACAAGTGATCAATCATTAATTTTAAACATATAAATGCATGAACAAGTAAAATACCGAACAAATACATACAATTGACTAGGTATTGTATGTAACTCAAATTTAATGTCCGTCGAAGTTAGGGTTGAAATATATACGGTACTAGTCAGATCCAGGTATTATACCTGAACTTATTTTACTACAAAACTCCACATTTCATATTTAAGTAAAAATCATTTGTTTGTTTTAATCAAGAACTAGGTTCTAGGTATAATTGTGAATAGGCCCCTACAGTCTACACTCACCCTTAAATAGAGGCCTCTAGACTCGACCCTTAGCTAAGTGGTTGGCACCTCAACACCTAATAATCCTGAGGGTTAGGATAAGGTCATATTGTACGTGTATATCGTACTAAAATACTAATATCAAATAAATCAACCCTTGCATGACCTCTTACTACTTCCTTATGATGTGATGGTTGGATTAGTTAGATGTAATGCATATTTATGCATGAACTAGTTTATTTAAATAAGTCAGATATGGTTAAGTCCAGTTATTGTATGACTAATCAGTATCACAAACAATACAATTTCTACCAAATTTACTATGTAATAGACAATTCAATATTATAATTTAGAGTAACTTTACAATTCGACAAATAGTGCTATTCATATGCATAACCTAACCCCATACATCATTCATTTAATAGTATTAATTAAAATCATTAATTACAAACACAAACAAGCATGGAATTATAGGAAGTACTCATTTAGCCATAATGGGTCTCAAGGGTTGTAATAATCCATAGGAAGATTTGAACTTTCGTCAAGATCACCTAAAATAGTAAATAACTTGACTAACTAACTTGTCTATGTAAGTATTTACCTAAATCTACTTAAGTTTTCTACAATTTTCCCGGTTTGAGTTTTTTCGTTATTCGCGTATAACTTTTTCATTTTAATTTCGATATTTACGAACTTGTAGTTGATTTCTATTGTTTTCGGATGTATATTCACGTAGTGAGGTTTGTTTTGGATGATAAAACCTGCATTTTCGATGTGGGCCTAAATTGTTATGAATTTGGTTGTTTTGACCCGAACAATTTTATTCATTAATTTTGAGCTTTTTCTTATTATTTTATAATATAATTAATTTCTAAATTTCATATTTTTTTTATAATTTCTTATTTGTAAGTCCAATTTATGTAGATTTCGCTATTTTTCCATTTTAATCTTAATTTGCTATTTATTGTAATTTTGTTATTATTATAAAATTTTCTTAATTATTTGATTNAGAAAAGGACATTAAATACATTGAAAGGGCATTTTGACTTTATGGTCAAAATTATAATATTAATATAGTAATCATATTATGTACATGTAATAAATATAATTTGGTAGTAGAAAAAGGAAATAAAAAGAAAAATCGAGAAGGAAAGAAAAATAAAGGAAATAAATAAAAAAAATAAATTTTGAATTTTCTTTAAACATTTCTAATACTATAAATAATATTAATAATAATATATATTATGATTATAAGAAAATTATTAGATATAAAAATAATATTGGCCATATGACACATAAATAGCTTTTAAATAATAATAATATTACACTCAAATAATTAAATTCATATAATGCTAATTTATTTATATAATTATTAATATTTATAAAATAATATTATCAATTTTATAAATTAATACAGTACTTTCAAATTTATTTGCATTTAGGAGTTATCTCTAATCATTAGTTAGTAATTTTATAAGATTTGGTATATCGATCGATGATTATACCTAATTAGGGTTTTATCCTGATTGTAGTAAATTGGTACATTTATAAGCTTAAAGTTTTGATTTTAGGGTTATAAATACCTTATTTTTGCCAATTTTTTTTTATTAATTGAGCTAGGTTAATAAATAAACAAAAAATTAGAAAAATAAAAAAATAATAATAAAATAAAAAAAAGAAAAAAAGAAAAAAGGAAAGGAAAGTAAAAAAAAAAAAAAAGGGAATCATATCAAGTTGTGTCGTATGGAGTTAAGTTGAATTATATCGAGTCGAGTTGAGTCGTAGTAAGTTGAGTCATAAGTCGATTCATGTTGTGTTGAATTGAATTGAGTTGGATTGTTGGATTAGGTGACGTATGGGCTTAATTAATTTTGGGTCAAACCAATATAGAACAAAATTCATCTAATTTAAGGACTTAAATCAGATTAGAGAATTATTGGGCTAAATTATAGTGGAGTGGATCAGGCCTTAGAAGAAATAGAAGGGTCAAAATAATTAGGGTTTCTAGAAGTTAGGGTAAATCTTGGAAGGATCGCAATCGAATCTTTTGTATTTTTTGTACAAAAGATTTGATTTTGAGCTTATAAATAGCACATTGACTAGGGTTTCAAGGATGGTATTTTTTTTAATCACACTCTTACCTAAAACACCACATAAACACCACCGCGCCATCATACAACGACCACGCAACACCACACAGTATTTCCCTAGCACCACCGTACAACTACCATAGCTAGTTACCTAGTCAATCACCCAGCTTGTAGTACAATGGTGCCTAGCCTATTGCCCAGTAGTGCCCAGCTTGTCGCCCAACCAGTCATCCAACCTGTCGCCCAACAGCGCCCAGTCAGTTGCCCTGCAGTGCCCAGCCTATCGCTCAGTGTCACCTAACTTGTCGCTTAGCAGCGCCCAGTCCACCGCCCAACATCGCCTTGCACCACCTAGCCTGTCGCCTAGTAGCAGCCAGTCCACCGCCCAACATCACCGAGCAGTGCCCAATCCACCGCCCAACACCGATATGATTCGATGCTAGATAAATTTTCATTAATTAATTAATTTATTTATTTCATTAATTTTTATTAATTTACTTCATTAGTTATGTTTTTTTATTAACTATTTTTGCGTTTAAGTGTAGGTTTTTTTATTCTTATTGAAAATTTTTTATTTTCCAATAAAATTTAGTTGAATTAATTTTTTTTTTTGAAAAATATTTTTTTAATAAAAAATATATATTTTGACATATAGTGGTTTTGAAAAATAAAAAAATCTTAAATTGAGTTTTTTAAAAAAGATTCGATTAGTTAGGGTTTTTTTTATTTAATTTGGAAAAATTAGATTTTTTTTAGGTTTGTTTTCTTAAAATAATAAATTGATAAAATATGTAAACTTAACTCAGTTTTCAATATAAAAATGACCCACTTACTAAAAATTTTATAAAAAAGGAGAACTACAGCCGGTTTGATCCCAACTAGTGGGTACGTAGGCACCTTTGGGGCAATTGCATAAAAAAAAAGACATTTTCCCTTTTTCTTAGAAATTCGTAATAAAAAAATAATTAAAAAATTACTTTAGTTATCTTTTGCTTATTTAGGTATATTTTTAGCATTTTTAGAAAATTATAAAAATAAGAGCCCATCAATTTTTAAAATTTTTACATGGTAATTTAGTCTTAATAAGTTAGCTTCCGAACCTAGTTTTCTAGTTCAATTTTCTAAAAATTAATTTTTTTTAGGATATTCGCAGACTAGTGGTCAAATTAGGGTTTTCCCACTAGAAAACTCTAATTTATTTTTTTTACCAGTTGAGCTTATTAGCAACTCTATTTTTTTATTAATTTTTTTTCTTTAATTTAATGTTGAGTAATTTATATTAAACGGGTTAGGTTTAATATAGGTTAAATTAAGGAAACCAAAATTAGGCTCGATAAGGGTTTTTTTTATCACATTCAAGTATAATCTCTAGTAATTATACGCATTTAGGGTTTAGGATTTTTATACGAGATTAGAGTTTCAATTATTATATTAGGGTTTTTCTCTTTTGAATAGTTTAGGGTTTATAATTTAAATAAAGTTTTTAGTTTATCGAGCCTTGTTGACTCATTAAGTTATTTAAGATATCTATGTTCGGTTTAGGGTTTTAACTATGAATTTATGGGGTTTACAGTATATAGCCCAGTTGATCTATGATATGTCTAATCTGAGAAGATCATAATCAAGCCAAGCTACCATAAGTTCATCTTCCAATCTCTAAGCTCCATTTCAACCAAGCTCTGATGTAGATTTGAACTAAGTTGCAAATTATTTACATGTATACATCTTACTAACCTGGTCAAGCTCTTCCTTAGATCAAGTTGAGCACATAAGAGGTAGTAGTGACCTTAATTGTTGAGCTATTAACTTTAGCTCTCAAGTAATACTTGGCTTTTTTTGCTATGTTGTTTGCTTATACCCCTATGTTAAGCTACTTGAAAAATGAGCTCGAAGATAATAGTAAGGAGCAAATCTTGGAACTTGATCATGACCTTAACAGTAGATTTTTTCTATACAACTTTTTGACCTGATTTATCATTATAACACCACTCAAACAAGTGATCAAGCTTAGCTTCGAGCAGTTGTAGCCTCTTGAACACCAAGATCCAAGCTTCTCTTATCTATGCAATAGCAAAACAGCTTGTTGATCATTGGGCATACTACATTGACCTGATATGTTGGAGCCATTACATGATAGGCAAACAACAATTCTTAAATTACAACTTGCTAAGCTGTTACATTGAATGGTCAATTGCACTCTACACAAAGTTCGATAGCCACTTGTTGTCAATAAATTTTGGTGTGAGACTTTGCTCTTGCAAAAGTAAGGAAGAAAGGCTAAAGGTGGTGCTGGGTTAGTCTAAAGTAGTCACTTCCATGCTTGAGTAAGAGAGTGTTTAAGAGAAAAATAAGTGAATAAATAGGTAGAGTGTTAAGGAGTGTAAGAAAGTTCTTACAATTCTTTCTTTCCCTCATTTATAGGCACATATCAAATGTCTATAATAACAGGTAATTATTGGTTGTGGACCATGTAGTAACTCCTTAATTAAGTACATGCCTAAAGAACATGAGTAGTGGGCGGTCATGTAATAAGGTCATAGAAGGTTGTAACTATTGACACCACTTTTCAAATTTAAATATATAAGTAGGCAAGACCTTTAAGCCTATTAGATTACTCGAGCCATCAAAGGCCTAAACAGAAAACAGCAATGGTTGGTGGCTCAATAGCCGAGGTGCTAATCTATATTGCTAGGAGAAATTTTGTTTCAACATTTTCCCCCTAACTCCCATGGTCGAGAATTTGACTATGGGAGTTGATAATGAGAGCGATATTCAACTTGATTGACTAAGAGGTTAAGGAATCATAATATGCCCTCCAAACCAATTTGCCATGTAATTGTTATTACCATCATGCTTTATAAATTGTAATGCATCATATTGGTTTTAAAGTGAAAGGTCACAACCTTTCGGCTTTCCCACTAGTTCCTTTTTTTATACAGGCACATGGGACAATTGTTATGTTTATCATCATTATATTGTAGGGTTTATTAGTAGCATTATCTCCCTTGGATTTTTGACTATAAGCATGTGCCCATCATCTATGCAAAGTTGTATGATCAATACCCTTTTCTTTTTGTTCTTATTCTTATTTTCTAATCCTCACTCTTCGCATTTCTTTTCTCATAGCATTCCTTCTTGTGACTTCACATTCAACCTTTAAACAACTTCTCTTGTGTGGGTGCTTTTCTTTTAGACAGTTTTATAGGTATGGTTCGAAGCGTTATTCGTCCTCTTATTTCGTCAAATTCTAAAGCAACTCTCTCTAAGGCCACTTTTCCCCACCAAACAAAGAATGGTTCGGCTTCCTCATCTAATAGCTCAGTAGACAACACCATGGAAGGATGGGAGAAACTTGCTCCAATCAAAGCTCTACCTAAAGATAATTATCTCGATGATAGGGAAGATAAGTTAGTCGCTAGGTACTTATATAACAATGTTATTTAAAATGTTGATTCTCCAGATGGGGTTGTGAGTGGTGTTGTTAGGTTGCTTGTTGTAAAATACAATAAATATTGGCAAGATCTTACTAATGACTAGCATTTGCAACAACGAAGGGAAGATGAAAGAGTTTGTTTTCCCATCCAACATGGATTTCATTTATATTTAAAATATTTTGATTTTGGGTTGTGTCTGCCATTTTCCACCTTTCAAAAGCAATTCTTCAATTATTTTCACGCTGGTCTAAGCATGTTCTCTCCCAACACATATAGGCTTCTTGTAGTGTTTAAGATTATATGCGAGAAACTTGAGGTTAAGGTTACTCTTTAGTTGTTTAGATATTTTTTTTTGACTCGGAGACAGTCAAACGGTTAGTTCTATGTAGTTGCTCGGCATAGCCACAAATTTATGGACTGATCGGAGTCTAAAATCCATAATTGGCATGATAAATATGTTTCAATCAGATTGGATGTAGAGTTGGATTTTTGGAATCAATAGACCGAACCCATTTGAATGAAGGATATTGAGTTATTGTCAAATGATGTTGCTACTACCAAGAAAATTAAAGATAGATGAGGAAACAAGATATTTTTCTAGGATTCCGAGAGGATAATCTCCAAATATGAAAAGGGGAAGCCGGTATTTTCTAATAATAAGGTGGGGCTTATATGTGTTCCTGATCCTGCCAAACCGAGTTACAAGAGGAAAGCCAAACTTCATAAACCATACACTAGGGGTGGGGTGGTAGAACTAGTTACCTTTGAGTTTTGCTTGGTACAGATTTGTAGGTTTCATTACTTATCTTTGTCCTTACAATTTTTTGCTTTCTATGCATGTAAAGCCCTACAGGGGGACCTGATAGTTTTTCCTAAAATCTTTATATCACGTGTGTACTCATGATATAAAGATTGCTTCGTAAGTCAAAGGTTACAAGACTTTAACTAGTAAGTTTCTAAGGGTGCTTATTCATTTTACTTACATTTACTTATTTATATAAGCAACTCGAGTAACCTGACAATCCGCAGTACACCAAGATTGTAGAGAGTTGGAATTACTTACTAAACAATAAGATGGGATAATTAAACTTCAATGACATCATGGGTTACTAAATATTGTAAAGATCCAGCTTAACTGATACAATTTACTAAAGTAATCTTATCCATCTAATCTGATCACTTAAGGAACACTTTACACTTTGATTTTTGCCTAATCCTAGCTTTTGGTTACTTACAAAAAGCTACTGTTGGGGGTGAGCATACTACAGCTCAGTGAGTTTGTCTCTTGTTATTACCGTTCAAGCAAGTTATTAAGCATTATTAACAAACATGCAGTTTAGCTACATACAAAATGAATGTACACATTGTAAATGAAAGTAGCACATCTATGGGGCTCTGAAACTATGGAAGGTGTAGATTTACGTTATTTACAGGTCAATTATCTTATGTAATTAACTGTAAGGGGCACCTTACCTTACTTGAATAAGGCTATTTGTAGATACCATCTTAATAGATGGAACTCGACTATTATCCTAGTTGAGAATACCATACGAATCAATTAGATGGATCCCATCTAGGGCTATCCACTATCAACAATCAATACAATACCCCATGGGCTCATTATCAACAAATTCATACAATACCCTACGAGCTAAATCATACGAGTCCTAACTTGGGTTACTCACTATTAATAAACTAAAGATGGTTTGCTAGCACTAGCTTTGCCTTAACAAGTAAAATGTCATAGGAAACTGCTATGAGTACTACTAAGTTGATAAATCTTTCTTTGAAATGTAAAGCATTTCAAAAATATATATTAGCAAAATTTTTAGAAAATTTGGCAAAGCTATAGACATCAAATCTGTAACTAATGGATCATAGACATACAACAGGTATATCGGGTTATTTTGGCTAAATATTTAAACTTACTAATTTTAATAAGATGATCATGTGAATGTTGGCATACGAAACAACTAGTCACTCAACAGACAACCAAGTGTAAGCAATAGAACATCAATCAATTATGAAATACAAGCAAGTAGCAATTCATCAAAATTCCCTCACTTAGCTTGCTTGTGTACTTGTACCGACCTTCAAGGTTCCTCAATTAGAAATTAAGCCATCTAAAACATAATAATATTGTATATGTAAGTAATTGGAATAGGGTTTCTTTAAGAACCTAAAAGTTTACCTAATTATTGAAGCTCGCCTTAATCCTGAGTATGGTTAAGACTTATTTTCGTTGTAACTTCCTTATTTTAAGTCCATTTCATATGATTTCAAATGTTATTTCATTTAGTGAAGTCATTTTAAGGTGTTTGGACTTGTAAGAATTTGGTTTAGGCCAAAAAAATTCGTTGGTCAATGGTACTGGTTTGACTACTTTAGGATTTGGGCCTAAATTTGGGCTTTGAGCTTAATTTTGGGTGTTGGGCCTTACACTTGACCTTTTGAGCCTTTATTTAGGTATTTTAAGTTTAATTTTCTGTTTAGATTCTGTAATTTAGTTTGGGCCCTAATGTTTCTCTTATGGGCCTAAATGGACCCTTTTTACTAGTTTAAAGCCTTAGCTTACTAAGGGGCCTATAGGAGATGGCTTTAATGGGATTTTAGACTTAATATGCCTTTTATATTTTATTTTATGAGCTTTTTAATTTAGAGTTTAGATTTGGATGCCAAGTTATTGGGCTCTATTTTTGGTTCATTTAAGGACTTTTGGACTTACCTTACATTTTAAGGCCTTAAGCCTAACTTTACTTATTATTTTAGGCTTAAGACCACTAAAGGCCTTAAGATAAGTCCATTTTCTATTAGGATTCAGATCTAGTTCTTTTCATTTATTAGGCTTCTAATCATATTTTTAAGGTTTTAATCACTAACTAAGCTAGTTTAGGCTTAGTTTGCATTTTAAGACCCTAAATTTGATTCTAACTTATTCTAATGGGCCAAATATTCCAATAGATCCACTAAATAACCTATTTTACTAAGTGTTTTAGATCTGGTTCATTTGATTAATGGGGTTTCTAACACTATTCCTAAGGCCTTAATCATTAACTTAACTAGTTTAGGCCATTAACTCATCATTACTCTACTTAACTTGGTTAATTATATCCTAAATCATACGTAATACTAAACAAACATGTAATTAACCTAATAGATCAAAATTTACAGATTTGAAACTTTCATGAAAGTGGTGGCCAAGTAGGGTTCTTCTAGTCTTTCTATCAACTTCTTCCATTTAACACTTATTCTGGCGTGTTTCCTTGTCTTAATCACATTTCTACTTGTTTTAAGCTAATAACATCACCTAACATAGTGAAAACAAGATGGATATATATCAAGGAGGGGATGGAATGGATGGTACTTAGGGTTTTATAGAGTTTAATCAACATCTTTTCAAGTTATCAACATAAAACTCCCCTATATTTCTAGAATGTAAGTAACAAACTAGCTAAGTACATGAATGAAGGTGTGATTATATGACTCTAAAATGACATATACATGATTATAACATGTTTATCTAGTATTTTTAATCCTAAACTCTCAAGATATCATAGGTAAAATTAGTGTAAAAAAAAAACTTAAGTTAAGTGAGTTTTACCTTAAATTGGTATGTACAAGTTCCAACTTTTCCACTAAAAAACAAAGTTGAAATTTACTTCTTTTAGGCAAAATATTTGGTGGCAAAACTAGGTTGTGTGTGTGATCTTTTAGTGGTGGTGGCTTATCATTTGATGGCGTGTGGTGGTGGTAAGGCCAAAAAGTGTTGAGGTACACAGAGAGGGTAGAGGGGTTCGATAAATCCTTTTATTTTCTTCCCTTTTTCCTTTAGTTTTTGTTTAGGTTGCTTGAGAGTGTTTTCTAGGGTTTTCTATGCATGAAGAATGGTGTCAAATGAGGGTTTTGGAAGGGTGAAATGGTAGATATTGAAGGTGGATTAAGGGGAATAAGAGGTGATTATCTTGGGATAAGGGTACATGATCCTCTCTTGGTACCATTGTACTTTGTTTCCTTTTTGCCAAATGAGGGAGGATTTTGCCTCCTTAAGGAGAAGTGGTCTTTAATTCTCAATTGATTGTTTGTCTTTTTTTTTTTTTTAATTGAGTTTGACTTGTTACTAGTGAAGATGTAATAGGAGTTGGTAGATGGATTAAAGGGAAATTAAGTTAATTAATTATGATTGTACTTAATTAAGCAATATAAGCCTAATTAGGGTATAACTAGATCTTGCCATATTTTATCATTTCAATTAAGTTCATTGACCTATTTTACTTCATTTGTCATGGTCCTTTATTATTTGGGATCGATTAGTGTTTTTGGACCACGTACAAGGCTGGCGATTTAGGGTTTCCTAGCAATTAGTTAAATTATTTGCTATGGGATACACTTAGGGTTTATTAGTTGAATTAGGGTTTTGGACTTCCAATTAAGGTTTTACACATACGATTAAAGTTTTAGGGTTTACTCTTTTTAGGGTTTTTTGACTTATTATTTAGGATTTGTGACATATGATTTAGGGTTCAATTTTTTTATTTATGGATTTTATTATTATATGATTTATTATTATAAATTGAGTGGTTCTAGGGATTGCCTATTAACTCCGATATCTAACTTTGAGTTCGAATCCGAAAATTTACAAGGTTCATATTGTCTCCCTAAGTATAATGTTGGCTTTCTTAAGGAGATATTTTCATATAATCACTTCATTTCATATGATTAATTGTTCTTGATTTGTAGTTAATTATGATATAAAACCTAATTAGAGGATTAAGGTATAATTAAGTTTCTTAATCTTAATTACTAGTACACTTGGCACAAATTAGGCACATTTTAGGGCTTAATGTGTCAAATTAAGTTGGTTAAGCCCACTGGGTAATCTTATCTAATTAGTTTAGGGAATTGAGGTAATTATTGTTGTTTGAATACATTTTAGAGGGTAGATTAAGGTTTTAGGGCAACTAAGCGATTAGTCTCCGATTAAAGAATAGTTTTACTGTTTAATTATATTACAACAGTTGGATTAGGGTTTTTGACAGTAGATTGGGGTTTCACAATTTAAAGGCTCTCACGTATTAGGGTTCCAATTAGGATTTTAGTGTTCGAAGGTTCATTTAAGGACTATAGTATTCATTTAAGGTTTTAAATTCTTTGTTAGGGTTATCCATATCAATATTCATTTTTGGCTTAGTTTACCCTTTATCAATTTTAGGAAGCTTTCATGGGCTTCAACTATTATTCTCTTTCCTATTAGGGGTTAGGGTTAGTTTCCTTAGATTAGTTTGACCTTGGGAATTAACATTAGTCATTGACAGTTATTTATAAGGTTTTAGGGCTTTTGAGTGTAGGGGTTAAACTAGGGCTTGGACTACCATTTGAGGTTTTAGGAGTTTAAGTTCAGGTTTTTGAGAGTGTCTGTTAGGTTCAGGATAAGTTATCTTACGAATATTAAGGGTATCTTTCAAGAAATTTTATTAACTCTTAACCTCTTTTCTAGGAAATTTACAGGGTTTACAATATAGACATGATAGTAGGAGAAATTAATCTTAAGAAATTGCTAGCCCAGGTTAAGTCCAATGAGAAAAAGTTGGATAAGCAAACCACTAAGGTTGCTGCTACCCAACAACCTATGCCGGTGAAGCCACATCTGAAGAAAGTGACAAAGGAATTGGTTACGAAGGAACCTACTATCCACAAGAAAAAGGAGGAGTGCTAGGGGCTTGGAAATGTAATTGCCAACATGAGTGAGGAGGAGGATAAATTAACAGTGCAGATAAAGAACTTAGAGATGAAAGGCTTTTCACTCGAAGCTTGCATAGCTGAACTAGAGGAGGCAGCAAAAAAGAAGCCTTCTGTTGAGGAAGCTTTATCAATTGTGACCCCTAGTTGGCAATATGAGAAATTGCCTTAGAAAAAGTTCTTGCAGGGGGTTCGATTGGCAAGGGTAGAAATTTTCAGGGTTCATCTTGACTACGAACTATCATGCCTTGACTTTGCTGATGTTGATGATGATGATGCTAGTAATGGTGAAGAAGAAGTTGACGAAGAAGTGGAGGTTGAGGTTTAAGGGTAAGGTGACAATGATTAAGCCAGTGCCAAAGTTCTTGCAGATTTTGAGCAACTATCATTAAAGGAGACCTCTTATGTTAGCAAAGAGACCTCCAACTCCTCAAACAAGACCCTTAATGCCGATGAATGAGTAAACTCGAAGAGGGTCCTGATCTTTGCCGACTAAGACAGTAATTCTATACAACCTAAAAGGAAGAGTGCCTTGGATTCCCAAGGAACCACTTAATTTGTACTTTGTTTCTATAGTATTTTCATAGACATTATTATAGTCAGGATGATGACCTTTCAGTTGTAATTAACCTTTGTATTACTTTCAACGCTTTTAATCCTCAGTACGTTTTATTTTACATACTGTTCATATTTAGTGTCTTTTCATAGACGTAGAGCCATTAAGTATGTAAAGCTTGAACTTTTAGGCATTAAGTTTTATTTTCTTAACTACGAAGTTTGCCTATTGAAGGCTACTTAGAGTTCGTTAACCTTGATTGGTTAGAACTCTTTTCAAAACACATTTGGTGTTACTCGTTAATTAGTACTACACTCATTAATCAATGATGGTTGGAGCTTTATTAGGTATTAGTTCGTTTGCTACATAGCTAGAACTTCATTAATTCGTTAATCTTATATAGATCAAGAATAAAAGTGATAGTAATGAAAGCTGCTTATAAACTTGAAACCAACACAATATATTTAAGCATGGTGTAGGCCATTGCCTTACATTTTTTTGAAAAGGAAATGCAAAAGCAAACATAGAGCAATGGTAATAATAGAGAATTATTTGAAATAGAGCTTCAGATTCTCGTATTTTATGTATGGAGTTTTCTTGTTCCATCTAACCTTTCTAATTGATAGGGCCCATTGTCTATGACTTCCTGGACCCTTATTGGATCCTCAATTTGTGCTGAGCATCCCTTGATTGTCTTGTGGGCTAGTTGCTTGTAATTTCCTGTAAACCAAGTCTCTAAGACAAAATACCTTATGTTTCACGTTTTGATTGTAGTACCTTGTTGCTTTATGTTGATAGGCGGCTACTCTTACCCTCACAATGTCTCTAATTTCCTCAATCATATCTAAATTGGCTGTAAGTGACTTGATTTGCCATAATATCAAACTTCTGTGTTCGTAGATTAGGCAACTCCAATTCAATCCGTAGCATTGCTTTGGATCTAAATAAAAGCTCGAAAGGTGTCTCTCTTATCGAAGTTGTATAGGTGATCCTATACCCTCATAAAACATTAGGCAATTCATTGGTCCATTTACCCTTAGCCTGATCACTCTTCTTTTCAAACTATACAAGATGGTCTTGTTAACAACTACTACTTGTCAATGGAGTGTAAGTCGAACAGATGTCATGCTTTTCACATAAAGCTCGGAATTTATCATTATCAAGTTGTGCTTGTTATCGGTCACTATCATAAAGGGAACTCCAAACCTCTATATAATGAAATTGAAAACAAAAGACTTAACCTTCTACTCGATAATCTTCAGCCATTGCTTTGGCCTTAACCCATTTGGTGAAATAGTTCGTTGCAACTATGATAAACTGCTGTTGAGCCATAGACTACAAAAATGGTCCAAGTATGTCTAGCTTCGACTAGATAAAGTGCTAGGGGTTAGTAAGGCTGTGTAATTTAATGGAAGGCACATAGCTCAATGCCTTGTGTTTTTGACATTGTAGATATTGTCAAACAATAGATTTTGCATCCTCTTTCATGGTCGACCAATAATAGTCGAGTCTTAATGCATGAATATATAGGGTTTGACCTTTCAATTTGTTGAGTGTCTTTTTGTGGAAGGCATTGAAGGTGGGGTTGTGAGAAGCTATGCTTGTATAATTGGTCATCAATTAGTGTGTAATTTGTGGCTTGATATATTAACCTCCAAGCTTCTTTCTTATCTTTAGGTAGAACACCATCCTTTAGATAGTCAATAATTAGGTCTATCCAAGACCTCTCCCTTAGGTAAGGAGTTAATTCATAACTCTATTCGATAGTTTCTAGACTTTTAGTAAGGACATACTCAATAAAGAGCTTGTCATTTAAGTCAAGTGGTGCTTTACTTGCCAATTAAGAAAGATTATTGGCAGCAATGTTTCTAACCTTTGGTATCTTCTCAATTATAAAAGACTGGAATTCTTCTATGAATGTTAATAGCAACAGCAGGTACTTGTCGATATAGAAGTGGGTGTCTCAATTACAATCAATTGTGAATCAGAGAAAACTTTGACTTTCTCGGATTAAACTTCCTTTGCTAGCTTAAGCTTAGCAATTAGGGTTTATATAGACACCCAATTTTCACCCTATTTATTTTATTTTATTTTATTTCTTTTTTTCCTCAATAGGTCCTAAATTAGGAAAAATACAAAAAAATAAAGAAATTCAGAAAAAATAAGAATTTTAGAAAAATACAAAAAAATAAAAAATAAGAAAAAGCACAAAAAATTAAGAAATTTGGAAAAAATATCAAAAATAGGAAATTTAGAAAGAAAAATAAAAAAAGTAATAAGAAATTTAGAAAATAAAATTTGAAAAAAAATTTTTAGAAAATTGAAAAAAATAAAAGATTTTTTAATTAGATAGATTTTTAAAACAAGTTTAGAAGTTGGGACGTTAAACTTGAGCTTAGATTTAAATTTAGTCTAAGCTGACTGAATCAATATATGCAATTTAATTGCATATATGGACAAGGCATAGGTCAACGACCTAACGGATAAGCACTTAGACATATGCGTTGAGTTTGGTTAAAGGTTAGGGGTTTGAATCTAAGTGGGAGCATGCAAAGTTTTTTTCTTTTTCACATCAAGGATTGCCATGTGTCAGGATCTCATTGTACCATATATCCTGACACGTAGTAGCATCGGGTTGGACAACTCGTGCTGATGTAGCGCCATGTGGCATCTATGTAGCATGCTACATCAACTACTACATGTCACTATTGATATGTCGCATGCTCTAGTTGGTCAGCATGGCTGATGTGGCGTTATGTCAACGCTTTCCCTCCCTTTTTTTCAGTTTTCTCTCATTTTCTCTAGATTTTCCTTTACTTTCCCAATCAAGAATAGCCCAGCCCTTCACTTTAAAGCTAATTTTTGTGCAATTTCGCCACATACACGTGATTTCTGGCTTTGATTTTGTTTATCGCGTGGCCTACTATGAATCAAACCCGTTAACACGTTTAAATACAGTTATTGGAGCATTCAAATCGAGCTCCAAAATTTAGAGAAAACTTAATGTTTGGGCATTTTCATTTAACTTCAAATTTGGTCTTTCCTTGTTTGATTGATGATTTCCTATATAAATTAGAGCTCATTGGATATAGATGAGAACATACGAACAGTAGAAATCATCACAAACACTCTTTCTCATCTTTAAATCACTCTCTCTCTTTAACGACAAACTGCCTCTCTCTCCCTCCTCGATTCTCTCTCTCTACTCAAATTCGAGCAGAACTACCACCTTAGTTAGGTTACCCACAGCATAAGCTCTTTATTCTGACCACCCCCATGCTACGCCGTAGCCTTTAGCAACATTGCTAACCCTTACTTTCGAAATCTTAACCAATGTACCACTTCCCTCTCGAACTATTACTTCCAACCCCTTTTAACCAAAAGGACCACTACGGTTGAACTCCCCATAGCTCAAAACCTTACATCACACTTCCCTCGTACTCCCAGCAATCTACACATAGCTGAACCACTACCACTACCCATGGTCGACTTCAAAAAGCCACCCAAATGAGCTCCATTAATTACGGCGTTGGCTCTACACCCTCCACCCCCTTATCCCCAATTCGAAACACATTGAAAACCATTCACCTACTCGTTTTTGTAGTTGAAATGAGCTGAATCGCGCCTCATTGCTACTGTTGAAGTAGAACTCAATCTAACCCTAATCTAGTGGAGGTGACCCAATTCACACGTCCGACCTAACTCGATCCAAACTCTGACCTACGCTTGCCTCCTTGGTCCGACCTTCTACTAAATCTGATTCAATTTTTATTTATTTATTTATTTATTTCCGTTATTGATTTATTTTGTATTTTTTTGTTTATTTATCAAAAGAATAAGAAAAAGTAGCTTATTTAGTTACTTATTTTTAATAAAAATAAAATTAAATAGAATAAATAAAATAATAAATAAATTAAAAAATAAAAATAAATAAGTAAATAGAAAGAATGTTATTTCTTTTTGTCACTTAAAAAATCGATTTTTCAAAAATAAGAATAAACAGACCCTTTACAAATTAGGACTATATTTAGATTTTTCAAAAAATAAAAACAAGATTAGGACTCTCTTTTAGAAAAAATTCTTTAAATAAATTGAATAAAATAAAAAGTAAAGCCGATCTCTTTTCAAAAATTAAAATCAAACCAACTCACTAAAGTTTTACAAAAAGAACTATGTTCGTTTGATCTCGAATAGCGGATATGTATGCACCTACGGGACAACGATAAAAATGAAAAAACCTAATTTCCCTTTTTTCTTTAGTTTAGATTATTTTGTTTATCCAATTAGAGTAACCAATAACCAAGTTCTGTCTCTCAAAATTAAAAAGTGATTTTTAGGTTTAATTCTAATTTTAGAAAGTCAATGGTATCCATAAGGGTTTAAAATTCCTAACCCTCGAATCCAAATTCTCTAGTTTTAAAAATAGTTTTGTAAAATTAGTTTTAATCATTAGATTAGTGGCTAAGTTATAACCAATCCATCCAATTGGTTATAACATAATTGTTTTTTCTCGACTTCAATTGGGTGGCGGCTCCAAAGTTGTTTTCAAAATTAAAAAAACCGGTTTTCTTTAAACCCTAGTTAAGAGCTAGTAGTAAACAAGTAGGGTTTAATACTGGTTGGTTTAAAGAAGACTTCATTTTATAAAAGAATTAGGAGGGTGAAAAACCAGGCTCGATAACTGGAAATCCAAACTTTAATGCATACTGAATTTTCACATTGTGGAGCCCTTGCAAAATGAGGCCTGCACTACATCCTTCCTTAGTAGAAGAGCCATCAACATAAAATTTCCATGTAGGTTTCTTGGTCATCTTAATGTTGTCTTCTTCTCTAGAGAACTTTACAACAAAATTTTCCAACACTTGAGCATTTAATGCTGTTTTAGGTTTATATTGCATTCTATAGACACTTGGCTCTAGAGCATACTTCATCATCTTCCCCAAGGAGTTTGGTCATTGCAAGGCTTACAGTAGAGGCTAATAAGTGAGAATAATTATTTGATGCACCTCGAAGAATGGCTTTAGCTACCTTGCTAAAAGAACTACTGCCAAAACAAACTTCTCAATCTTTGTATATCGCTGTTTTAGGCCCTGTAAGATATAACTCATGCAATAAATTGGCTTATACTCTTTACCTTCTGACTGAACTAAGATAGATCAAAGCACTTGGTTACTGACCGATTGATATAAAAATAAGTCCTCTTCAAGGATCGGTGTTGAGAGCACTAGCAGTGATGCTAGAAATTCTTTCAACTTGTTAAATGTTGCTTTGCAGTTGTTAGTCTATTGAAATTCTTTTGGGTTCTTCAATGCTCTGAAAAGTTTTGTGCAACTATCTATGCTTTTTGGCACAAATTTGTTCAGAGTGGCAATACGCCCAATCAATTCTTGAACTTCCTTAATAATGTTAGGATTAATCTTCTTAGGAATTGCCTCTATGTTGTATTGAGTGACTATGTACCCCAAAAATTTGCTTGAGGTGGCACAAAAAACACACTTCAATGGGTTAAGCTTCTTGTTGTATCTCCTTAAGGAGTTGAATGCCTCCTCAAGATCAATAAGGTGTCGATCCTCTGCTTAACTCTTCACTATCATATCGTTAACATAAACTTCAATGTTTCGATGGATTTAGGGCTTAAACATCTTAGTCATGAACTTTGATAAGTTGTGCTAGCATTTTTAAGCTTGAAGAGCGTCACCCTATAACAATACATCCTAAAATTTGTGACAAAAGATGTGTGGACTTCATCATCCTTCTCCATCTTAATTTGATTGTAGTAGGAAAATGCATACATAAAATAGAATAAGGCATGATCGATAGTAAAGTCAACCATTTGATCAATTTTCGACAAGGGGAAACAAACTTTGGGATAGGGCTTATTCAAATACATGAAGTCTATACACATACTCCACTTATCATTCTACTTTTTGACTAGCACACAATTAGCTAGTGAATTTGGATAAAGCTCTTCCCTTATGAATCTTGCTTTTAATAGCTTCTAAACCTCCTCTTCGATGGCTACCTACCATTTAGGGGCAAAATGCCTCTTCTTTTGCTGAACTATCTTTGCATTTGGATCAATTTGGAGCTTATGTGTTATCGCTTCTTCGAGGATGCCTAGAATATCTAAGGGAGACCAAACAAAGACATTGGCATTATCTTGAAGAAAATTAATTAAACTTTGATGAACATTTGTTGGCGATGGTCTCCTTATCTTCATTTTTTTTCCAAGATTGCTCCTTAATAGGACTTCCTTTACCTCTTCTTTGGCACTCTTAGTACTGCTAGACTTCTTTTGCAGATTAGTCTCTACTTGAAAGACTTCTTTACTTTATAATGCTTTCAAATATAAGGATCTAGCTAATTACTGGTCTCCCTTGCATACTCAGACCCTAGTGGGAGTAGGGAATTTTGCATTGAGATATGCAGTTAAAGGAACCATGTCGAACAAATGTTGGCATGGTTAACCTATGATAATATTATAAGGAGACCAACACTT
Organism: Lumnitzera littorea; assembly: GCA_024138015.1. Taxonomy (NCBI): domain Eukaryota; kingdom Viridiplantae; phylum Streptophyta; class Magnoliopsida; order Myrtales; family Combretaceae; genus Lumnitzera; species Lumnitzera littorea. Next base: position 79,987,548 of record JAMXBB010000012.1, on the reverse strand, counting down.
GACAATAAGGAAGTTCACCTTATCCTCTGCAATATATTCGTTGTCTCTAAGCTGAATAGGAAGAGAAATAACTCCTATAGCCCATACAAGTTGATTATTAAAAGCATATAGATCATAACCATAAGATCTTAGCCATCCTTTGATATTTGGCTTCATTTGGTTGAAGGTGTGCTGAAAAATAATGTCTACTGAACTCCCAGTGCTAACCTAAATCCTTTTAACCTTGAAGTTGGCAATTCTTGCACTAATTACTAGCACATCATCGTGGGGCCTTTGTACGCCTTTGACATCCTCTTTTATGAAAGAAATGGAATTGTCAACCTTAACCTTCTTACCCTCTACATTACAAACATATTATATGGCGTTAATTAAGCATAAAGAGCATGATTGGCCTAAAGCAGAAGGTTCACCAACAATATTGTTTATCACATTGTTTGATGCTCTATTATTACCTTCGTCTCTCGCATCTCTTCCAACCTGAAGAGGTCATGCAATGTTTTCTTGCTTGTCACGTTGTCTTTGAGTTGGCCGTTCAATATTCTTAGCGTCATAGGCAAGGACCTTACTCAAGTACCCTCATTGGATTGCATTCTTAATTATGTTTTTGAGTTCAATACACTAGATAGTGTTGTGACCTCTATTGTGATGAAAATTGCAGTATTTGTTAGAATTCCTACATATTAGTTTTCCTCTCATTCTTTCTAGCCATTGTGGTACTTTGGTTGTATACTCCCATCAATATATCCATGATCAGATAATTGAGTAGGGTATGAAGAGAATAAGTTGGGATGCGGCCTCTTTATTTTGCTACTACTACCCTTTAAAAATTGTTCACCACGTATATAAAGTTCATCTTTTGTGCTCTTGCTTTTATCATTCTTTCAATCTCCTCTATTTTGATTGGCCTCATGCCAATCTTTGACGTTATCTTCTTGTTGAATGTAAGATGTAGCTTTGGCCTTGAATACGAAGAAATTCTTTGGTTTGTTTTTGGCTAGAGACTTAAAAGAAGTCTTCATGTGGCTTGACTCCATTAATCACTGTATTAAGATCAACGCTCATGTCTAATTATGGGATCTATACCAACTCAATCATAAACCGAGCCAAATAGTATCTAATGCACTCATCTGACCTTTGCTTTATGGTGTTAAGGACAGTTGAATCCATAACAGGAAGATTACTTGCAAGGAAGTACTACAAGAACACTTATGCTAGATCCTTGAAACATGAAATTGTGTTTGGCTTCAAAAGTTTAAACCTTGTACACACCGCATTCCTCAAGGTCGAGGGGAATGCTCGATAAGCTATAGCATCACTCAAGCAGTGAATCTTAGACAAGGTGTGGTAGTACTTAAGATGGTCTTCTAGGTCCTTTGTTCGGTTGGGATTTAGGGATCCAAAAAACTCTTTTGCAACGAAATTTTTTTTTCTCAAATAAAGGTGAATCCCTAAAATGCCAATAGATTCATGCGATAAATTAAATTGATATGAGTGAAGTTCTTTTACCTTATGTGAATCTAGGTTACATTGGTGATGCGGATCTATAGGCGCTGAGATCTCACAAGCCCCCTCTATGGTATCTACACTCAGACGAACACACCGAAATAGACTACAGTGTGCTAACACTAAAATGGATGTAGGAAATCCTCATAATTTCTCATATTTTACATTTTGTTTTAGTCTGTAGAGTTTCTCTATGGATCTAATGTTGACAATATAATGTTAGCATAACCTTGATAGAGAGATGTCTATATCTATATATAGACCAGTAAAAATATCTTCTAGAAGATATTATGAGATTTGGTGAGATATTAAGCGATATTAACAATATAAAATATGTTATTTATTATTTTCCACCAAAAATAATAAACAATTATTTATCATTCTTAAATCATTAAGAATAATAAATATCTCAATAATTCTTATGAGGTTTAATCAAAATATACTTATGGCCTATTTTGTTCGTTCTTTGTGTACGACCCTATAGGTTCACTTAATGTTGGCAATAGGCCTAAAAAATCCTTTTGGGCCTATAAGACATAAGTGATGTCTAGCAAGACATTATGTCTACCCAAATTAGGCAAAGGTCAGCAATCGAACTTTATCTAATTCATAACTTATGTCATAATCCTTTTGTCACATGATATTTAGATTGAACATAAGGCATGGATAATATTACCCATATATTGTTCAACCTTATCATTTCTCGATCTCCAAGTAGACTGATATGACAAATGACATTGATCATACTATTAATTCATTTGAGTATGGCCATGCATTTCTTAATCTCACTTATCAAGGGGCCTAGAGATATCTATCACATAATGAGACGGACAAATCCCATCTTAATCACTCATCTCCCTTTGTATGATTCACACTATGCTAATCACAACCTTTGTAATTATTTGGTTAAAGATAACGTTTGACTGAATCGAATCATAATGTTCCTCATGTTGGAATCCATCGTGATTTCAAGTTTAAGGATGCAATAACATCATTATAATGAGAATCACTTGTGACATTAATCCATGTAGTGATCTCATAGTAGGGGTCGGTTTGGTACATAGTTCTCTAACATGTACCTATGAGTTTGATTTGTATCTCTATACAAATAAACATCCCGTGATTATCTATCAAACCTCATACTAGATTTAATTCATTATTGTTCCCATAATAATGAGCATCTAGAGACATTCAAAATAATTATATGATTATTCAAGGATATATTATGAAGTAGACATGTAAACAACATAATAATGATGGTTGCTTAACTCATAAGATATAATAATGACAATATCCAATAATTGGCCTAACATGTTCCATTGTACGTCTCAAATTGCAACAATTTGATTTGTTGTGGTATTACTTCTTCCAATATTTCAAGAACAAAAGGATTGCTCTTTATCTGAAATTGTTTACTAATTGAAGTAAGGGTGCTGACATGCGATGGTTCTGTATGGTGTACCTACTGTAGTTGTTTTCCTTTATCACCCTTTCTAAGAGTAAGGGTTGAAGGTCTAAATACCCCGACTTGCTTCTTAGGTAATTTAGGAGAATATACTTAATTATTAGAATTCTCTAGATTGTTGTCATCGTGCCCTTGGTTTTGGTTTGGTTAAGCATCCTTATGGAGAAGGCTAAGGATCTCGTCATTCTTCATATTGAGAGAAAAATAAGTTAATAAGTAGGCAGAGTGTTAAGGAGCATAAGAGAGTCCTTATAGTGCTTTCTTTCCCTTATTTACAGGCACATATGGGATGTGTGTAATAACAAGTAATCATTGGTTATGGACCATGTGGTAGCTGCTTAACTAAGCATATGCTTAAAGAACAGTGGTAGTGGATAGTTATGTAATAAGGTTGTGCAAGGTTGTGACTATTAGTGCTACTTTTCAAATTTAAATATATAATTAGGCTTAGCCTTTAGGCTAATTAGATTAGTTGAACCATTAGAGACCTAAACAAAAAACAGTAATGGTAGACAGCTTGGCAGTCAAGGTGTTAATCCATATTGCTAAGCAAAATTTTGTTATCAACACCATTAGTTGTCTAGGCATCACCGAATGACACTTTAACTTGAATTACGTCAAGATTAGGCTGCATTCCTCATATTCCAAGCACTTGAGATCCATACAATGATGACCAACATAACATAGCTGATAAACTTCAAGATGTTGAGCTGCTAATCTGTGATATCGAATGTCGAGCTCCTTGTACTTGAGGTTAAGCAAAGTTAAATCCCGTATCGTTTGCTCCTTTGAAACTAAGTAGACCACCTTGATTGAGCTATATAGCCAAATCGAGCTCCCTTTGGCCTAAAAATGGTAGTAAAATCCCCAACATTTGAAAACATGATAAGCTTAAGCTCTTTTGACCCAAATAAAGCCTATACAATACAATTGATATTTAGAAAGTTGTAAATGAGTTCTAAGTCCACTTATTTTCAACTTTTAGAATGCTCACTATTTGTCTTAGTTGTTGAAGCTAACATATGCATAACCCATGCAATATAATTGTAAGTTAATACTTTGTAGCTTATGTCAGGACCCTAAAGGGGGCCTAGTAGGATTACCTAAAATTTCTATAATATGTATGCACCCATGATATAAAAACCGTCTTGCAAGTCAGAGATTGCAAGACTCTAAATAATAAGTCACTAAGATTAATGATTTTCAAGTAATTAATTTATTATAACATGACATAATATATAATTATAAATAACTATGGATGTCCGATATCCCACAGTTCCTCAGAATCGCAGAGAATCGGTATCCCCTACCAAATAATAAGACAGGATATACTAGCATTATAAAAAAAATAGATACAAGAAAAATTATATTATAGTAAGTTTTAATAAATAAATATTTTCTACAAAGGATGTCTATGTATCATCAAAAAAAGTACTCAGCTACTTCTAATATTAATGTACATATCTTCATCTCACATTCAGCACTTGAGACATATCCCAATCCCATCATATGTAAACCTGCAAAGGAAACTAAGGGGGAATGAGCATAAAACAGCTCAGTGAGTTCGTTCCTCACCACTACTGGTCAAGCAAGTTTTCACACATTATTATCACACATGCAAGCAAGCTATCTACATACATAATGAATGTAGGCGCGATGACTGCAAGCAACACATCCATAGGAGTTCGGAACTATGGAAGGTGTAGAATTACGTCGTCTACACTTCGATTATCCCCTGTACTTACCCGCACAGGGCACCTCAGCTTACCCGTATGAGGCTACTTAGGGGCACCACCTCACTAAGCAAAACTCGACTATTACCCTAACTGAGAAAAGAGTTTCAATCTAAATAGGGGGAGTCCAAACTAGGACTATCCACCCTCCAAGGCCCCTCGGGCACAAACATACGAGTCCTCTCGTAACCAAAATTTAACCAAGGCCTCACAGGCACAATAAAGCGAGTCCTCTCGCTATCAAGTGGAGAACTCATGCTAGCTTTGCCTTAACGTTAAAAATACTATTTATGGCTCCACAAGCCCTTACAGCGACCATGCAAAAATTTGTTTAAGGATAGAAAAGCTTTTGTCAAAAATACTTTTCTTAAGATTTTTACAAGGCTAGCACTCTCTATTCATACCTTTAATAAGTCATAGACATGCGACGAGTAGAACCGGTTATTTGGGTCAAACGTTTATATTTATTAATTTAAAAAGGTGATCACACAGATGATGGCATACAAACAGAATAGTCATTCAAACATACAAGCAATAGCAAACAGTAAAACATCATACAAATAACACGCACAAGCAAGTAGCAGGTCATCGGAACTCCCTCACCTGGATTATTGCTCATTCTCCAAGCCTTTAGGGTTTCCAAGACTCGATATCGTACGCCTAAATCAAAATGGTAAAACTTATAAGTGTTCTGAGAATTCAGACTCCTTAGTCAACTAAAAGTCTATTGTAGTTTATCTAGTTTCCTCCAATATAACCCGAGTATAGTGTGTATAGGGTTACCATACTCCATGAGATTAATAGTAACTATTTTCTTATATTAGTAAGGTATGAGGCTTCCTTTATGTATTTTGTAATTTTTTTGTTTTGATTCCGATATTTGCGAACTTATAGTCATTTTTCATCGTTTTCGGATATACGCTCACATTGTGATGTTTGTTTTGGACGTTAAGACCCGTGTTTTACGATATAGGCTAAATTTATAGAAATTTTAACTATGAAAAACTTAATTGCTCTTATTACTTACATTTATATCTTTTGCTTATACTTAATGAGTTAGTTAATCCTTAACTTCTTATACTTAGAGGCTTTTACTTTGCTATTGCTAATTCATGTACTTAATTAAGTATAATCCTATTTAGAAGGTGTCTTAAGATTTACTAATTTAGGTACCTAGTTATTATACACACTTCTTATTTTCTCATTTTCTAAACCTATGCTTATGTAATCACTCACATCATCATTCGCTTATGTCATTGCTTATGTCATCTTTTGATTACCTCATTGCTTACTTCATCATTTAATTACATAAGCCTTACCTCATGCTTATGTAATGTCTTAATGTCTTATGTATACTTCAATTAAACTACTATATGTATATACCTTTACTATACTTATATGTATACTAGTATACTTAAAATAGACTTATACATGTACTTATACTTATACCGTATTTATACTTGTATACATACTCATATACCTATATGGTTGGATACGTATTTTTATACAAAAATTCGTATGCCTAATCTTCTCTTAAGGAAATCTTCCCAATTTCATTCTTTTGTGTTTTTATGTATGTATTTAGTGTAGTATAGGTATGTATAGTTATATGTGGTCTTAATTTAGGTTATGTACATGGTAAATACTCATATACAAAGGTTCACATACTTGTGTTCTTTTAGTATTCCCTTATGTGCACATACTTATGAGCATATACTCATGTCTTCTTTTCTTCTTCTTCATAATTCCTAATTCCTACACTTAAAAATGGGAACTTTGTTCCCTCTTCTTCAAGACAACACTAAACACATAACTACTTATCTAATCTACTTAATTACCTAACTAATGAAGAATATAAAACAACATAAAGTAAGTTAAGTACATACCTTTAGTTGTGTTGGAATTAAGGAGACAAAAAGGAAGATGTTGAAGGTGAAATGGAAGATGGAAGCTCACAGCAATGGAAGGGAATTTTTTTGTTTTGTTTCTTTTGCTTTATTTTGATTATGGAAGAAGGCGAATGGTGGGGTCTAGAAGGGGAGATGTATGGACGGCAATTTAAGAGAAGAAGGAAAAAGAAATGCAAAAGGAAAAGAAAAGAAAGGAAATCATGAGAAGAAGATATTTTCTTCAAATGAAAAGGACACTTTTGTTGACTTTTCAATTGTTGACTTTAGTCAACATGTGTTGACTTGGTCAACTTTCAAAAAAATAAATATCCTTTTGTGTACATAATGAACTAATTAGGAAGAATTTGGAGAAAGATTAAGGAAATGAAAGGTAATAAGAAGTGATTAGTAAAAATAGATAATAAAATCTTCCATTAGGTATTTATATACATCATTTGGTAAGCTACTTAGTATAATTGAGATGAAAAATAGCATTTAGGGTATTAAGGTTTACTACATTTAACCTAAGCCTCAACTAAACCTTTAACTCTATGTAATACTAACCTATTTATATACTTAGAAGATAAATGTGATCTAGAATGCAATATCTTAGTTTCTAAGGGATCACTTAAATATTCTAAATGTTTATGTATGATTGAGTGTTATCTTTAGTCGTTTACCGATGAAATGGCAAAATAAGGAGGATATATTATCATTTAGGGTTTTAGGGTAAATTATGGTGAATTAGTGCTTTTATATCCTTAAAGTTATAGTTTTAGGGTTTTTATTACTTTAGGGCACAATCTCTAATGTTTTTACACATTTAGGGTTTCATATATTTTTACGCGATTAAATCTTCGATTGTTATCTTAGGGTTTTGATGAGGTTCAAGGTTTTAGGGTCTTCGTATGCGGTTAGGGATTCAATTGATGATTTAAGGTTTTTCGTATCCACTTTAGGTTTTGGATTGAGATTTTAATTGGTTTTAAATCTCATTGGCTCTTTTGAGTTTAGGAAATCATCTTACAGTTTGAACGTTTGTTTCTATACTTAGAAAGCTAAATTCGCGGGGTTTATAGCCTATGCAAGTGTAATTATCAGCACCATGATACAAGAAATAACAACTTATGTGAGGGTTAACTTTCCACTCGAGTCCACAATGGATTATCATGTGATTAGGCTATCTAATTATTATTTCATGTTCAATGGAAACACAAATAAGAGTCTCATACAAAGAAAGGATTATATATATCCTCTATCTTTCTAAGAGGACTTTTTAGAGTAATATTTGAGCTATTCATAACATAGTAACTTCTCCGAGCACCATAGTGCATCATGAGCACCAACTAAGCTCTATACATTGATTAGAGCTCTATAACCTATAATTACTAAGTATTAATTTTAAATATACAACACAAGGCTACTAAGCTTTGGATACCCACTTACATGCTAACTTGCATTGATGAAAGATGAGTAAAACTTTACTATTGCTATTTGTGATTTGTTCGTTAGTTATTCTTCAAGATATGTGTTTTATGTTGTGCCTTGGGCTAATCCATTTTTAGTATTTGCATTTGATTTAGGGTTTCTATGCTAAGTTATATTTATCTGTATGTTGCTCTATGATCTATACTTTGATAAGCCAGATAATGGAAAATGTTGACCATTTGACATTCATAGCAATCTATTTAATAAGTTCATTTTTACCTCCTTTTGAGATGAGTATGATAACTCAAAGACAAATTAGGGCTAGAAAAATGGCCTTTTCCTTGAGACCATGCTAATATAGTTTGCTAACGGGTTAATTCTTAACTTTTGTGAGTTCGGGAAGTATAAGTAGCTTAAAGTCGCAGCTATTCATAGGTAACGAGCTATGTCACAAGTCAAGGTGCGACTAAGTTGTGGCAATACCGCTATGTAATATGGAAAGATCTAAGACTAGTACCACTATTGTTTAAGAATCTTCATTACACTACAGAAGGCATCAACACAACCTTAGCATCTATTAAGGAGACTAGTATAAAGTAATATCAAGGCATATAATTAAAAGTTTAAACACATGATACTAGATAACATAAAGCATGAGGGTAAATAATATCACAACCCAAATAGTATCATTGTCCTAGTAGATCACCGTATACCGTACAAAGATCTATAATCAACCTCCTCGTTGATGATAAGCCTTCCATATGATATACAAGACTCCTTCAATCTATGTTATCATCAAGCCTATAGATATGCAATATTGAGCACATTAACTAAGATTTACCATTTAGATATAAAATACTGAAGTTTATGTGTGGATTCATAGAATTCCACAACAAAATATTACAATGCATCTAAAATCTTACAAGAGTTTACATTAAGAAATTCTAACTACAGAATTAATCTAAATAAAGAAAATATGCATTTACAAGTCATTGTCACAAAATTCTCCCTTCACTTTTGGAAATACACATTCATATCTCGGTATGAGACTCACCTCGGGCATTCTTAGGCTTGGATGGACGAAGAGGTAGTCTTACATCAAAAGAAATCTATTGGGGTATAAGCTTACACTTAGTGAGTTAATCCCTTTATCATATCTCATGACAATTTTATTAAATGCACAAACATATGAATGTATGAATAATCAAAATGCCAACCAATACATGCACTGACCTAGGAATTGCATGCAACTCATAATTATGCCCCTTGTAATTTGAGTTGGAGATAATTAACTGACACAAACTGTAAACCCTTAAAATTTTGGATTTAGCTTTTGAAATAGACTTGAGTATGTTAGATAATTTAGGAGTTGACAAGGTTAATGAAATTGAAAACCCTAAAAGAATTAATCAATTACGTAAGAAACTTTTCTACCCTAAATGTATCTAAATGTTAAAGATTTCATTCAAAAGTGATAAAAACCCTAAAATTATAACCATGAAGGCATATGTGCACTAATTCATCATAACATACCCTAAAACCCTAATTGATAATATAATCCTCGTATTTTGCCAAATAATTAGTAAAAGGTTAGAGATGACTTTCAATCATGCATATACATTTAGAATCCTCAAGTAGTCCTTTAGAAACTAAGATAATGAATCATAGATTACATTAATCTCTTAAGTATATGATTAAGATAGTATTACATAGAGTTAAGGGTATGGTTGAAGATTAGGTTAAATGTAGTGAACCTTAATACCTTAATTAGTACTTTTCATACTAGTTATACAAAGCAGTTTACCAAATGATATCTATAGGCTATAAACACCTAAAGTAAGACCTCATCATCTATTTTTACTAATCAATTCACCAAATATTTCATTTCCTTTCATTTCCTTAATTTTTCCCTTAATTTCCCTTAATTACTACATCATGTGTACAAAATTGCATATGCTTAAGGAAAGTTGATCAAGTCAAACATATTGACCAAGGTCAAAGGGTTGACCAAGTCAACACATGTTGACTAAAGTTAATAATTTGAAAAGTCAACAAAAGACACTAATGCATAATGAAAAAAATCTAAGCATCTAATGATTGCTTTTCTTTCCTTTTTTTTTGGTTTTTCTTTTCTCTCCCTCCTCCTTAATTGCCATCCATCCATTCCCTTCTAGACCCCACCATTTGCTTTCTTCCATAATCAAAACAAAACAAAAAGAAACAAAGTAAAATCCCCTCCATTGCCGTGAGCCTTCTTCTTCCCTTTCACTTTCAACACTTTCCTCTTTGTCTCCATAATTCCAACACAAATTAAGGTATGTGATCATGTTACTTTATGTTGCTTTATATTACTCATTAGTTAGATAATTAGGTAGATTAGATAAGTAGATATATGTTATGTATGATCTTGTAGATTAGGACATAAAGTTTCCATCTTTAAGTATAGCAGAATAGGAATCATGAAGAAGAGGAAAGGAATACATGTATATATGCTCTTAAGTATATGTACATAAGGATATATTAGAAGAATACAAGAATGGGGACCCTTGTATATGAGTATCTACTATGTACATAACCTAAACTAAGACAAATCCTAACTATACATACCTATACTATACTAAATACACACTTAAAAACACAAAAGAATGAAATTAGGAAAATTTTCTTAAGAGGAAAATTAGGCATACGAAATTTGTACAAAAATATGTATATGATCATATAGGTATATTAGTATATATACAAGTATAAATACGGTATAAGTATAAGTATACGTATAAGTATACTAGTATACATATCAGTATAGTAAAGGTATATGTACATAGTAGTTTAAGTGAAATGTACATAAGACATTTAGGCATTACATAAGCATGAGGTAAGGCATATGTAATTAAATGATGAGGTAAGCAATGAGGTAATCAAAAGATGACATAAGCCATGACATAAGCAATAACATAAGCGAATGATGATGTAAGCGATGACATAAGTATAAGTTTATAAAATAAGAAAATAAGAAGAGTGTATAATAATTGGGTACCTAAATTAGTAAACCTTAATACACTTTCTAAATTGGATTATACTTAATTAAGTACATGAATTAGCAATAGCAAAGTAAAATTCCCTAAGTATAAGAATAAATGGCTAATTAAATCATTAACTACTAAAATGGAACATAAAACTAGCTAATAGGAATAATTAAGCTTCAATAGTTAGAATTTCAATAAATTTAGTCTACATCATAAAACACGGGTCTTAAAGCCTAAAATGGACATCACCGTGTGAACGTGCGTTCGAAAATGATGAAGAACGACTATAAATTCATAAATATCAGAAATAAAACGAAAAAGTTATATACGATTAATAATAAAGTCTAACCGGATACAAGTTGATAGTAATTAAGTAGAATTAGATAAATAGATATTTAGAATTACTATTAATTCAATTACATACTAGCGTTATCATATCGTAATGATCAGGTGATCCCGAGATGAGCTTGGATCTCCCGATCGGTTATTGCGACTAAAGTGAGTCGTCATAGTCAAGTGAGTACTCTCGATGACTCTATACTTGTTTATGCTTGTAGTTAGTGCACTTAAATTGAATATCAATAACTTGATGCATGGGGTTTTGAGATATGCGTGTGCTTGATATTGATTGATTATTGTAAGAAATATTGTTAAATAGGATAATTGATGATTTGATGGTATGATTGATTTTTATATGATTTGGATGGTTTGCTGATATTGATTGATTGCCTCATAATTTGACCTAATTATATTTGGCTTATCATAAATTAAAAGGGTCATGCATTATCCATGCATTGTATTTACTTATTCTGGCCGTCACTTCACGCGGAGATAAAGAGAGGCCTTTCGGGAGTTGTTTATATATATTAAAGTGTTTTTGTACGGTGCACTCATACAACATCACCTTACCCAAACCTACTAGCTTACTAGGTAATGGAGATGCCAACCTTATGGTTGAGGGTCGAGTCTAGAGATCTCTGCTATAGGGTGTGAGTGTGGACTGTGAGGGCCACCTCACTGTTAGGCCTAGGACTTTGTGAACTACTGGATTTTTAGAAATGGAAATGTATTTTTTGTGAAATACGGAATTCATAGTTATGGGTAAAAACCTAGGTGCTAGAGCCCGGTTGTGATTAGTGTCGATGAATCTTCAACCCTTATCTCAAAGGGCGTTAAAATCCGATATTATATGCAGTACCGGTCAACTGCATATATTGTTTGGCATATTGCGTGTGCATGCATTCATATGGTTATAACAATTTGTTCGATAACTTGTTTGCCAGTATGATATGAGGGATAGCTCATTAAGCTCTTGTAGCTTATTCCCCAATAGTCTTTCTTTTGCAGGTTTACAAACGATGGGATTAGGATAAGTCTCGAGTGCTAAGTGCAAGATGAAGATATGTACATCAGTGTTAGAATTAGTTGAGATTTTTATATGTGATGCATAAATATTCTTTGTAGAAAGTATTCACATGTTAGAATTTAATATAATTTAATTTTTCCTACAGTTTTATAATGTTGGTATATCCTGTCTTATTATTTGGTAGGGGATACTGATTCTATGCGGTTTTGAGGAACTGTGGGATATCGGATATCTATAGTTATTTATATTTATATGTTATGTTATGTTATGTTACAATAAATTAATTACTTGAAAGTCAGTAATCTTAGTGATTATTATTTAAAGTCTTGCAATCTCTGACTTGCAAGGCGGTTTTTATATTATGGGTGTACACATATTATGGAAATTTTAGGTAATCTTACTAGGCCCCCTTTAGGGTCCTGACACAAACCATCAACTAGGTCTTAGTACCTAGGTTTTTATTCCCATTTGCACTATTGTGCTCAAATCAACTCAACATTTATGTAATATATACAAATCTTTCCTTTTATACAAAAATATACTTACCTTTTTTAAGTAACAAAATTTGTGCTAAAATCCCAAGTCTCATGGTATGGTGGCCCCTTCAGTCCACATCATACACTCTAAGTGGAAGTTACAAGACACGGCTCTTCGCTAGCGGTTAGCATCCCCTGATGCCTAGTAAGCCTGATAGCTAAGATAAAGACTCAATAATATATAAATGGCATACCTTTTCCTAAACCCTATAGGAGCCTCTACTCTTCCGAGTCCCTTCCCACCTTTTGCATGAGGTGATAGTCGGTATAGTTATGATGCAATTATGAGAAATGCATGACTTATTAGATTTCTTAATCAAATACTTAGTTAATTCAACTCTTATTGTGATAAGGTAATTTTATTCCATACAACTATGCATAACTATCATTACAACAATTCCCGTTATTATCTGATTAGCAAGCCATGACAGTCAATCATAATATCATACATATGCATTTCCTATATCCCATAAGCATCAAAGTTTAGTATATAAGTTTAAGTGCATCTACACTACAAGCAAAATCAAGTATAAGGTTATCAAGAATCACCCACTCAACCATAGTAGATCAATCGTAATAGTCCAGAGGTAAGTTATCTCCAACGGTCAAGTCTCCTAAACATCACAAATATGATGTTATAAGAATTTGAAATGAAATTTAGAAGGCTAAGCTAAAATATTTTAAGTTACATTTTAAACTTAGTTTTGTATTTTCTCCTAGTTTTACTTAAAACTTTAATTGCATATAACTTTCTCGTTTTAAATCTGATTTTTATGTTCTTATAATCGATTTTCATCATTTTCAAGTGTACTTTAATGTGGTGTGGTTAGATTTTCAAGAGAAGACTTGCAATTCTATCCATTGATTAGAACATTAGCGGTTCTCATGTTTTGGTGCTCTTTTAGGTTTAGTTTGGTTGTTGGGCTTTTTGTTATCTTAGGAAATCTTTTGAGCTTGGGCTTTGGACTTCATTATAAGCTTAAAACACTCTTCAAATTCAGATTTCCATCCTTATCTTATGACCATGGAGCTATCAACATTTTCTTGAACTCTTATGTAGGCTTAATTGGTCTAATGGGCTTGTTTTTGGTCTAAATTAAAATTAATGGCTTTGTGGGGCTTAAGGAGTTTTGTGCAGGCTTTTTATGGGTCTTAAAACAACTTTTCTTGATTGATTTAGATACTGGTAAGAATTTCTTAATGGCCCAACTTAGAGTTCTAAGCTTGTTTTGAATGTTTTTAGGTTTGATTTTGAGTTTTAGGCTTTATAGATTTATTATACTTACTTTAGTTGATCTTTTTACTTTGTTTTATCATGTTTTTAAGTGAGTTTTCTTAGGGTTCCAAATCTAGATAGTTTGGTTCAAGGGCTTCCAACTTGGTTTTCCAACTTGTTCCATCATTCTCTTATGCTTAGGTGATAGATCAAGAACATACATTACTTATATTCCAATTCCAACTCTAGCTTAACTTCTCTTCCATGAGGTGATTATTTAACTTAAGTACTAACTAAAAGTTATAAATCATATACTTATCATAAGTTCTATATCTTAGTTTACATCTCAAAAAGTTGATTTCCTCATAAAAACATCATGTAATGGATTTTCTTTCACCTAAAGCTAGATTTGAGCATATGTAACCAAATGGAATTAAAAGTAACATCTAAATACCTTACATACACTTCACATCCAACATGTTACTCCCTCATCCATACACATATTTCATGATTTTCTTAACTTATAAACTTCTATTTTACATTGCAAACTATGATGAAGAATAGATAAGGTTGGTCGTTAGATAAGTCCAAGCTTGCAAAAAGCTTGAAAGTAATAATGGGGAGTGGCGTGAAAAAGGACGAATGCTAATGAAAAGTAAGCAAAACCCACGAATAGCTCTAATGGATATAATGCAGTAATGAAACTTTCGAGGACTCATGATACAATTCGATAAGACGCATGAATTGGTCTGGTGAGGTTACTGGTTACCTAGCCTTGCTTATGGTTTAGGATAAGAGTGAAGTCAAGATTAAACAAGTAATGTTTACGCAAGGAAGGAAAAACATTCAAGTGTATTAATTGTTCAATCTATTTGATTCTACAGCTATAAGTATATGGGTATTTATACCCATAAATTAAGGTAGCTTGCTCAAAAAGGAAAAGACAAAAAAGGCATTTCTTAAGAAAGTAATGTACAAGATACGAAAGCGATTCATCAAGAATTTCAGCACTTTCGCTGCACCAGTTACTGAGCTAACAAAGAAAAACATCGACTTCTGATGGGGAGAAAGGGAAGAGAAGAGTTTTACTGAGATAAAAGAAAGGTTGACCTTTGCTCTGGTGTTGGTTCTACTTGACTTTGAGAAAATATTTGAGCTGAAATGTGACGTGTCAGGCATTAGAATAGGCATTGTCTTAATGGATGAGGGTCGACCAATTTCCTTCTACAGTGAGAAGCTTAGAGGACCATAGTTAAATTACTCCGTGTATGATAAGCTCTTGGCACTGATCAGAGCACTACAAGTATGGTAGCAATTTACTATTGAGAGAGTTTATCATATATAGTGACCGTGAGTTGCTGAGGTACCTTTGAAGTTAGACCAAGTTATCAAAGCGATAGACGAGATGGGTTAAATTCCTTGAAGGATTCAGTTTTGCAATTAAATACAAGAATGGAAAGAGCAACGTAGTTGTAGATGCTCTTTCAAGAAGACATGCGCTTTTAACTGAACTGCAGATCAAGTTGTTTGGGTTTGCAAGTATCAAAGAGCAGTATTCTGAGGATTCACATTTTGGACCCATAATCATGCGATGCGTTGATGGAAGGATAGTAGATGAGTATCATGTGGAGGATGGTTACTTATTTTGAGAAGGAAAATTATGTGTACCGACCTGTGAACTATTAAATGGTTACCTCTTCTAGCCGAGAATGAGGAGAGATGTGCACCAAGTTGTTGAAAGTTGTGCTATGTGTAAGAGGGCTAAATGTTATGTCGAGCAAGGGAAAGCAATACCTCTACCTATTTTGACAAAGCCATGGATTGAATTGAGCATGGACTTTGTTCTAGGACTACCATGAATCCAAGGCAAAGATTCTATAATGGTCGTCGTAGATCGATTCAACAAAATGGCATACTTCATGCCTTATGCAAAAACTAATGATGCTTCAACTATTGCTTCTCTGTTCTTGTAGGAGATTGTGTAGTTACATAGTGTGCTAAGTGTAGTCTCTGACAGGGAATCAATGTTCTTGAGCCACTTCTAGAGGACCTTGTGGCATCGGATGGGGACCAAACTACTATTTAGTACTTCTTATTACCTCTAAACTGACGGCCAAATAGAGGTAGTTAATCGTACTTTAGGAATACTGCTTTAAGCTATAGTGGGAAAGAACATAGCCGATTGGGATGCCTCCTTACCAATGGTTGAGTTTGCTTACAACCAGACGGTGCATGACTCTACTAAGCAAACTCCCTTCAAAGTAGTCTATGGTTTTAATCCTAAGTTACCCCTTGATCACACCCTTGTACTTGTACCCATATAAGAGGACCTAACACGAGGGCTAGAGCATAATCCCTTTAACAAATCTATGGCAAAGTTACTTGGCACATCGACTAAGTAGCTAGCAAAATATGAGAGAAGACAAAGGGTAGGATGGCTAAACAATTCTAATTAAGAGATTTGGTATTGTTGCACCTTAGCAAGGAATGGTTTTTAAACAAGAAGAGGAACAAATTATCTGCAAGAGTTAAAAGACCTTTTAGAATCCTTCAGAAGATCAATGACAATGCCTACAGATTGGAATTGCTTGAGGATTATGGAGTTTTTGATGCCTTCAACATTGCTGACCTTAGTCCATATCACCTTGACAGAGAATTGAACGAAGACCATTCAAATTTGATCCTAAATCTAAAATAACCTAGAGGGAATGATAAGAATCAAACTATCGGGCCACTGATTCGCAACCGTACTCGAGGACTAGAAGGATTGGTAAGATGAATCCTCCTATTCTAGCTAGTCCCTACCGAGGCTGAGTACTTCCTCATCGAGTCACCTTTCATGTTGAGCCAAATGACTGCCCATTTCTCTATAGTGTGCCAAATTGAGGAATACTCACTCGTACCCTAGCCATTTGATGACTCGGCATTTACCTTACCAAGAAGCTGAGAGAGAGAGACCTTAGGTTGACTAAGCTACCCTTGCTCAGATAAGCAAGCTATTCGTACTTTTTTTCTGCATCTTCTAATAGCCTCACCAATGTGGCATCGCCATGTATATAGTATCATGTGTAGAATCTAGTGCACTAACAATTGTTTTCCTTATATATTCATTTTTACCCTTTTTCACCTTGTACATTACTTCCTTACAAAATGCCCTTTTTGTCTTTTTCTTTTTGGGCAAGTTGCCTTAACTTATGAGTATAAATATCCTTATACTTGTAACTAAAAGGCAGAACTTAGATTACCATTACTACACTTTTTTGTTTTCTTCCTTGCATAGACAATCTGTTTACTCTCGACAACACTCTTATCCTAACCCTTGAGCAAGGTAAGGTTAAGAGTAACTTTATTGGACTAATTCGTGCATCATATCAAATCGTGTCATGAGTCCTTAGAAGTTCTATTGGTGTGTCATATCCTCTGGAGCTATTCGTAGGTTTTGCTTACTTCTTCTTTTGCAATTATTGTTCCGTATGTTCGTTACCACTTCCATTTCGAGCTTTCTGCAAGCTTGAACCCATTCAGCAACTAGCTTTGTCTGTTGTTGGTCACGGTTTGCATTACATCTCAAATCTCATAGAGATTGACATAAAATATGCTATGTCCTACAACTTACGTAGATGATGAGGTAATAAGCCTTAAGTCTTCGATTGTTAATGGACTGGAGACCAATCGGCTTACTTTACAGCTCCACTTGGCACAATTCATGTTAGGCACACTGGCTTCTTTAGGCCCCTACCTCTTCAGGCTTTAGCCTCTTAGGCTCTTGTCTTTTTAAGAACTCCAACCCCTTTAGGACCTTGCATCTTTAAGCGCTTCGGGCCTCTCCTAATCTTTGCCTCTTCAAGCTTCTGCTTCTTTAAGCATTCTAAATTCTTTAGGTGCTTCACTATGGACTTAACCTCTTTGAGTCACTAACTCATAATTTGACTATTTTAGGACCCTTAAAATGAAGTCGACCTCTCCAGGTCTATAGGTCACTTTTCAAAATTAGCCAAGATTTGTTGCCGTTTGTGGTTCAAATACTTCAGTACTCAGTACACTACTGGTTGACCTAGCATGGGCCATGTCCAACTTAGGCATCATGCTTGCTTTGCAACTCTACAAAAGTTGAAGCCTTAGTTCACTAGATCATGGATAGTCTTGGGAGTGTTGACAATAAGCTCTTTCTATAGTTTTAGTTAATTATCCTCATCTAGCAATAGTTCGATTTAGGGCTTTTGGGGCCTACATAGGTGCTTACTCTCTTTGCTGCACTTGTTGCCAATGAGAGTGGAGAGTAAGTGTTGAAAGGCTTTTTAGGTAAATAGCCCTTAGGCTTAAACCAACCAACCTAAGACTTGAGCCTAACTCCAATAGCCCAAGTTTGAATGCAATTTTATTTATCCACTATAAATAAGGGAAAGCCTCCTTAGGTGAGGGGATCTCTTCTCTTCCTTTTTTATTTCCCCTCTGTTTACTTATTGGTAATTTTATTCTAACATCATAAGGGCTGACTTAGGCATTAAAGTGACCGTGCTAGAGCACCCTCAAGTGCCTTTAGCAACCATTTTTTGTTTTTTAGGTACTCGCATAGTTAGACGAAAATTGACTATCAACAAGATATATTTCCATCTGCATAATGATCTTGCTTCTGATGATTTGTGATTCAAATCCTAGAAATATGTTGATGTAAATGAAAATATATGCCTCAAATTGTTAAGAATTATGCTACTCTTTGATTACTTATAGGCAAGGAGGACTTTTGTTTTTTTCTTTTCGGGGGTGGGGTTTGCACATAGTTTCACTCCCTAACCTTGGGAAAAAGCTAATATTTTAAAATAAAAAATGTATGTATTATATATATTTATATTTCAAAGAGAAAGTTTTATCATAATACTAGCCATGGTTAAGTGATTAATTATTTATTTTGCTAAACATGAGGTCTTAGGTTCAAATCTTATCAATATCATTTTATTTTTTTCAAGATTTATTTATTACTTGAATAACATCCCTTTTTTTCTTTTTTATTTTACAATAACTAATAACATTAAATTTATCCATTATAAAATCATATTTAACTAAATAAGTTCTCTTACATTGTTAATTTTTCCTAACTCATCATAAATAATAATTTTATTGCCCATGTTAGAATTATCAGCAAAATAATACTAATAATATGGCTTGGTTATAAAATTTCTTTTGACCATTAATATTATGAAAATAAACGTGGTTTGTTGAATGAATAATTATGTTATAACTTCAATTCAAAATGATATATATATTTTTACATTGTTGATAAAATAAATTTGTAAAGTCATCACGAAAAGAGATCATAGAATACTTATATTTATGTCAAATTACTCTATTTGCTCTACTTGTAATTTCCCTTTCGAATATCTTGTATAATTTTATTTTTTTGAATAAAGCTCGCATCAGTTTTATATATTAATTTTATTTTTTTCTTTTTTTCCCTATAAATGGATAGTTAGATATCACATATGCCATTGAAAATTTTATTTTTCACTATGCACTCCTAATCGTTTTATAGAGGAATTTTTATATCTAATAAAGTTATAGAATATGTTGTGGGTGCAATCACTAATGAAATCATTTTACATATATAATTGACAAGTGCTTTGGTAATTATTATGAAATATCTTGAGATTTAAGGGCATTATCAACTATTGTACATTTACATATTTTGTAGGAACAGGTGATTCACTTAAAATATTTATATATAAAAATAAATTGCAAATACTCCAATAAGTATACCGGGTCGGAATCAAGTAATATAGAGAAAGTAAGGTTGTCGATTTCTTGAAGACTAAAAAATTACTAATCCTATGCTAGTTCTTATCAATATTCAAGTAATCAAAATTAAATTAATTAATCTAATAATTACTCTAAAACTATTGAAAAGAAAATAACTATGAAAAATCTAAAATTAAGTAACCAATTGAGAATTGTAGGAAAACAGAATCTACCCTAGATTAAGGCAATCAAATTGTTATTTTGTTATATAGATTACTAGTTATATGGTCATTTAAGTGAAATTATTATACCTTAAAACCTAAGGATTTAAACTCCTAATTAATTAGTCAACTCCCGCATCTTCCAATTAACAGTAGACTCTAAATTAAAATCATATATCTCTTGATACTATGTTTGTCTAATGTCCAAAATCAATTATCCCTAACGTCTTAGTGAATAATCAATTGTCAAACATCACATTAATTTCTAAATAATTTCTAATTAATTCAATTAACTCTGCTTCCACATTGATTAATCAAATCAACTAAGAATTTCTAACAAACTCTACATCAACTCCAGTATCATTAGGGTTTCTAACAATTATAATCAATTGAACAATTATAATCAAAATCATAGAAATTGCAATCATAAATCATCCACATATCTCTTAATCCTTTAACATGAACACAATCTTCATCTTAGCTATCTAGAGTTTCATCAATTCCTACAAATAAATTTAACCAGTCATGGATTGGGAAACAAAAACATAAATACTAATTGAAATTGCAAAAAAATTCATAATTGAAAGCATAAGTAATTCACAGAATTGCATAAGAATAATTGAAATAGATGTCACCAATTCTGTATTGGAATAGATAATCTTTAATTGCAACTTCAACTTGGTCTCCATAGCAAAAGCAAATTCTTCTCAATGATTCAAGCAATTCCCTCGAACAATTCTTCAAGAACTAACTAAAGACTATTCTAAGACTCTCTAAGTCTAAGGAAAGTGTGTTCTCTAGTTTGAAAAAAATAACCTAAAATCTTCTGAACGGTGAAACATAAGCTATTTACAAGAAAAATTAAGGTTGACTCACATGACTCCTTTTTTTTTTTTTTTTCATGAAGGCCAGCGGTGTAAGTGTAAGGCCAGCTTGTAGGTCAGCGGCATAGCCATCAAAGGCTGTCGGTGTTCATTGTAGGTTGGCTGCCTTCAATTCTAACTTACGTATGTTAATTTGGGCTTCATTTATTTGCATAAAATTTCTCTAAATCATCCATAATTCCACTCTTGAATTCTTTAACTCTTGAAATATCCAAATGAAAATAATTAAGTACCATTTCTTAATGATTTCTATAAAATCAATAATAATTCTATCTTAATTTGCACTTTAAAACAAGATAAATATGTTTTTATTAACTCCCCCACACTTGAACTTTTGCTTGTCCTCAACCAAAATAAACAGAACTAAAGAAATCTATTATTGAAAATACAAAGTTTCCAATTTCTAATCCAAGACATCTGATATTTCACATTTTCAGGCTCACTAATTTATAATTCCCACTACTCTAACCAAACCAAAATATGTGATTAGAGTACTATAATTGAAATTAATTAGCTACTCTAGAGAAAACCAATTTTAATCCAAGCATTTAATCTCAGATGTCTATTTCAAAAGTAGGTACTCAGTCCTAAAAGGAAAAACACCCATTTAAACTTCATAGCTGTTAGCAAGCATATTATCCCTTTAATTATTCTGATAAACAAATTAACAAAGTAGTGAAAGCATATGGTATCTGCTCTATCTTTAGGTTTTCTTCCTTTTTATTACAAGCCCTAATTCATTTTCTTATTTGCATTCAAAATTTCCATTTTTCCATTCCAAATTTTTTTTTTCATTAGTTCAGATATTGAACTTTTACTTTTCTGCCCTTTTCTTTATAGTGAGTGCATTGAGTCAGCACATCTCAAGCTCATCAACTAAGTGACCAGGTTTTAAAGGGACCCCTACGAACTCTTCCTCACTCTAACATTTAAGTTAGGATACTTTTAACTCAATTTCTTGAGTTATTGGAGTAAAGGCTCTCATTTCATCATTTTTTAAATGCTCACTAAAATTTTTCGGACTTCTTTTATAAGAATCACTAAGTTCAAAGCTTCACTTACCTCTTTCACTAAGTATTAAATTGCCATTAGAATAACTAAAAAAACCATATACTAATTAACTTTGCATAGAAGTGAACCTGTTTACTTTTCACTTAAGTACTTGATCGACTTTTATACTTCATATTCCAAGGCTAAAAACTAGGTAGATTAGGTTCCTAAAGAATTGATTAATTAATTTTAACTAAGTACAAAAATCTTAACATTGGTGAGTAGGGCACCTTAGTGAGTCAATTATTCAAATTATAATCAGATGCTATTAACAATTTTTTTTCTTTGTATAATCTCTAGATTCTAAATAGGATATTCAAAATTTTGAAAAAATTTGGCCTAAGCATTGCCGGTTACTTAAGAAAAAAAAAAGTTCAAGTTGATAAGAAAGTATAATTATTTGTAAACCAAAAAATGGCATCGGAATTGATATTTTCATTTCCTATAATTCCTTCCCTCCACTGTAGGATAGACAATGTCCATACTGTCTTCTATTTAATATTTAAGAGGAAATAAAAATTCACAGCAATAAGAAATGAAAAACTGGTACTTCCCTGGATTCAAATTTTCAGCAACAATGAAAATTCCAAGAATAAGATCATTGCTATCATAGAATTCAAATCTGACCTGTCTCATCAAATGCAAAGAAACATGAAATAGCAAAGATAATATAAAAGTCCACTGAAGAGTACATAGTAGAGCTAATGATCCCAAGTTACTTAAATAGATGGGTACTAAATAGAAATAACCAAACAGCAAAATAAAAGAAAAAGAAAAGAAAGAAAAATGAAAATAAAAAAATAAAAACATTAGAAAAGCACGCAAATATCTAACTATCTCTATCGGTGCTACTAATCTTTGTATTGGAAGTCTCATGATGGAACTGCTCTACAGTTGTTAGTTGAAAACATGAGATAGTAGACTTCAACATATTGAACATAGTAGTCCGAAACTTCTTATTCTTCTTCCTTTCTTTCCTAATTTTATTTCGGACTTCTTTAATTTCAGCACTCAATTGTTCATAACTGCTATGTAGAGGCTGAGATAAAGTAGATGCTCTAGCAAGAGGAGGAGGATTTTCAAGAATATCCTTTCCATCAATAGGATGGGGCCTATTATTCATCTTGGCCAATCTTTAACCCCTAAATGGTGCAACAAAAATAGGTTTACATGGGATACCATCGTCCCCCTCTAGCTCTTGAAAAAGCCCCATACCTTTCAATAATGCTGTAATATACCCACCACAAAAGATAACTTGTGTCTTGATATCATCTATCTGTCTATAGATAAAATTTGCTGTCTCTATTCTTAGATCTATCTGATATCCAGAAATCATATTGTATAGATAAAACATGTCAAAACTTATTACCTTACTATGACTAGTCTTCTTATAGTTGAGAGTATGAGTAAGGATATGGTGAAGTAGCCTATGCTCCACTATTGAGAAAGTCATGGCGAGCGACTTTGCAGGTCCAAAATCATCTCGCCTGGGATGAATCACCTAGAACCAAAATCTCTTAGCAGACATATCACTAGGCTAAGAGTTGGGTAAATTGACTCCCTCCTCCTCATATAAACTTAGAAAATAGCTAATTTGACTCAATTTAATGATATGAATTTCTCCATAAACCTAAAATGTGAAAGTAGACATACGCATACTTCTCTCCAACTGCAAAGTGGACAAAAAATCAATGACTATATTTCTATAAGTGGGTTCTTTTACCTTAAATAGATGAAATCATGTTTTATGAGGAACCATCTGCTGGATTCTATCATCCATTCCATATTCTTGCAAAACAGTCCAATCTAGATATTGCTGATTCATGAATGTCATCCGTTGTAGCTTCCTCCTTCTCTCCCTAGCATACTCCTGATGTGAGAGTAGATCACTGCTCGAACTTTCGGAAGACGAAGTGGCTACCTCTTCTATTTCTTTCTTGATTGCATCTTCTTGGACAGCATGATGAATGCAAATCACAAATCAGAACTAAAAAAATTAGAATGGGTATGGAAAAGTAAAATAGTGAGTGAATGTGAGATAGATTGATGGATTAAGTGTGTAGGAGAGATAGAGTGATGGAGAGGAAAAGAGATTTGGAGAGAAAACTAAAGAGAGAATTCGGATGAAAAAAATGAGTGAGGAGAGAGAGAAAATCGACGGATGTGCTTTTAAAAGCACTGTAAGCCGGCACTTACCTCTGTACGCTGACGGTATACATTGCCGTGCCTAGGCTTTGAATTCAAATTTCTCACTTTTCTCTTTTTTTTTTTTTTTTCCTTTAGGTTGGTAGCCTTGATGTCAAAGGTTGGCCTAATTTTTTTTATAATAAATAAAAAAAAATTAAATAATAATGAATAAATAAAAAAAAATTAGCTTGGTTAGACAGGGGTTGCCTCCCATGAAGTGCTTAGTTTATAGTCGCTAGCCCGACTTTTCCAATCTTACTATAGGTTCTTGCTTACCACCAAAATGGTGTCACTGTCCATGTTTTCTCCTTCAAAATAGTGTTTGAGGAGATGACCATTTATCTTCAAAGTGTGATTGTGTCTTGCCTTTAACTCAACTATACCATAAGGGAAAACATTAGCTATTTCAAATGGTCTAAACCATTGAGATTTTAGCTTACCTAAGAACAACTTTAGTCAAGAGTTGTATAGTAACACTTTTTAACTAGGCACGAACTCCCACTATTGAATGTTCTTTTCATCCCATCGCTTGGCTCTCTCATTGTAGATCCTAGCGTTTTCGTAAGCTTCTTCTCTGATCTCGTCTAGTTGGTTCAATTGGAGCAATCACTTTTCACTTGTAGCTTGTAAATCAAAATTAAGGTATTTTATGGCCCAATAGGCCTTATGCTCGAGCTTTATAAGTAAATGACATGATTTACCAGAAATGATTTTGTATAGGGACATTCTTATAGGGGTTCTAAAAGATGTCCTATAAGCCTACAATGCATCATTGAGTTTTAGAGACCAGTCTTTCCTAGATGCATTGACAGTCTTTTCTAGGATACGCTTTATTTTCCTATCGGACACCTTAACTTATCCATAAGTTTGTGGATGATACAAGGTGGCAAGTTTATGAGTCACTCCATATTTTGTTAACAATTTTTGAAATTATCGATTGCAAAAATGCAACACCCCATAACTTATAATAGCCTTGGGTACCCTAAACTTAGAAAAAATGTTCTTTTTCAAAAATTTAATTACCACTCTAGCATCGTTAGTTTGTAGAGCTACTACTTCTACCTATTTCGATACATAATTTATCGCCAGAAGTATATATTTGTTTGAAAAAGATAAAGGGAAAGGACCCGGGAAGTCTATTCCCTATACACTAAAAAGCTCAATTACCAGAATACTCTTTTGTGGTAATTCATGTCTCTTAGAAATATTCCCAATCTTTTGGCACTGAGCATAAGATATAACATAATTCTTGCAATCACTAAACAAACTAGGCCAGTAAAATCTATACGATAAAATCTTAGCTGTAGTTCATTCCACACCAAAGTGGCCCCCTGCTTCTTTAGAATGATAGTGTTGAATTATGCTAAGCTGTTCTGTTTCAGGCACACAATGTTTAATTACTTGGTTAGCACAACTTTTATAAAGACACGGTTCATCCTAGAAATAAAATTTCACATCATGTAAAAACTTCTTTTTCTTTTGAAATGAGAAATCGTATGGTATGATTTTACTAACCAGGTAATTGACTATATTAGCATACCAAGGTAATCTTTGGATCTTTATTGCATACAATTGTTCATCAGGGAACTTTTCATTAATGGGTGGCTCTAAACACTTCAATTATAATCAAGATAAATGATCAGCAATTACATTTTCAATTCCCTTTTTATCTCTAATTTCAAGGTCAAATTATTGCAGTAATAAGATCCAACAAATTAACCTAGGTTTAGCATTAGTTTTAGCAAACAAATATTTCAGAGCAGCATCGTTTGTATGTACTATGATCGTAGAACCTATGAGATAAGGCCTAAAATTGTCATAAGCGAATATAACTGCTAAAAGTTCTTTCTCTAACATGGCATAGTTTCTCTATAGCTCATTCAAAGTTCTACTTGCATAGTATCTAACATGAAATAACTTACGTCTCCTTTACCCAAGTACTACTCCTATAGCATAGTCGCTAGCATCACACATCATCTCGAAAGGAAGCTCTCAATTTGGTACAATGTTCATTAGTGCCAAAGTAAGCTTCTCCTTTAATAAATTAAATTCTTACAAACAACTGTCATAAAAAACAAAGGTAGAATCTTTTTCAAGTAAATTACAAGGAGGTATAGAGATTTTAGATAGAAGCCAACATGCCTTAGGAAGCTCTTGACTCCTTTGACTGAAGTGGGTAATGGTAGCTCCTCTATTATCTCCACTTTGGCTCTATTAACTTTAATTCCCTTTTTTGACACCTTGTGACCTAAGACTATTCCCTCTCTTACCATGAAATGGCATCTTTGCTAATTCAGAAGTAAATTAGTCTCTTTTCACCTTTTGAGCACACAACCTAAATTAGTCAGATATGAATAAAATGACTTCCCAAAGACAGAGAAGTCATCCATAAATATCTCAATAAAATCTTCTAGCATGTTAGAAAATATAGACATCATGCACTTTGAAAAGTCGTTGGTGCATTATAGAGAACAAAGGGCATTCTCCTAAAGGCAAAAGTGCCATAAGGACATGTAAAGGTGGTTTTCTCCTGGTCCTCAGGTGCAATATGAATTTGATTGTAACCATAATAACCATCTAAAAAACAATAATAATCATGCCTTGAAAGTTTTTGTAACATCTAATCTATGAAAGGGAGTGGGAAGTGGTCTTTATGAATGGCATCATTTTGTTTTCTGTAATCTATACAAACTTTCCACCCGGTCACAGTGTGAGTAGGGGTTAGCTCATTGTCCTCATTTTTAACTACAGTCATACTACCTTTTTTTGGCATTATCTAAACGGGACTAACCCACTTACTATCTGAGATAAGGTAGATAATACCTTCATCCATCAATGTGAGTAACTCTTTCTTTACTACTTCCTTGAGAGTTAGGTTGAGTCATCTCTGTGGTTGTACTGTTGGTTTGCACTTAACCTTGAGTAATATCTTGTGAGTGCAAATTAAGAGACTAATCCCCTTTATATGCAATGGTCCACCTAATGGCTTCTTGATGCTCTGTTAGAACTCTTAGAAGTTGTTTCTCTTAGACACCAATCAAAGGGGAGGAGATAATTATTGGCAAAGTATCATTTGTTTTAAGATAAACATATTTTAAATGACTAGGTAAAGGTTTAAGTTCAAGCATCAGAGGTTATGTCAATGATGGCACTGGCTTCTACTCACTGTGCTTAGTTCTTCATAGTATCGAGCTTTGATTTTTAATACCTATTCCTTACCTTCTTCTTTAAGCTCGTCATCATTGCTCCAATCATCCAGATCCCTAGGAAACGATTCTATGGTATCCAATCCTACTTTCTCTTCTATAGACTCATAGTTAATCTCATAAAAAATGTCAATAGTGTAATAGGATTTGCAATCATCAAAATGCTTTATGGCTTCATAAACATTAAATGTTACCTGATCATCCATAACTCTTAAAGTCAACTTACCCTATTCTACGTCTATCAACACCTTACCTATTGCAAGAAATAGTCTGCCTAAGATCATAGGTACCTCTCTGTCTTCCTCCATCTCTAGGACTATAAAGTCAACTGGGAAGATAAATTTGTCTACCTTTACCAGGACATTCTCGACAATACCCCTTGGGCATTTGATACTCCTATCAGCAAGTTGCAAGGTGACATGAGTCTCCTTGCAATCTCTAGGTTTCAGCTTCCTAAAAATAGATAAGGGCATTAAATTTATACTTGCACTTGAATCAATAAGAACCTTGTCAAAGTGAGAATTTCCTATAGTGCAAGAAACAGTAAAACTCCCCTGATCTTTTTATCTCCTAGGTAGGGTAGATACATTTTTCTATAAGATCATGGAGTACTCCCTTATAAGCATTACCAGCTCATTTCCATCAATCTTTCTCTTCTTGGTAGGCAACTCCTTCATGAATTTTGCATACGAAGGCATCTACTAAAGTGCTTCTGCAAAAGGAATGTTGATTTATAGCTTCTTGAAGACATCTTGGAATTTGGCGAATTAAGCATCTAGCTACTGTTGCTTCAATCTTCCTGGAAAGGGGACTGGAGGAACATACAGTTTCACTTCTGGTGACTTCTGCATTAGTTCCTCTTCTATCTCCTTCTCTTTTTCTACCTTTGGAATCTCTACCTTTTCTTCAACTCGTCTATTAACTGTTTCGAGTGCTTTTCTACTCCTCAGTATAATAGCATTAACATCTTTAGGATTCTCTTCAATATTGCTGGGTAAAGACCCTGATGGTCTATTACTCAACTGTTGAGAAATCTGACTAATCTAATTCTCTAGGTTTCGAATAGTTACATGTTGATTCTATAGTAAGGTGTTAGTCTTTTGCATATAGCTTAACATGAGCTCTTCCATTCTAGATTGATTTTGTCGAGGTGGAGCGTTCTGAGTAGGCCTTTACTTCTGGAATCCAAGTGGTGGTTGGAATGCATCGTTCTCATTTCTCCATGAAAAATTTGGATGATTACACCACCTAGGATTATATGTATTCAAATATGGTCCTTGATTGCTGCATTGAAAATTGTTGACAAAATTCACCTGTTCTCCACTAGTTGGAGCTAAGTGACTCCTAGTTAAGCACTTAAGAGTCGAATGTGGTCTTGAACATAACTCACAAAAAACAATAGGGTTAGCATTAAACAATTGTGTTGAGGTGTGTTTACTTATTTGAGTAGTTAGAGCTACAATCTGAGCTGTTAATTGAGATATAGTGGTATTGCTACTAGCTGCTGCCACTCCTAGCTTGCTTATCTCGTTTTGCCAGTTATGTGCACTAGAGGCCATCTCTTCTATTAGTGTACTTGCTTCATTATATGTTTTGCCCATTAGAGCACCTCTAACTGTAGCATCAACAAGGGACCTCAATGTCTCGTCTAGATTGAAATAGAAGATCTCAATCAAGAGATTGTTTGGCAAACCATGATGTAGGCATTTTCTGATCGCCTCCTTGAATCCCTCCCAGGCTTCATAATGTGACTCATTACTAAACTTGGTAAAGTTAGTGATGTCATTCCTTAATTTTGCGGTTTTAGCTAGTGGGAAAAATCTCCTTAACTTCCATGAAAGATCTGCTTAGGTGGTGATAGATTTTGTGGTAGTGAATGAAACTAAGCTCAAGCTTTATCCCTCAGTGAAAAGGGAAAGAGTTGTAATATGATAATCTCATTTGTCACATTGTTCATCTTCACTGTATTGTAGTATTGAAGGAATCTTGCAATATGCTCGTCAAGACTTTCATTGGGATATCCTCCAAACTGATTCGTCTGAACCATCTGAATAAGGGATGACTTCAACTAAAAGTTTTTAGCCTAAATAGTGGGCCTCCTTATAGTCGAACCTACCACTATAGGTACTGTATAATCTCGTAGTGTTCGCGGAACTCCTTGTATCTAATTATTACCCTCGTTACTTGCCATCTCTTCTATCCTTCTTCTGTTCTCTTGCCTCAACTGATGTAAAGTGTGCTATATTTATGAATCTAGTAGTAAAATTTTAGCACTTCTACTCCCATAGATAAAACACCTACAAAGAGAATAAAAATAACACTTGTTGCCAATTGTGCCTAAATTACCAATAGAACTAGAAAGGTTTAATATTTCCAATCCTCGGCAACGATGCCAAAAACTTGATTTGCTTAATATAATATATATATATATATATAAATCGCGAATACTTTAGCAAGTATACTAGGTCGGAATCAAGTAATATTGAGAAAGTAAGGTTATCGATCCCTTGAAGACTAAAAAATTATTATTCCTATGCTAGTTCTTATTAATATCCAAGCAATCAAAATTAAATTAATTAATCTAATAATTACTCTAAAACTATTGAAAATAAAATAATTATGAAAAATCTAAAATTAAGCAATCAATTGAGAATTGTGGGAAAACAAAATCTACCTTAGATTATGCCAATTAAATTGTTATTTTGTTATATAGATTAATAGCTATATGGTCATTCAAGTAAAATTATTATACTTTAAAACCTAAGGATTTAAATTCTTAATTAATTAGTCAGCTTCGCATCTTCCAATTAACAGTAGACTCTAAATTACAATCATATATCTCCTGATATTATAATTGTCTAATGTCCTAAATCAATTATCTCTAATGTCTTAGTGAATAATAAGTCGCTGAACATCGCATAAATTTCTAGATAATTTCTAATTAATTCAATTAACTCTGCTTCCACATTAGTTAATTAAATCAACTAAAAATTTCTAACAAACCTTATATCAACTCCCGTATCATTAAGGTTTCTAACAATTATAATCAATTGAACAATTATAATCAAAATCACAGAAATTGCAATCATGAATCATCCATTTATCTTTTAATCTTATAATATGAATAAAATCATCATCTTAGCTATCTAAGGTTTTATCAATTCCTACAAATAAATTTAACCAACCTTGGATTTGGAAACAAAAACAAAAATACTAATTGAAATTGCAAAGAAATTCATAATTGAAAGTATAAGTAATTTATAGAATTACATAAGAATAATTGAAATAGATGTTACCAATTCTTTATTGGAAAAGATAATCTTTAATTACAACTTCAACTTAGTCTCTACGGCAAAAGCAAATTCTTCTTAATGATCTAAGCAATTCTCTTGCTAGAGACTATTCTAAGACTCTCTAAGTCTAAGGAAAGTGTGTTCTCTAGTCTCTAAAAAAAGACCTAAAATCTTCTAAATGATGAAACATAAGCTATTTACAAGAAAAATTATGGTTAACTCGTGTGACTTCTTTTATTTCATGAAGGCTAGCGGTGTAAGTGCAGGGTTAGCTTGTAGGCCGGCGGCATAGCCATCAAAGGCTACCAGTATTCATTGTAAGCCGGTTGCCTTTAATTCCAACTTGTGCATGTTGATTTGGACTTCGTTTATTTGTGTAAAATTCCTCTAAATCATTCATAATTCCACTCTTGAATCCTCTAATTCTTGAAATGTCCAAATAAAAATAATTAAGTACCATTTCTTAATGATTTTTATAAAATCAATAATAATTCTATCTTAATTTGCACTTTAAAACAAGAAAAATATGCTTTTATCAATAAGCAATGCCCATAAAGCTATCACTAAACACATACACACACACACACACACATATTTTCAAAATAGTTCCACCTAGTAATATATTGTCAAAAACAAATCTTTTTTGTTCATATTATCTCTGTACACAATATCTAATTAGAGATAAACTAAATTTAAATGAAACCACTTATTTGGTAATCATCTATGTAATGCCCTAAAACCTAGGACACCACAACACCGTGGTATTTAGGAACCAGCAACTTGTCTAAAATCTACAAAAGAATAACATGAAATTTGCTAATTTATAAATTAATAACCTCAAATTTAAATGAGAGTGAAATGACGTCCACTCAAACTCCATAAAACATGAACGGACTTTAGATCATAAATTAGAGTTTCGTAGCTCTAATAACAATTAACCTACCAAACCTAGCAATAGGAGTCACAAGCGACTCTATAACCACATAAGTCTCATCATAAACCATTACAATGAAAATGAACACAATCTCAAGTCTGCTCCTACAAATAAACTACGATGCCCCGGCTCTATCATCAAAGTAGTAATAATCCCTTTGCTCATCATAGTAAAGATAATCAAATCAGTAATTCTTAGCATAAATCTCATCATTTACCTTGTAACCTGTCCCTACAACTGAAAAATAACAATCCCTATAGGGTAAGCTAAAGCCTAATACAAGATACCATACACATGCGCATCTAACATAAGTATCATCAAACATACATGCACATAAATACTGCTATTAGATGCAATAAGCAATAGATTTAGTGTTTCATTTAAGTTCACAACCATCGCAGTCTCAATGTCCTGAGACTTAGGGTTATTCATGACCACTAACAAGTAATATGTATAGATACTACATAAGTATTGGTGTTGGGTACTCCCTAACACCTGAGTGTCATAAACCAACCTAAATCTACCTGGGTCATTTTAGTGTGAGACTCCATAGGGGAAAGCATTGTGTAAAGATCACCATTTGCCTCACCAACACCACTGGACTCGACTAGTGGGTAGTCGAAGCTAGGTTCAACCAGCCATACAAATTAAGTCCAAGTTTAATTTAGTTCGGTTTATATTCACTATCCTAACACACAATTCAACAAACATGTATCCCGAACCTGTAGTTCTTATCTTAAGTTGATCCAACACCATGCATCCTCTAGTATTGTCCGAGATATAAAAGCTAGCTTAGAATTTAATAATTTCACTACTCATTACTTCTTTCTCCTTAACTCCACCCTCAACTCCATACTCTAAACTTCCAAACTGTATTCCATATATTCTTTCCAATATTACCCCTAACATATACACACACGACACTGACACTTACATTACTCCCAACATGTCATCTCACATGTACATACATAGTGCGCATTGCTGCTTTGACCATAACTATTACTTAGCCAATCACACACTTTACAATGCCTACACATATATACAACACATATTACACCTAACACACATACACTCATACGTAAGACATGGTACATACACACTAGACATCTCAACATTACTCCGTGACACCAATTTGATGTAATTTACATACAATCGCATCACAACCACCATACTAACAACATCAATACCTCTATTCCTAAAACCTAAAGGAACCCTAAAAGCATAAAATGGAAAAGGTAGAATGAGGATAGAGAGAAGACTTACTTGAATACGGAGGAAATATTGATTCCTGTTGAATTCCTCTTTCAAGAACACGAATCTTGATTAGGGATTTGGGGTTGAGATGAGTTCTGCATGTTTCTTGAAAAGTATCGTAAGCTTTTGTGTGAGAGGGAGTTATGGCAACTGTAAGTTACGAGTGATTGAATTAGTGGGGAGAATAACTTTTTCCCGAACCAAAATGCCCTTACTATTAATATGTAATCACATGCTATACTGATATTTGGCTCTTTTCCCATTACAGTTTTACCTTTAGTACTTGATACTTAATTATATGCTATACCAATGCCTAAATCTTTTCCTATGACACTTTTACCCTTGGTACTTGATATTAATTTACATGCTATACTAAAGTCTAGATATAAAAATTACTTATTTCCTTTAATTCCTTTAAATTAATTTATTTATTATTTTTATTTTTAACTTGGGTTTTACAATCTATGTGCTAACTATGTTGCTATTCTTAGTCAAGTTTTCATGTTATATTTATTCCCTAGAGTAAAATCTTCTAAACATGGGTGAGCAACAAGCAAAGTATAGAAATTATTATACATAACCACTATCAAATGACAATTTGCATATAAACCTATAAAATACTAAATGTAACAATACAATACCAATTAAGTTATAAGTTTAGTCATAAAAAAAAAGTACAATTTCAACATATAATTCAAATTTTGATATTTCTCATGTGCAAGTAAACATGCATACATACATGCTCATGTGAGGCTTTATGATTGGATCATTAAGACCAATAACCTCGATCATCTCATATTGGATTTATCTACTATCATAGCTTAGTTGATATTTAACATATGTGTTTTTAGGCTTTATTAGGATAATTTTGATGTTGGACAAAATAATTTCAAATTCCAAATGCACGTTCATCATTTTTAAAGAGCAAATAGACATGTTGGAGCTCAAAAAGCATTTTAGGGTCTACAGGCTTAATTTTTAAGACAAGGAGGCCAAAGGGCATATATGATGGATTGTAAATCCCACAAATTTCACATTTTGGACTTAGAATAGAATTTGAAGAACCAATAGATATTCTAGAGGCTGAATTAGAGTGAAGAATTCGAAATCATAAAAAGGAACTCGAAAAACCCTAGAGATAAAGTTTGAAAAACCCTAATTACATATAAAAACCCTAAACCTAAGTACATATGACTACGAATTAAAAATCCAAATTAAATAAAAACTATAAACCCCAAACCCTAGAGTTGTAAAACCTTAGATTAAACTCTAAATACAAAGAAAACCCTAAATTAAAACATTTAACTTAAATTACGTAAAAGACATAAACTCAATAACAAACAATGGGAGATATCTTCAAATGATAACAATTAATTGAACTAAGTAAATTAAAGTTATAAATCAATGGTATTACTAATTTATCCCCAATGATATATTTTCTCTAAAAGTAAAGCTGAAATCGTAAGCATATATTCAAAACCTTAAAACCCTCATAAAACCCTAAAAGATGAGAAGCCTTAAAACCACTTAGAAACTCTAATTTAGTGTCAAAGGACCTAATTTAATTAATATACTCTAATTATATAGCTACATTATTAAGTTATTACTAATAATTCACTAAATCACTATAAAAGCCCCAATTTGCCTTATGAAATCGTAATTGATTAGCGATAATTGATTCTAACCATTAAAAACCCTAAATTAATTAGGTAAATTGATCTAATAGGCTTGATTAACTTAATTAAATATGAAAAACCCTAAACTATGTCTAATTATGATAATACATACTAGTAATTAGGGTTGTAAGTTTAAATTGTATTTTAATAATCTACATGCATTCATGTATCATAATTAGCTAAAGATAATCACAATAAGTCATGTAAGAAAAGATAATTAGTTGGAAAAACAAGGGACCACTCACTTTTAGCAGACAAATCATTGCCTCAATGGGTAAAAATTGTAAAAAGCAAATTGGTCCTCATATGTGCTTGTACTATGCAACTAAGAATGGAAGGGATTTGTTCCCTATTACACCTGCTCATAATCAACCCTTTTTTGGCCCCTCCATCTGCATTTTTATTCCATCCTCTTCCTTAGAATAAACCTTAGAAATACTCTCTAAACATACAATCCAAAACAAGAAGGAAGGAAACAAGAAGAAGCCTCTCGAATTTCCTTACGCACTCGAATACCCTAAGCCTTAACTTCCCACCTACTTTCATTTGATTCTCTTTAATCCACATAACCCACCCCACACCACACCCCCCACCACCACCCTGCCCCCCGCCCTCCCTTTTTGACAAATACCCTTGACCAAAGGAGTTTGTTTCATTTGCTAAAAATGAAGTGAAACAAGACCCTTTGAATTTCCACCAATGTAAACTTACACCTTTTCAACTCTCTTTCTAGTTTGAGTTTATGAGCATGGCTCCTAACTATAAAAACTAAGGGAAAGACTATTAAAATGCTACCTTTGTTTACCATGTTTACATGCCCATACATGTGCATTTGCTTAGATTTTTAGTATAGTAAACATGTTACATGTAACTTTAGAAGTACATAAATTGTATTAAGATGATAGCTCAAAAAAAGGTAGAAGAAACTTTACAAAATCCTCATTCCCATACTAGGGTTGAAACATATGTATGTATATCCTCACCATATTTTTTATTTCTCATATTTATTTTGGTAGAAAATGGTTTTTGAAGCATTTTAATGGTAGTTTAATGCATGTTCTAGCAAGTTTAGTACATAATGTGTTGAAAGCCTTAGGAAATCATCTTAAACTACTCTAGATATGTTGAATAACATGCTATAAAATGTTTATTAATCGGTTAACACATGACTAATTAAAGATAATTAGGATATAGGACTTAATCTTACAAAATAAGAGGTTAAACAAGGTCTACAGTGAGTTGTTAATCATAAGGAGAATGTTAGGCTTAGAAAAACCCATTAGAAACCCAACAAGCCATTAGTACCAAATATGGAACTCATGATAAAATGGGCCATTTAATAATTTTATAAACTATTAGGCCCATCAGATTAAGTTAGAGTCAAGATATAGGCCCTAGGGCATGAACTTGGCCTAAATTGAACTAAAAGGCCCACAAACCAAGCCTTGATCCCAATTAATCACTCATGACTAGTAGGTATATTAGATAAATAGAACTTAATTAGCAGAGTTTATTAAGCCTACTAAATAATTCAAGGAGTCTTAATAAGTCTAGGTGTAAATAGAGCCCATAACTATTTAAAAGAAGTGGTATTGGGCTTAAAATGACAAGAGATGGACTTTAGGATTATATAGAATAATTATGAGCTTGCTTAACTAATGTGAACTTATTTGAAATTAAATGTTAAACGGTTCATTTGAAACAAGTTTAGAGCCTTAGGATGCAAATTGAACTTAAGACAAGATAAAAGGCCCTAAAAACAAATCTTAAGCTCAAAAATTACTTGACCAACTACTATAACAACTATTTGATTTCTAAATAAAAAGTCCATGAAGCACATCAATTGTTTTAGGAAGCCCATGATAGGCTTAGATAAGAGTTAAGGCCCATAACCACTTAAAAAACTTGAATAAGCCTTTAATTCCTAAGAAATAGGTTTTGGCCTAACTAAAATGGTGTAACTGAAATAATGACCTTAGGATAATGTGACAAAGGCCCAATAATAAATAAAATAAGTCTATTAACTTAGAAATAGCCTTAGCCCCAAAAGAAAGCGCACATCCTCATAAGTTAGAACTTTTTTTTTTTTTTTTTTTTTGCCAAACGTAAGTTAAAACTTTAAATGACTAAATATAATAGGAGGAAGCTATAGTTAGAGATTTATATAAAAATTAAATAATTTAGGCCCAAAATATAAGAACCAAATTAATAACAATAAATGACTAGAATGAGGCCTTATACACTTAAGATAATTAAACTAGAAAATCAACTAAGTTAAAAGGGAAACACACAAAATTCAAATATGACCCCTATTGAAAATTATGGTTATGGGTCTTACCTCCTAAAATGGCTCCCTCCATGCGAAAGTATGTCTGAAATCATTTAAAATAGATTATAAGAACGTGAAAAATAGACTTAAAATGAAGAAGTTAGAGTGAAAACAAGTTTTAATTATACTCGGGGATTTAGGGTCGACTTCAATAATTAGGTAGCTATTTGTTCCTTGAAGAAACCCTCTTCCAATTACTTATATGTATATTAATATTATGTTTTAGGTGGCTTAATTTCTAATTGAGGAACCCTAAAGGTTAAGATAAGTCGATAAGTAAGCCGGTGAAGGAGTTTTGATGAATTGCTACTTGTTTGTGTTTGATAATTACTTGATGTTTTAGTGCTTATTGTTGAGCCTGTTTTTTTCTCTCGATTTTTATAAATTAGTCTTCTTTAAACTGATCAATATTAAACTCTAACCATTTAATACTGACCCTTGATTAGGGTTTAAAAAAAACTGATTCTTTAACTTTGAAAATACTTTAGAGTCACTACCTGACTTGAGTCGGGAAAAAGAATTAAGTTATAACCAATTGAGTGGATTGATTATAACTTAACTACCAATTTTTTAATAAAACCAATTTTTAAAATGATTTTAAGAACTAGAAAAATGGGTTTAGAGGTTAGGATTTTTAAACCCTTATGGGTATCATTAACTTTCTAATTTTAAATATAATCCCTTAAAATCACCTTTCAATAATTATCTTAAAAAATGAAATTTAATCATCGATTAACAAATTTGAACAATTTAAACTAAAGTGGAAAAATGGGTTTTTCATTTTTTACTATCACTTCGTAGGTACCTATGTACCTGTTATTCAAGACCAAATATATGTAGTTTTTTTATGAAAACTTTAGTGAGTGAGTTGATTTTAATTTTTAAAAGAGATTAGGTTTACGTTTTTAATTTGATTTGGTTTATTTAAGAAAAATTTTCTAAAAAGGTTCCTAAATTTTGTTTATTGGGTTTTCGAAAATTCTAAAGGTCTTAATTTAAAAAAAGATCCTTTTTATTTTTATTCTTATTAAGGAAAAGGTCTTCTAAGTGGTAAAATAATTTATTGAATTATTATTATTATTTATTTATTTTATTTCATTTTACTTATTAATTTTATTTGTGTCTAAACTTACCACTCTCATTTTCTTTATTTATTTTTTCTTCTCTTTTTCTTTCTTTGGTTTTTCCTTTTTCTCTTTTTTTTTATTTACATTTACATTTACAATTACAATAAACCCCAAAAAAAAAAAGACTAACAATATAGAATATTAAAAAAAAAAAAACTAAATAATTATAAAAAAGAAAAAAAAAAGAAAAAAAAAAGAAGGGGCCAGACTTGCAAATCATAGCATGCAAGTCAAATCTTAGAGCGAGCTTAGGTGGGAATCGGGTTGGGTTTGAGTCGAGGGTCGGATTTTGAGTTGCAATAGAAGAGAGGCAACAATGGAAGCTCGGGCTTGATTCGATGAGTTTTTCGAAGTTGTGAAGATAGTTTTGTGAGCGGTTTATTGGACTAATAGGGGTAAATACGATGTTACGATGTTAAGGTGGTGTTTAGGTGTGGTGATTGGTAGTGGTGGATGGGGTATTCAAGTAGTGGTGGCTACAGTTCAAGAGAAGAGTAGGTCTTGTGTTTCTAGATGCTAAGAGTACAGTTGTATCACTAGTTTTGATTGTAGATTTGTGGAAGTGATATTTTAGGAAGGTAGTTGTGGGGGGTCAGGGTTTGGTTATAATAAATTTAGTAGCATGGCTAGGGGGCATGGTGAAGAGTAGTAAGGGTTAGGTTAGAGAGCTTAGGTTGTAGGGAGTCTAGCTAGGGTGGTGGTGTAGCTTGAACTTGGGTAGGGAAAGAGAATCAGAGAGAGAGAGAGAGAGAGAGAGAGGGCAACTATGGGTTACGCAAAAGGTGAGAGATTAGGGAAGAGATTGAGAGATTTTCAATGCCTATCCTTCATTGCTGCTTATTCGAGCTCCTTTTATAGCTTAGGACCGTAAATCAGAGATGGAAAAATGTCCAACATCCATTAATTCGAAATTGAATAGGGAGGATGACCTGCGATTTGGTTTCTGAATTGGGTATGATTTAAAGTTAAATGTTGGTCAAAATCGAGTCCCCAACTTTTGTTTTTTTTGCCTAAATGATCGAATGGGAGCTTCAAAAATCATCCTAAAGCTTGAATTATAGAGATTCATTTTCAAATGACTAGCTTTTTTCCAATTTTTAGAGCTTCATTTGACTCATTAAACGATTGTATTTAGATGTGTTTTTGATCTTAACTCAAAGTAGGCTATGTCTAGGACAAGAATTGCTCATTGATCAGTGTGTTTAAAGCATGTGATTATTGTGAAAAATGAGGCCAAAGTGAACAGGTTGAAGTTGACTTGCTGGGGTAAAGAAAGGAAACCATAGGAATGAGGGGAGAAAGAAAAGGAAAATGTTGATGTGGTGCCACATTAGCCATATCATCCAAATGTAGCATGCCACATATCCTTACTGTAACATGTGGCAATTGACGTAGTGCGGTGCAACTGATATGGCATGTCACGTAGTGCCACGTTAGAGTCATCTAATCCAATGGAGCCATGTATTAGGACCCGTAGCAAAGGGAACCCTTCACACATAGTGACATATCATGCGCACTTTAAGGTAAAAAGAATAATAGGCATTTACTACCTTTGGTGATATTCGAACCCATAATTTCAAGCTAACCTAATACCAAATGTCCAAGTGCTTATCCGTTAGGCTGTTGGGCTTTATCCATATGTGTAATTAAATTACACTTATAGACTAGGTTAGCCTAAGCTATATTCAAATTTTAAGCTTAGGTCTAATGACTCTCTCTTTATTTATTTATTTATTTTTTAAAAAAATTTCTGTTCTATTAAACTTATCTAAAAATTTGTTATTTCCGAAATCCTCTATTTTTCTATTTCTTGTGACTTTTCAATTTTTTTTTGTAATTTTATTAAAATTTTCTTTTTTTTTTTTGGCTTTCCTTAAATTTTCTATTTTTTTTTGTATTTTTCTAAATTTCTTATTTTTTGGCTTTTCCTAAATTAAGACCTTTTATCCTATCCTAAAAATAAAAAAAAGGGGGGAAAATGGAGTATTAATAGCAGCTCTTTTTTGTGGTAAAGTTTAAATAAAACTTTACTACAAAGACAAAATAGATACTATTTTTACCTTAAGGGTGAATTTTGTCCTAAGAAATGCTATAGCTAGCTAGCTAGCTATCTTAGGTTGATCTACTAGGGATTTGGTGGAGAGAGAGAGTTGGTGCTCTAAGAGTTAGCCAAAAGACTGAAAGAGGAATTACAGCCTGGTCGTGCCCTTATGAGCTAATGAAAT
The DNA here is from genome assembly GCA_024138015.1 of Lumnitzera littorea. Classification (NCBI taxonomy): domain Eukaryota; kingdom Viridiplantae; phylum Streptophyta; class Magnoliopsida; order Myrtales; family Combretaceae; genus Lumnitzera; species Lumnitzera littorea. Next base: position 79,947,270 of record JAMXBB010000012.1, on the reverse strand, counting down.
GGACAAAGCGCTACTTAAGATAGCTAAGACTGTAAAATATGTTGAAAACTTAGTTATGCCCCTATCAGTTGACTATCCAAGATGAGACAGGCAAAGTACTCTTTGAGTTGGCTAAGACTTTAAAAGATGTTGAAAACTTGGTCGTACCCTAGTGAGCTAATTAACCAAGATAAGATGGGTGAAGCACTTCTTAAGTTGGCTAAGACCCTAAAAGATGTTGAAAACTTGGTCGTACCCTCATGAGTAGATTAACCAAGATGAGAAGGGCGAAGCGCTCCTTGAGTTAGCTAAGACTCTAAAAGATGTTGAAAACATGGTTGTACCTTTATGAGCTGACTAACCAAGAGGAGACAAGGGAAGTGCTCCTTGAGCTGGCTAACACTCTAAAAGATGTTGAAAACTTAGTCATGCCCCTATGATCTAACTAACCAAGATGAGAAGGGTAAAGCGCTCCTTGAGCTGGCTAAGACCCTAAAAGATGTTGAAAACTTAATCGTGCCCTTATGAGCTAGCTAACCAAGATAAGATAAGTAAAGCTCTCCTTGAGCTGGCTAAGATCTTAAAAGATGTTGAAAACGTGGTTATGCCCTTATGAGTTGACTAACCAAGATTAGAAGGACAAAGCGCTCCTTGAGCTAGCTAAGACCTTAAAGATGTTGAAAACCTAGTTGTAACCTTATGAGTTGACTAACTAAGATGAGATGGGTAAAGCGCTCCTTAAGCTGGCTAAGAACCTAGAAGATGTTGAAATCTTAATCGTACCCCTATGAGCTGACTAACCAAGACGAGACAGGTGAAGCACTCTTTGAGCTGGCAAGATGAGACGAGTGAAGTACTTCTTGAGCTGGTTAAGACCCTACTAGATGTTGAAAACTTGGTCATGCTCTTATGAGCTAACTAACTAAGATGAGATGGGCGAAGTATTCCTTGAGCTGGCTAAGACTCTAAATGATGTTGAAAACTTGGTTGTGCCCTTATGAATTGACTAACTAAGATGAGAAGGGCAAAGCACCCCTTAAGCTGTCTAAGATCCTAAAATATGTTGAAACTTGGTTGTGCCCTTATGAGCTAACTAACCAAGATAAGACGGGTGAAGCTGTCCATGAGCTAGCTATGACCTTAAACGATGTTGAAAACTAAGTTGTGCTCCTATGAGCTAACTAACCAAGATGAGATGGGCAAAGTGCTCCTTGAGCTACCTAAGACCCTAAAGATGTTAAAAACTTGGTTATGAGCTAGCTAACCAAGATAAGATAGGTAAAGCTCTCCTTAAGCTGGCTAAGACTTTAAAAGATGTTGAAAACTTTGTTGTGCCCTTATGAGTTGACTAACCAAGATGAGAAGGGTAAAGCACCCTTGAGCTAGCTAAGACCCTAAAGATATTGAAAACTTGGTCGAACCCTTATGAGTTAACTATCTAAGATGAGATGGGTGAAGCGCTTCTTGAGTTAGTTAAGACCCTAAAAGAGGTTGAAAACATAATTGTGCTCTTATGTGTTGACTAACCAAGATGAGATGGGCAAAGCACTCTTAAAAGAGGTTGAAAACATAGTTGTGCTCCTATGTGTTGACTAACCAAGATGAGATGGGTGAAGCGCTCCTTGAGTTATCTAAGACCCTTGCAGATACCTAATTTTTGCACTCCCCCTTTATTTTTCAGTTTAGGTTATAGGGTCCTAAATTAGAAAAGTTCAAAAAATGGAAAATTAAAGAAAAACCCCCCAAAATGAAGAAATTTAGAAAAATAAGAGTTTTAGGAAAACTTAGAAAAAAATAGGAAAATAGGAAAAAGCACAAAAGATAGGAAATTAAAAAAAAAAAACAAAAAAAAAGGAAAAATTCGGAAAAGAACATGAAACCTTTGAAAAGTCATAAAATTGAAAAAAAAAAGATTTTAGAAAATAACATTTTGTTAGAGTACATTTTTAATTTTAATTTAGGCTTAGAAGTTGAGCTGTTAAACCTGGGCTTAGATTTAAATCTAGCCTAGACTGATCGAGTCCATATGTGCAATTTAATTGCACATATGGACAAGACATAGGCCAATGGCCTGATGATTAAGTATATGGACATAGCACTAACATTGAGTATGAGGTCTTGCGTTAGAAACATGGCAAAAGTAGGGAGGCCTTTTTCTTATTTTTTGGTTTTCAATCACATTAGGGATTGCTACGTGTCAGGATTTGATCGTGCTACGTATCCTGACATGTAGCATCCATGGATTTGATGGCTCTACTGGTGTGGCACCACATGGCATCCACGTAGCGTGCTACATCAGTTGCCACGTGTCACAATGACATGTGGCACACTAAGGTTGGTTAATACGGCTGACATGGTGCTACATCAGCGCCAAGTTAGCCTACTTTTCCCTCCCCTTCTTTTCTTTTCGCTTCATTTTCCTCTCTTTCCCTCTCTTCCCTTTCTCTTTCCTTCTCCTTCCTTCATTTTCCTTAGATTTCCAACACTTTCCTATTCGGATTGCCTACTTCAGCACGATTTTTGGACTCTTTCTTATTGCAATTTCACCAAATCAATTGCAAAATTGCAAACTAGACATAGCCTACTATGAATCAGTATAGAAAACGCATCCAAGTTTAGTCAATTACACATTCAAATCGAGCTTTAAAGATTGGGAAAAAAACTGAAAATTCGGCCATTCCCATTAACTTTGATCCAAGCTTTCCTTTGCTACTAGGTTGAAATACAAGTATAAATAAAGGCTTAAGGACGTAAATGAGCATACACAACCAGCAAAATCAGTCGACACAACCCCTCTCTCTCCCTACAATCACCTTCTCTCTCTTACCTACACACACTCTCTCTCTTTGATTCTCTCTCTTCACTCCAACCTGAGCTAAACCACCACTCTAAGAAGATTACCCATGGCTTAGGCTCCTTAACTTAGCTGCTTTCGACCTCCACCGTGACCCCTAGTAGCTTTAACAAGTTAGTTACCACCAAACCTTGACTGTCACCCCTCTTTCTCTCCTTGAAACACTACCCTCAGCGTCCTTTGACCTAAACTAACATCACGGCTACTCTCCTCGTACCCTTAAATCCCTAAGCCAACACTCCATTCATGCCCAGCTGCCACTACGTCGAAGGAGTGAACGTCACTGTCGACCGCCACTTCCAAAACTACCTAAATGAGCTTCATTAACCACGGCATTGAACAAACACCCTTAAACCCAATAAAAAAACCCGTGAAAACGTCTTTCCTTGCTTAATTCAACGTACGAATCAACTTGAAGTGCGTCTTGTTGCTGCTGTTAGAGGGGTTGAAGACAACCCAACCCGAATTAGTGTAGCGACCCAAACCCGACCCAATGACTTGATCCGACCCACTTAGGTCTGACCCATATGTCTAAATCTGCTCGAAGCTTACTTTTTCTTTTCTTTTTCTTTTTTTTTTGTTTTATTTATTTATTTATTTATTTATTTTGTTTTACCTATTTATGTAAATGTAATCAAATAAAAAAGGGAAGAAAAGAAAAAGAAAAGAAAAGAAGAAAAATGTAATTTGTTTTTATTAAATAATGTATAATAAGTAATAAATAGATTAGGTGACAAAATAGCATAAAGAGAAAATAAATAAAAAAGAAAAAAAAGGGAAAAAGAGAAAAAAAAAAAGAGTAATTTGGTTTTATTTTATTAGTTTAAATAAGTATGATATAATAAGTAATAAGTAATAAGTGATAAATAAATTAAGTGTTAAAATAAATAAATAAAATATAAAAATAAAAAAGTAAATAAGTAAATAAAAAGATTATTATTTCTTTTTGTCACTTAGAAAAATTGATCTTCTAAAAATAAATGAAAATAAATAGACTTCTTTCCAAATTAGGACCATTTTAGAGTTTCCAAAAATTAAAAAACCGATTAAGATGTTTTTTAGGAATTTCCTTCAACAAATCAAAACTAAATAAAACGTAAACTCGATTGTTTTCAAATTAAAGCAAAACCAATCCACTAAAGTTTTACAAAAAAGAACTACGTACGTTTGATCTCGAATAGCAGGTACGTAGGTACTTACGGGACGACGATAAAAATGAAGAAAATCTAATTTTCCCTTCTTAGTTTAGATTTTTTCATTTGTCCAATTATAATAGTTAAATTGAGTTTCATCTTATAAAATAAAAAGATGATTTTTTAAGATTAAAGTTAATTTTGGAAAATCAATAGTACTTGCAAGGGTTTAAAAGTCCTAACTCCCGAATCTAGCTTCTTTAGTTTTCAAAAAGCCATTTTATAATTTTTTTAAATTGATAGATCGGTAGCTAAGTTATAACCACTCTAGTCAATTGGTTATAACTTAACCCCTTTTCTTGACTTCAGTCGGATGGCGACTCTAAATCTTTTCAAGTTGAAAAATGGTTTTCTTTAAACCCTAGTCGAGGGCTAGTATCAAACGGGTAAGGGTTTAATTCTGGTTGGCTTAGAGAATACCTAATTTTATAAAGAGAACCGAGAGAGTGAAATATCAGGCTTGATAGCTTGGCGACTCCATTAGGGATGTCAAGAAGGTTAGCCATTCGGTTTTCCAAAATTAAAATTAATCTCTAAAATCACCTTAAATGCAATTTATTTACTCCTCTTATATTATAAATTATGCTAATATCATTTGTAGGTTATGTATTTTGTGGGGAGGGATTTATTTTGTTGCATCATGAATGCATGATAAATACGGTCAAACCCAGGCCATCATAGGACCTTAGGACGAGGAGCCATTGTGTAAAGTCTCAAGCGTAGTGGGGCAACTACTGTTCGGGGCTGATTAGGTTACCCTACTTAAACTTTGATGTAACTAAGGAATCGTTTCTTTGTAAACGCGTAAGGTCACAGAGTTTAAGGATCGTTAGAACCCACTTGTCTTGCATTACATTTTATGGGGTCAACTAATAACTAACAAAACGGCAATGTTACATAAAAAAGAAAAAAAATGACAAAGATTCGGAGTTTTTCCCTGTATTCTTCCTAGAATTGATGTACATAGGAGGTCTTATATATTTTCTCTTCTTGTAATTAGTCTTTCTCTTATAATTTATGCTTTCTTTGTAATGTTTTAGAAATGGCCAGCTCATCCAAAACTAGGGTTCTCGCCAAAGAGATTCATGTCCACAAACTTACAAACCCAAAGCCCATACTCAGCTAGTGGTTTCAAACCTTTAACCTGAGAGAGCAACAGTTCATTACCAACAAAATTGGACCCATATTCTCACTAGCTAAAGTGAAGGCTAACATCACGCTAGTAAGGGCTTTAGTCCATATTTAGGAGGCTAAAGAAGTGGCTTTTCAATTTGGACCACATCTAATCAGCCCAACTTTAGAGGAGTACACCCAACTGTTCCAAGCTCCTCCTTTGGATGAAATATACGTCCCGAAACTCAGCTTTGGCCCAACATATATCTTCTCAAAATTCTTAGGGATTTGTAAGATTGAGATAAACGAGGCCCTAGACGATTGCAACAAATACGCCATCAAGATATGGGATCTAGTCCATTGGTTCTAGAATGAGCCCGGCTCCAACAAACAAGCGTTGTTTCTTGGGAATTGGAGAGAAAACCGAATCAAGGCTTATGTGTTAGTTATGTTCGCCACTATCTTGTTTCCAAGTTGGTCTCTTCTTATACACATTAGCGTAATAGAGTTAGTGGCTCAATTCTGGGAAGGTAAGTTTTACATTCCTACCCTACTTGCTGAATAGATAAGGAATCTTAATTTCCTTAAGAAAAGGGGCTGCGGAGATCTTAAGTCAAGCATAGCACTATTAATGGTGTGGTTCGTCTATCACATCAGATGCTTTGGGTTGGATTTAATAAGGAGAGCATTCACGAATAAGATTGACCTTATTGATTCTTTCATCAATAAGATCAAATAACCAGAAGATATCCCTACCCTTCTCTAAATAGAGGTTCTACGAGATTTCCAAGTAGAAGACATACTATGGATTGCCAGGTGGAGCAATTACACTAGAGTCATATTGATTTGCAAGAATTACCATGTTGTGCCACTAATTAGGATGAGTTGGTGTACAAGCTACTATCTAAGCAACATGGTAAGACTGTTTGGAGGGACTCAGGACATAGTTCACAAACCTTCATTGGAACCATTCACTCTTAATGTCGAAGAGCCTTACTCCATAGAAAAGGCATCTAAACTTCACAAGATCAAAGCATGGTGGGACACTCGGACCGTGACCCCAAACATCAATCTGAGTGAGTTCATAGGAGAAGTAGACAAACACCGAGTTACCAAAGAGTATTTATACAATTAACTTCACAAGGTAGGCACAATGCGATATTGGGCACCAGAAATCCTTTAAACCTCCCTTGTATGCCCTAACTCTGAAATGGTGACCTATATGGACCAAATGAAAGCACATATGGAGATCCTCCATGATGAGAAATACAAATGGGCGAACCTATGTCGAGAATCTAGACAAAGGTCGTACATCCTGGAACACCAGTTGAAGATGGCCTAGAAGAAAATTCAAGAGTTTGAAGAAGTGGCTAAGCATGACCAAAAGAAGAAGAAAATATCATGTAGCCTACATGAAATAATTAGTAAATCAATTATTAGAACTTTTCTTAAATATTTATAACCCTATAAATAATATTTAGCAAAATAGATAATATAGTTATAAAGAAAATTATAAATTATAATATTAACAATTCTATATATTATCTAAATACAACTAAACACATAAACCTATATAATACTAGCTCATTTGTATAATTATAAGGTTAATATTATTTATAAAATAATATTATAGTTTCTTATAAGTGAATTTAGTACATGCACATTCATAAGCTTTTATGAGTTATCTTTAATCGTTGGTTAACAATTCTATGCAATTTAGCCTATTGTTAAATATCTATATTGAATTAGGGTTTTATCATGATTATATTGAATTAAAACATTTATATGCTTAAAGTTGAGGTTTTAGGGTATTTATTGCTTTCAGGTACAATATTTAATGTTTACATGCATTTGGAGTTTAATATATTTATACGTGATTAGGTTTTTTTATTGTTATATTAGGGTTTTTATCTTATTTGGCCTTGTTGACTCTTAGGCTTGTGTAACACATTTGAGTCTAATCTAGGATTTAGATCGGAAATTGTAGGGGTTTACACCCATTACACACCAAGGAGTGTTTCCTATGTGTTATGCATGCAATAGTAAACTTTCCTAAAGTTCTAGCTTTTCATTCAAATTATTTGATGCATAAATTATAGTAAAAAACCAAAAGATGTTAAAGTTTTTAACCTTGACTTCAAGTGGATCTATTGAGCTATTTTCTTTAAAACATGAACATCCTACACTTTGGTACTCCACAATAATGGCATTCCACCACTGTATCCTCTAACTTTTACACAATAGCATTCCACCATTATATCCTCTATGTTATTGATTTTGACATTTTCGTCACTAGTAAGGTGATCATGTCAGGCATATATTTAGTGAAAGCATTCAAGATAGCATCTTGTTTATTCAGCGTATTAAGTCTTCTTGCATTTGATACTAGGATACATATTGGCATTACCATTATAGAATAACCTAAGATCCTATCCCTTGTTATAGTTGAGTTGTAATAAATAATTTCATTTGTTTCTACCATGATTGCTTGTATTTCCCAGAACAAGTTACTCAAGGTTTCCTTAATGTCTACTAGAGCTAGTGTTTCCTCCACATTCGTGAACAAAAAGGAATTGTTGGATTTTTCTTCAAAACATATATTACTAGTAGAGTATATTTTGGGATCATCAGATTTGTTGTCTTAGAGATGTTGCTTATTACCATTTGTAATGTTATTTCCCATTCTTTCATTTGTTTGAATGGATGGACTTCCTCCAATGGAGTGGCTACAGCTATGTTCACCATGTACTCTCTCCTAGATCTTATCGTTTGGCCTAACTTTGTTAGCATTATTGACTCATCCATTTCTATTATTGCTAGTTTGATCATGAGCACTTGGTGGTGAGGCAACAACTCCTCTTGAAGAATCTTCATGTCCTCTATGTGAATTAGGACTTTCTCCACTTAATGATCAAGGTTCAGGTTACTTTCTCCTCTCGACGGTTGAGGGTTAGGTGAATGGGCATGGAGCTTTTATCTATCCACGGTAGTTTGAGATCTTGACTTAAGAGTTTGATACTAAAGGTTAGAATTATCTTCCTCTCTATTTTTTTTTTTTTTGTTTTTCCAGCTAAATTTTTTATAGCTGTAAGTCTTCTTCTATGGAGAGTGTTTCTCTATTAAGTTTGGATTCCTACTTTAATGGTTAGCTCTTAGCTAAAGTCATTTAAGCTTTTATTATTCACCTTTATTTCCTTGGTCTTATTGACATTTTGTATGTTTGATTTTGCATGATCATGATTGATCTTCACTTCTTTCTTTAGAGGTGCCCCTTGATGATTATTCTCTTTGACTTTTCTTTCCCAACATTGTGAGACGATATATGGGCCTTTCATTTGTCCTTTTTGAGTCTGTTACTTTGGCATTGTTGGTTTTTTACAGCTTTAATTGATAATTAGCTTGCATGGATTACACATTAACATAATAATTTGCCTTGTTTTTACTTTTATTATTATTTTTTCTCCTCTGAACAACTATTAATTCACCATAACCTTCAATGTGTTGTATTGAGTTATCTTGTTCATTTAGAGTATTTGCAACTATGTTCATCTCACATTCTTTTACCAGTTGGCTAGTATTCTTGACTTCATTTTGTCCATTTGTCATTTTTTCTAAATTTACCAAAATTTCCTTATGCACTTCTAAAGTTTCTAGATTATGATATACTTGTTGTTGAGATTTACTTCCAACAGTTGAGTTTCTAGGACAAAATTGCTTAACATGTCCAATTTGACCACATTACATACACTAATTTTTAATGCCTTCATATTGAACTTGATAAGGGATTCCTTCAATCATAATAGAATGCACTAGAGTCTCATTAAATTGATTTGAATACATAATTGTGTAAATCACCTCCTTTTTGCATTTACTATGTATGTATCTAGACAAAGTACTAGTCCAATGGTTTCACCAATTAACCGTAACATTTTGACATCATAATGTTTGAGGGGAAGCTTAGGTATTCTAACCCAAACAACTACAAAATTGTCAAAAAAAACTACCATTAATGAACTATGGGCCATCCCTTATAACTTTATTTAGATTCATTTTTTATTTTAAATTAACCATGTAATATCTTTCTCTCACAACAATCATTGTAAAATGAGACACAAAAGCACGTTTAACTTTAGAGTTTCAATGTGTTCCGAGCCATTACACTAAAAGGAGCCTCGATGATTTGAGTTCCTTCTCCTAGCATGTAAGGGGTATTACAATCTACCCTCCTTACATAATTGACGTCCTCGTTAGTTTCATTACTTAAGTTCAAGACTACAACCAGGCAGGGACTTGCCCCTTTGGTTAGTAGAGTGCTCTAATACCATCTATAATGACCCAATCAAAATTCCTCTCATTGAAGTATTGTTCGTTTTGGTGTTGAATGTTATACGGTTTTGTCTCCTAGTGTAGCAGCTTCCTAGGATATCACCCATTTTAGGATTGCTCCAACTTGAGCACACTTAACTTTAGGGTTTTGACGTATTCCAAGCCACCATACCAAAAGATGCCTCAATGATTTAAGTTCATTCTCCTAACATGTAAGAGGTATTACAATGTTATGTTGCCCTAAAATGTTTGGACTATCAATTGGTCATATTGAACATATTTATTCATCTTTCGTATGTACAACCTAGTATGTAGTTTAAGACAACCAATTCCATCATACTTTTCAAATTTGGGTACCTTGAACTTTTTTGGAAAAGCTTTTGCATCATATGTGGTAAGATCAATGATTGCGACTTGATTAAACCTATCATGAGCCCTTAGAGTCTTCATCTTTTCTAACATTTGTTAGGTCAATTTCCTTTCTAATTCCTAGAAATCCTCTTGACTAATTGTAAGGTTGTTTTTTTTTTTAATTCAACGGGTGCTCACTTTTTTTTTCCATTTTATTTGTTTTATTGAGCCAAATTAAAAAAAAAATAAATAAAAATAAACAAATAAAAGAAAAACAAAGATTGAAAAAAATAATAAAAACAAAGTAATGAGTCAAGCTCGATAAATCAAGTTGAGTTATTTGGGATCAAATCGAATAACAATTTGTGTTGAAATTAATAAATTCTAAAAGTCATTGAAAGATTGGGTTTCATTAAAATAATTTTGGTCCAGTTCAATAAAAAGTAGATTTTTATCTAACTTATATTGGGCTAAAATAGAGAGGGTTATTGGGCTAAATCAAATTAGATTAAGTTGAACCTGGAAAATAAAAAGCTCAAATTAAAATAGGATTTCTAGAAATTAGATTGAATCTTTATAGAATCTAACTTGTATCTTCCATATCTAGGATTCATTATCGTATTTAGGGTTTTTTGAGATAAAAAGAGATATGAAAGATTTAGTTGTATGTATTATAAATAGGAATTTGATGGTAGACTTGAAGAGGTTTTTTTTCTCACAATCCTACAATACAATCACTTTGCAACCGATCACTCATCCATACCATTCACCTAAAACACCAATGGCCCCTACATTTAATAACACTAACAACCCCCACCATTCAATCATAGCTCATTAATGCCAGCCCCTACCACATCTACAATACATCAACAGCACTTGACTCACGTTTGATCACACAACACATAACACGCCGAGGCCAGCACACACTCTTGCACAATCTTCATTGACCAATGTCCCTAACTCATACATGCATACACTCCCTCGTCGACGAAACACAATATACATACATACTGATCATACAATTCTCACAACAAATCTAACACTAATTTGACACAGACCTGACCACGCTAGCCCTTGCCACATCCATAACACCAACACAGCACCTTCGTCAACACACATGCACGTTGCACATTGTACATTGTATGCCGTTACGCGTAGCTCAATTTATTTAGGTAAAAAAAAAATTAGTTTTATTATTTTTTAAATTTGTTAATTTAATTATCTTTTCCTAATTTGTTTTTAGTGCAAGTTTTTTTATTAATGTTATTATTATTATTATCATATCATTGGATACTTTTTTGTAGATAATTTGAATTTTTTTAAAAAATTTAGTTAGTTGAATTGCATTTTTAAGCCAAAATTGCATATTTTTAAAAAATCACGTATCCTTTCTCTGAAAATCTATATCTTTAGAGAAGATACGTATATTAACATATCTTACATACAGGATACGTATCTAGATTGTATTTTAACGTATCTTAACGTATCTTGTATATAGGATTTGGAGAAGATACGTATCTAGATCGTATTTTCATGTATCTTGTAGTTAGAATTTAGAAAAAATACGTATAAAGATATGTATTTAGATTGTACCTTAGTAGATCTTGCATATAAGATTTAAAAAAGACATTTTTTGACATGTAATGATTTTTTTTAAAAAATAAAGTATAAAAAAAATTTAACTGGAGTTTTTAAAAAAGATTTAATTAGTTAGGGTTTTCTTAGATTCATAAAATTAGTTTTTTTTTTATTTTTTTAAATAAATAAATGGTTAAATAAACGTATATTTGGCTCAATTTTCAAAATAAAAAATTTCACCTACTAAATATTTTATAAAACAAGAATTACATTGGTTTGATCCCGACTAGCAAATACATAAGCACCTTTAGGGCAACCGTCTAAAAAATAATTTTTTGTATATAGTTTACTATTTTTAGAAAAATATAAAAATAAAGCCCATTAATTGATTTTTTTATTTTTACATGGTGACTTAGTCTTAATAGATTAGCCTTCAAACTTAATTTTTCTAGTTATTTTTTTAAAAACTATTTTTTTATAGAAAATACGTGAACCATTGGCCAAATTAGAGTTTTCCCATCAAAAAAACGCTAATTTCAATTTTTTACTTGTTGAATTGGTTGACGACTACAATTTTTAAAAATATTTTTTTTCAAATAATTTTTTTAAGAAAAATGTTTTTCCTTAATTTTATGTCGAGTAATTTGTATTAAGTAGGTTGAGCTTAGTATAGGTTAAATTAAGGAAAACGAAATAGAGCTCGATAGAATTGATGACTCCACTAGGGATGCTTGGTCGGCTAGCCATGTAAAAATAAAAAAATTAATTGATGGGCTTTTGTATTATTATTATTATTATTATTATTATTATTATTATTATTGTATTATAGTTGCACTAACTGGTTTTTTCTGATGCAGGCCCTAAAAAAAAAAAAAAAACTTAGCCTAATGGCCCTTATTAGGGATTTGGGGGGTTTTATTAGCCATCATTTGTATGTTTAGATATGGTCGAACCTGTGCCACCTTAGGAACTTAGGACGAGCTATCATTATATAGCCTTTAGGTTGCTGGGGTCTTTACCCCCACTTGGCGATGATAGGCATGCCTACTTAGGCTTTGATGTAGCTCACTAGGTTTTTCTCTAGAAAGCTTTGAACCTATAAAACCCGAGACCCATAAACTCGACCCCCCTGCATCATTCTTTTTGAAAAAGGGGTAGTTACTTTTAAATTATAGGAAAAGCCTGATTTAATCCATGGTCAGTTCAGTTTTCTTTTGCAAAAAAAGAAATATTGGAAAAACTAATAACCCTTATATATAATTATTTGTAAGGTGTAAATTTTTTTTTTAAAAAAAACTCTATTTTGTGCCTACTTATATAAGGATATTTTACAACAAGTTTATAATAATTCCTATAATTTATTAATTACTAGTCCCTATTTTATTACATGCGTGTGTGGCATACTGTATTTTTTTATATGTGATTTTTTTTATGCTCGTTTCTATGTGACTATTTTATTTCCTATATTATATGTGTTTTTTTTTTGTCTCTTAGCAAGTGAAAAGCTACGCAATTTCTCAAAAAAAAAAATTGAAAAAGCTACAAAATTATTAATGTCATACCCAGCTTTATTGTAAATTTAGCGATTTCGTTGTAAATAATTGCATCATTTCATATTTTTATGTAATCTTGATATGGAAAGTCAAGGTAATGTTAATCCCAAGCCTGTTTATAAGGTCCAGCTGGATAAGTACTCCTTCCCCAAGGTTATCTTGAAAGATTGGTTGAATTAGCTTCCACCCACCAAGCAAGATCACATTCGCAAGAAGATTAAGCCAGTCATGTCCCTCATGTGACTCCAGCTCCATTAGCTTCTAGTTCATATAGAATTTGAGCATTTTTTTTTAGAAAGATTAGTTAGGAGTTTTCTTTTCTTTTATTTTAGTTTGTTGTATAGGTAGGATTTTATAATTATTAATAAATTTGCAACTTCATTAAATGAAAACCTTTATTGATTACACAGTCTGTTGCTCATTTTTTTTGTTTCTTGATAGTTGCTTTTTAAATAAGAAATGAACAACAAAAAAGAAAAACAAAAAAAAGGATAAAAAAATGAAAAAAAGGAAAAAAATAACAAAAATTTTTTAGTTCACAAAGATGTCTTAAACTTGGGTTTTCGTTTAGGATTTTAAAGATAGCGCCTAAGCAAGCAGACTTAATTAAAAGGCCGATGTTTACTCATTCTAAAGCAAGAATGTCAACTCAAGGTATTGGAAACGTCAGTTAAACTATGCTTGATTTGAGATTCATAACCTTGGAAGAAAACATGAACAAGATGATTAAACAAATCCAAGCTCTTACTTAAGCTATTGGAATTCTCAATGATAAACACAGATCTTAAGTCAACTTGAATCGAAATGCAAAAGCAATACCTCCTCTTGAATTGGAAGATGCAGAATCGGTTCCTAATGCTAAGATACGAAGGAAGGAGATTGAGTAAAAACACTGAGAGATAGAAAGGAAGTTTATGCAAAAGTTGATCGAGAAAATGAAAACCTTAAAAATGGTTAATGGGTTCAAGTAGATGGGAACGATCAACTTGCCGACTTATGAAGATGATGATATCCCAAAAAGATTTAAGGTGCCATAATTCGAGAAGTACAATGCGACCAATTGCCTGAAGCTCCACACTAGGTTCTACATAAAAAAAATGGGGAACTACACAAAGTATGATAAGGTAATGGTCCAAGCCTTTTAAGATAGCTTAATTGGGCCCGTCTTAACTTGCTATGCCTAATTGGACTTGAATAAGATTGACACATGGGATAAGTTAACCTAGGCCTTTTACAACTAGTATAAGTTCAACATCGAAGCGGCCCCCTCCATGTGAGATTTGAATAATCTACGAAAGAAGGCCAACGAAAGCTTTAAGGAATATGCTTAAATATGGAGGGGCATGGCAGCTAGGGTGACTCCACCCTTAACAAAAAAGAATTCAACTTTTGCTTTTATCAACACTCTTGGAAGCTCATACTACCAACATTTGGTAAGACACCTTACCTCTAATTTTGTAGAAATTGTAGCCTCAGGGTGTTGAATTAAGGAAGTTATTACTACTAGAAGGCTTCCTAATCCTAAAGCAGTTGAGAAGAAGATGCCTTCCATGAGATTTTCTGATAAAGCTAAAGAAGCTACTATAAGCATTGTCAATACCGGCAGCCTTATCAGACCTGTAGCCCCAGTATCTAGGATAGGAGGATCTAATCCCCTACCTAATCTAAGTCAGAATAACCACCTACAAAGGAGACAATTTACTCATATTCCCATTCCTCTAAGTTAGGTTCTTACATGACTAAGAAAGGAGAATCTCTTGACATTTGAAATACCGAAGGAGGGCTAAAGACTGAGAGACTATAACCTAGAGCTTCGTTGCAATTATCATTTTGGGCAAGTGGGGCATTTTAAGGACTAGTGTTGGAGACTCAAACATAAGATCCAAGATCTTATTGATGTGAAGTTAGTGTAATTGGACTTCATTTAGACTCTTGCTTGTAACGTAGGTAACAATCCTCTATCGGATCATGGACGCTCAATCAACATGATCATCCCTGAAGTATTTGAACCAAGATTGCAAATTTTGTATGAGGTTAGCATGATTGAAGTATCAAGACAGGGGGTACAAGGTCACTTGGAACAACCTAAGTAGCAAATTGGAACGTTTGGGCTCAGATATGAACCTACTAAAGAGGAGATTCTAGAAATAAAGGCCAAAACTAAGGGGAAGAGAGGAGATCACTTGTACCATGCTCACATAAATTTTCCAAACATTTGTTAGACATTCCCAATATTAGTACGTGTTCAAGAACCCGAAGTAGCTAGTTTATCCAAGGCTTTGGCTCAATAGTACAACATCGATTCAAACAAGAAGAAAGATATTGGCATCCCAGTTTCTTTATGCAACTGATTTTCCATTCTCGTTAATAGGTCTCTTTAGAAAAGCAATATTAAATTAATTAGGAGCATTCGATTTCAGAATTAGTCTAATTAGTTAGGCCCTTTTCTTTCAGACAATTTGAATTCATTTAATAAAATTCATTCCTTTGTTCTATCAATTCTTCTTTGTTATTTATTCATTATCCCTTCGCTTTTTTTCCTTTACTCTTCAAATCTGATAAAAATGATGAACATAATGGATATCTCATGCTCGTAAACAATGAAAGTACCAATATCACCTTTGGCCTTATTGGGTTAGATATCGAAGATGATATTGAGACTCTAAGCGAAATAGAAGAGAGTTGGCATCGATTTGAATAGGGGAGAGTGTTTATTGATGAACTGATAGTTATGATTAATTTGGGGATAGAAGAGAATCCATGAAACTTGAAAATTGGTGGTAATTTAGTGGATGATTAGAAATAAGAGTTGTCATGTTTGTTATTGGAATACTTGGACATATTCACTTGGTCCTATGAAGTTATGCCCAGTTTAGATTCGTCCATTATAGTTCATAAAATGCTAGCAAGAGAAGAAATTAAATTGAAAAGACAAAAGCTTAGGCGGTTTAGGCCGAATATACTCCTTAAAATGAAAGAAGCGAAGAAATTACTTGAAGTCGAGTTCATAAAGGTATCTAATTACCCTGAATGGGTAGCTAATGTGGTGCCATTACTGAAGAAAAATGGGAAAGTTAGGACATGTGTAGACTTCCATAATTTAAACCAGGTGACACCTAAAGATAACTTCCCTTTACCACACATTGACATATTAGTAGACAATACAACTAGAAATCATCTTTTCTCATTTATGGATAGTTTCTCGGGATATAATCAAATCAAGATGGCAGAAGAAGATAAAATCAAGACTACTTAGGGAACTTTTTGTTATCGTATGATGCCTTTTGGGTTGAAGAACACTAGGGCAACTTATTAGCATACTTTGGTAGCTCTGTTTCATGGCATCATGCATCAAGAAATCAAAGTTTATATAGATGATATGATTGCGAAATCTAAAGAGAATGAAAATCATGTGGATCTTTTGCATAAGCTATTTAAGTAGTTGAGGAAGTTTCAATTGAAGCTGAACCTTGAAAAGTGTACCTTTGGAGTGACCTTAAGCAAATTGTTAGGTTTTATAGTCAATAGAAAAGGAATTGAAGTGGACTTAGACAAAGTCAAGGCAATTATAAACATACCTATACTGAAGACTATAAAAGAAGTTCAGGGATTGTAGGGGAGGTTGAATTACATCACTCAATTTGTATCGTAGTTAACTGATAGATGTAAGTCGTCATTTAAACTTTTGAGGAAGAATGCAGTGATAGAATGCGATGAAGAGTGTGAGTAGGCATTTGCTGAAATCAAGGAGTCTCTTATGAATCTGCTAGTACTAGTCACTCCTGCACCAGGATGGCCATTAATTCTCTACTTGACAATCCTTCCTAAATCGATGGGATATATGCTGGGGTAAAAAGATGAAATAAGTAGAAAAGAGCATCCTATATATTACTTAAGTAAGAAGTTCATAGAAGGCGAACAGAAATACTTAGAGGTGGAAAGAATGTGTTGTATCTTAGTATAGATGATGCATAGGCTCAAGCAGTACACTCTCTATTACTCGGTAGAGTTGTTGACAAAACATGACTTATTGAGGTATTTAGTTGAAAAGCCAGCATTGATCGAGAGAATATCAAAGTGGTAAATGCTGCTCTTTGAGTTTAATATCAAATACGCAAGTCAGAGTTCAGTAAAAAGGTAGGTAGTAGTTGATCAATTGGTAAAATACCTATTAGAAGATGAAGATGATGGTTTGGAAGCTCAATTTCTTGATGAAAATGTGATGGTGACAAATGAAATGAATAATGAGAAATCGAAATGGAGAATGTATTTTAATGGAGCAACCAATGTATTCGAATGTGGGGTAGGAGCAATACTGGTATCACTTGAGGTGTAACCATTTCCCTATGGCAGCAAGGTTAGCATTTCCATATACGAACAACACAGTAAAGTACGAGGCCAACATTTTGGGGCTCAAAATGGCATTAGACATCAGAATACAAAGGCTTGAAGTGTATGGAGATTCTTATTTTATAATTCTCTAGATCTTGAGAGAATATAAGACAAAAGACGAGAAGTTAATACCTTATCATAAGCATTTAAGTAAGCTGATTAGAAGATTCTAAGAAATTTCATTCACTTACATTCCAAGAACCCAAAATCAATTTGCTAACGTATTGGCTACACTAGCTTTAATAGTGAAAGTCACGGATGGGATAGAAATACATCTTTTGAAGATTGAGGTGGAGGAAAAACCGACTTTTTGTTTAACTGTAGAAGAGTAGGAATCAAAGAAGCCCTAGTATTATGATATCAAAAAGTTACTTCAAACGGGTGTGTTCCTTAACGAGGCTAATAGAAAAGATAGAAAAGTTTTAAGGAGATTGGCTGCTCATTTTCTATTAAATGGAGCAAAACATCACTAGATGTAATATTGCTAAGGTGTGTAGATGAAGAGGAAGCTAAGAAATTAATGAAAAAAGTGCATGAAAGAGTCTGTAGTCCTCATATGAATGGGAACATGTTGGTTAGGAAGATTACGAGGATGGGATATTTTTGGATGACGATGGGATTAGATTGTATCAGACACGTGAGGCACTGTCATTTGTGACAGGTATACACTAATGAAATCAATGCTTTGCCCTAAGAATTACATGTGTTGTTGGCTCCTTGGCTTTCTCGATGTAGGGAATGGATATGATCGATCCAATTTTGCCAACGGCTTCAAATAGGTACAAATTCATTTTAATTGCAATCAATTATTTTACCAAATGGGTAGAAGCAGCGTAATATGCAATGGTGACTAAAGGAGTAGTGGTCAGGTTCTTGAAAAGAGACATTATTGCTAGATACAGTGCACCTAAGTCTGTTATTATAGACAACATGTTAAATTTGAAGACAAGTTGATGGCTGAAGTGTGTAACCAATTCAAGACCAATCATAAAAATTAGACTCCGTATCGACCTTAGATGAATGGGGCAATTGAAGCCACTAATAAGAATATCAAGAGAATCATTGAGAAGATAGCAATCACTTATAAAGATTAGCATGAGATGCTTCCCCTTACTCTTATGGCTTACATAACCTCAATTAGAACCTCTACAAGTGCAACACCTTATTCATTGGTATGTAGAATTGAAGCAGTACAACTAGTGGAAGTAGAAATACCTTCATTCCGAGTATTGGCAGAAATTCAGCTTGATGAAGTAGAGTAGGTGAAGAAGCGGATACAGCATTTGAATCTCCTAGATGAGAGAAGACTCACAACAATATGTCATAGTCAGTGCTATCAATGGAGGATGATTCGAGCTTTTAACAAGAAAGTATGCCCAAGGTACTTCAAGGAAGGAGACTTAGTGTTGAAGAAAGTATTGCCAAATGCAAGATACCCTAAGGGAAAATTTTCTTCGAATTATGAAGGCCCTTATGTAGTGAAAAGGGTATTATCTAGAGGTGCATTAGTGTTGATAGAAATAGATGACCTAGAGTTAAGGGGACCTATGAATTTAGATGCAGTCAAATTGTATTATCCATGAAAGCTAAGTTCAATAAAAATTCCAATTTTTCTTGAGAATTGTTTGTGGTTAATCTTTCATCATTTACAAGTAAAGTTAATATCCATGAATGTTCTCAAATTTGGATGGTCATCAACCGACAAACACTTCACCAATAAATACTTGTACACCATGTTTCTTAGCCTTGTACACTTAAACACTAAACACTTACCAATGAATTTGAGTCACCAAATAAATTAAAATCAAATGTTCTTAATGATTTAATCTTGTTTCTTTTGAAAAGAGATTTATTTTTTAAGAATCATAAAGATGTGGAAATTTAGACCCTGTGATGATAGAAACAGAATCAAGGCATTAGCATGGTATAACTAAAGGACTCATCAAAAGGTTTCAACCATGAAGAAGATCTTACTCTAAGAAGGAAAAAAAGAAAAAAAGAAAAAAAGAAAAAAGAGAGAAAAGAAAGAAAAAGAAAAAAAAAAGAGAAAAAAGAAAAAAGAAAATAAGTAAGCACAATACTTTGGTGATATTCTGCTGATTGAATTAGTAAATGTCAAGAGTCAACTTGAGGTATGCCGATTAGTTGCTCTTTGTGAAATTCTTCATTCTTAGGTAAAATGATCCTAAAAGTCCTTGAAAGAGATATTTAGAGGAATTAACAAGTTTTTTGAAATCTTGAAGAAATCTATCATCTTTGGATTATTCATCTAACCAAAAATCTTGAAGAGATCTATCATCTTTAGATTATTCATCTAACCAAAAAAAAAATCTCGAAGAGATCTATCCTCTGTAGATTATCCATCGAACTAAAACAAATCTTGAAGAGGTCTATCTTCTTTGGATTATCTATTAAACCAAAACAAATCTTGAAGAGATTTATCTTCTTTAGATTATCCATCAAACCAAAATAAATCTCGAAGAGATTTATCCTCTTTGGATTACCCACCAAATCAAAATAAATCTTGAAGAGATCTATCCTCTTCGAATTACCTACCAAACTAAAATAAATCTTAAAGAGATCTATCCTCTTCGGATTATCCGCTGAACCAAAACAAGTTAATTTGATCCCCAATGGTTTTTGCCTTATCTTTTCAAGATAGGCCCACTTAAATTTTTTGCCCTATCCTTTTAAGATAAGCACCCCAATTTCTTTGCCCTATCTCTTCAAGATAGGCCCTTTAACCTTAGCCTTATTCATTGCCTTGTCCTTTTAAAATAGGTTTCCCATTCCTTTGCCACGCCTTTTTAAGATGGGTTGTTATGTTTTACATCGACCTTTCAAGTCAATATCTTTCATTAAGATAAAACATAACTTAGCTGATCAGTGCAGAGTAAGGTTTGGTAAAAATGAGTATCTCTTTTGTTTTTGTAACAAAGTTCTAATCGAATTAACTACAAATATGGGCCGCTGTAAACACTTCATTTTTACCATTTTATTAGTTTTATTGAGCCAGGTTAAAAAAATAAATAAAAATAAAACAAATAATAAATATAAAAAATAATTAAAAAATGAAGATTGAAAAAAATAATAAAAATAAAGTAGCGAGTCAAGTTGAGTCTAATCATATCGAGTCATTTGGGATCAAATCAGATAACGGTATGTATTGAAATTAATAAATTCTAAAAGTCATTGAAAGATTGGGCTTCATTAAAGAAATTTTGGTCCGATCTGATATAAAGTAGATTTTTATCTAACTTATATGAGGCTAAAATAAAGAGTGTTATTGGGCTTTCAAATTAGACTGAATCAGGCTTAGAAAATAGAAAGCCTAAATTAAGATAGGGTTTCTAGAAACTAAGTCGAATCTTCAAAAAATCTAAATTGTATCTTTTGTATCTAAGATTCATTATCGTATCTAGGCTTTGTTGAGATAAAAAAAAAATGCGAAAGATTCAATTGTGGGTATTATAAATAGGAATTTGACAGTAGACTTGAGGAGGGTTTTTTCTCATAATCCCACAACATAATCACTTCGCAACCGATCACTCATCTACACCACTCGCTTGAAACATCGACAACCCCTACATTCAATAACATCGATAGCCCTTACCATTTAATCACAACTTACTAATGCTAGCCCTTACCACATCTACAACAAGTCAATAACACTTGACTTACACCTGATCCCAATTCACACATATTAATATGGACCAAGCTAAGGACATACAAGGTCAGCCGTCGGGGTGGGTCCAATCCTGCTAAAGGAACAAAAGATAGAGTGGGTTTAGTGAGGGTTTTAGTGAATCTGTAAGCCACTTAACTGGATATGACACATCAACTAGATTCTACACTAACCTAAGACTTACTAGATGTGAGCACCGGTTCGAGTGATAAGGTTGCTCGCCACAATCCTTGCTAAAGAGATTGATAAGAGCTAGTAAAGGAGAGAGAGATTTCTAAGAGAAAAGACTCAAAAGGGGTTTTTCATTAATCTTTTGGCTATATGATATCTTGTATTGTTATAGATGTTGCTATTTATAATACGTCCTAAACCTTAATGGAAAAACTGTAAATAATGTACAAGGCTTTAAACCCCAAAGAATTGAGCCTATAAATAAAATAAAGACAAACATGTATAAAAATATAAAACTGTGTCTTTCATAAGGAGAAGTTGGCATGTAGTCATTTGGCATGCCTTTGGGGTAATCTTGTAGTGCTTGCCGAGACACTAGAGAGGTTAGCCCATAATTGTCAAGTTTTGAAGTTAGTTAGCAATAGTTTCTTTGGGCTATGATGAGTGGATCCAACACTCAGTAAAGTGATCTCTCGGCCATTAAGTCAATGACAAACTTTAGCCGAGTGAATCAAACTCTTGGAAACATGATACCTCGACTTATCAGCAAGCATGATGCTAAGTAAGTAATTGGTCAAGCATAGGTGAGGATCGGTTGTTGTCTCGGCATTATGCTTCTTGGCACTCTATCTACAAGAAATAGTGTTATTTGGCTCAGTAGACAAAATGAGTCGGCAAGTAGATGATCTCGGCTTTGGCACTCAGGTTGGGTTGGTACCCCGAAGCCTATCATTTCCTCTCTTTTAGAGAAGTTTCGACCCAAAACTTGGTAATTGGTGGCTTCAAATCCCTTCAGGGTCAAACATTAATCGACAAAATTTAAATTTAAACATTGTACATTGCAGTTCTTACAACAAGGGTATCACCGGCTGATGCTCACTCCACTCGTCATGGGCTCCATCAGTCACATCTTTTATCTCGGATCTTTCCTTCCACTCATCATGGATCCGATCAACTACACCTTGGTAGTCCTAGCAACTATCAATTATGGTAAGCAACATGATCTTAGGGTCATATAAAGAATTAGGGGCTCACAGATCTTGTATCAGTGGGATGTAAGATGGCTCTTCAATGGCAAGTGCTTTCGTCTCTTCAAGCTCGGCTAACTCAGACATCATGATCTCCTTATCAATTATAATCAGCATTCCCCCTGCTTCCTTGTAATTCGGCTCTTCCTTCTCCTTCCATCTACACATCTCATCTCTTTCCAATAAGAGAGTCTTAAGGGTTAACATGATGTATCCTTAGTATATGTATCCATCACCTCGACTCTGATAAACTCCAATCCATAGTTGATAATAGCTCACAAGTGAGATGCTATATTTGCTCATATCGGTGCCATGTAAACCTATCAAATGACTTGGACGTAAGATTCCGATATGAGGAAAGCAAACATAGTAATTCTTAGAGCTACCATCGGTGGCATTTATAGTGGGTAATGGAATTAGTTTAGGAACATGGGGGTTTAACTACAATTCAGCTCGACCTTTCTCACCTCTACTGCTCGTCTCTCCAGCAACCTTCACCTCTTCCTTTTCTACTTCTTTTCCTTGGCTTTCGCTATTTGAGTATTCCTTTGCTGCTTCATTTCTTCTTTGAGCTGCTTAAGCTGATCAAGTATAACCCCTAGCTATTCTTACACATCATAATGGTCGGTACCAATGGCAAATTCTTCACTTAAGGCTAGTTGGATAGCTTCATTTAAGCTCCTTACACTTGAGGGATTAACACATCAGGCAATCTCCGATCTCAGTCCTCTTATGAATCGTGAGATAGTACATGAAAGAGATTCATAAAATTCACATCACTACAGGAGTGCCTTGTACTCTTAGGAAAATTCTTGGACACTCATTTTCCCTTGCCTTAAGGTAGACAACTCTTCATGCAACTCATCTTGATATTTTGCGGGTGTAAGTTTTTCTCTCATTGCAAGTCTTGTTGAGCTCCATGTAGAACTCACTCCTCCGAGGATCCTTTACCTTAATTCATTCTTCCACCAAGTCTTGGCAAGACCTTAAAGTTGATCCTCTATGATATATTCCTTATTACATTCAGGACACAGGTACTTTTTAAAGACTTTATTGACTCGAAACTCCAAATCCAAGTATTTGTCTAGGGGTCCATAGCCATCAAACATGGGTATTCTTGACCTTATATCTTCATAGTCATAGTCATAACCGTATCTTTGCCGATGGTCACAAGCTATGTTGAATGAAGGTATTAATTCAGTAGAATAGCTTAGCTTACAAGAAGTTTTGTTAATAATGACTAAAACTATCTAACATGGTGATTTCAAGGATACAACAGCTCGGATAAATTCCATAATTGTAGTTTGATAGCCTTCAAATAGCATAGCTTGGCCACTAATGCGCTAGGAGCTCGGATAACTCTAACGCTAGTTTAGAGTACAATAACTCGGCATATAGGAAACAACAGCTTACAGTATAATAGTTCGGTACTTAGCCATAATGGCACGATTAGTACAGTAGTAACATGTCATAGCAGCTTGATACAGTAGCAAACTTCGATACATATAACACCACCTCGAAAACTTATTAATTAAACAACTCAGAAGTGTTTTCAGCTCGGGAAAATAAAACCTCACAATAGCTCGATTTAGGCACTTCAATTTGATATCTCTGATTCCTTCACTCAATTAAGCTTAGTACGTCATAGAAGCTTAACAAACTTCAATTACAACTCAGTAAGTATTTGAATAAGACATCCAATTACCCAGTTGGCATACTTACTAGTACATCACAACTTTAGATGCAAAATAAAACGGATCCAATGCCTAAAACTTTCGGCCTTATCTAGAACCTCGAGCTTTGATACCAAAATGATACGAATTAGGCCAAGGACAGACAAAGCTAGCCATCGGGATGGGTTTGATCTTATTAAAGGAATGAAAGATAAAGTGGGTTTAGTGAGAGTTTTAGTGAATCTGTGAGCTACTTAACCGGATATGACGCACTAGCTAGATTCTACATTGACTTAAGACTCGTTAGATGTGGCGCACAGGTCTGAGTGATAGGGTTGCCTACCACAATCCTTGCTAAAGGGATTAATAAGAGCTGGTAAGGGAGAGAAAGCTTTCTGAGAGAAAAGATTGAAAAGGGATTTTTCATTAATCTTTTGTCTATATGATATCTTGTATTGTTACAAATGTAGCTATTTATAATACGTCTTAAACCTTAGTGGTAAAACTGTAAATAATGTATAAGGCTTTAAACCCTAAAGAATTAGCCCTATAAATAAAATAAAGACAAACATGTATAAAAATATAAAACTGTACCTTTCATAGGGAGAAGTCAGAATGTAGTCATTCGGCATGCCTTGGGGATAGTCTCATAATGCTTGCCGAGACACTAGAGAGGTCGGTCCATAATTGCCGAGTTTTGAAGTTAGTTGGCAATAGTTTCTCTAAGCTATGTCGAGTAGATCCAACACTTGGTAAAGTGATCTCTCGGCCACTAAGTCAACAATAGACTTTAGCTAAGTGAATCAAACTCTTGAAAACATGATACCTCGTCCTATCAGTAAGCATGATGCCAAGTAAGTGATTAGTTAAGCATAGGCAAGGATCGGTTATTGTCTCAACCTTATGCTTCTTGACACTCTATCTACAAGAAATAATGTTATTCAACTCAACAGATAGAATAAGTTGGCAAGTAAATGATCTTGGCTTTGGCAATCGAGTTGGATTGGTACCCTGAAGCCTATCACATATACATCGACTGTACTTGATTCATGCTTGATCATATGACACATAACATGCTGACGCTAGTATACACATTCACACAATCCTCACTGACCAACGTCCTCAACTCACACACGCATAAACTCCTTCGTCAACGAAACACAATACATACACATACTAATCGCACAATTCTCATAATAGATCTAATACTGATCTGACACAACACCTAACTATACTAGCCCCTACCACATCCATAACACCTGTATATCACCTTCGTCAACACATACACATGTCGCACGCCATACGTCGTCACACGTAACTCAATTTGTATAGGTAAAAAAAAAAAAATAGTTTTATTATTTTTTTATTAGTTAATTTAATTGTCTTTTACTAATTTATTTTTAGTGCAAGTTTTTTTTATTAGTGTTATCATTATTATTGTCATATCGTTGGATACTTTTTTTTAGATAATTTGAATTTTTTTTTAAATTTAGTTAGTTTAATTGCATTTTTTTAGCCAAAATCACATTTTTTTAAAAAAAATTACGTATCCTTTCTCCAAAGATTCGTATCTTTGGAAAAGATACATATCTAGATTATATGTTAACGTATCTTACATATAGGATTTAGAGAATATATATATCTAGATCGTATCTTAACGTATCTTACAGTAGGGATTTAGAAAAGATACGTATGAAGATATATATTTAGATCGTATCTTAATAAATTTTGCATATAAGATTTAGAAAAGATATCTTTTAACATATAGTGATTTAAAAAAAATAAAAAATAAAAAGATAAAAAAATCTTGATCAAAGTTTTTCAAAAAGATTTAATTAGTTAGAGTTTTCTCTAATTCATGAAATTAGGTTTTTTTAAAAATAAATAAATAAATAAATGGTTAAATAAATGTATATTTGGCTTGATTTTCAAAATAAAAAATTCTACTCACTAAATATTTTATAAAAAAAGAACTACATTGGTTTGATCTCGACTAGTGGATACGTAGGCACCTCCAAGGTAACCATTTAAAAAATAATTTTTTTCCTTTTTCTTGAAAATTTGTAATAAAAAATTCATTTTAGTTATGTTTTACATATTTATATATAGTTTAGTATTTTTTAGAAAAATATAAAAATAAAGCCCATTAATTGATTTTTTTTTTATTTTTACATAGTGACTTAGTCTTAATAGGTTAGCTCCTAAACTTAGTTTTTCTAGTTTTTTTCCTAAAAATTATTTTCTTAGAAAATACATGAATTAGTGGTCAAATTAAGATTTTCTCACCCAAAAAACCTTAATTTCATTTTTTCCAATTGAGCTAGCTAGCAACTCCAATTTTTAAAAATATTTTTTTTCAAAACATTTTTTTAAGAAAAATGTTTTTCCTTAATTTTATGTTGAGTAATCTATATTAAGCGAACTAGTCTTATTATAGATTAAATTAAGGAAAACGAAATAGGGCTCAACAAGGGGCAATGCTTTAATAGATTTCCTCAATTAGGCTTTTAAATGTTCTTCATTTGATGGAATAATGCTTTTCAGTAGCATAATGCTATCAACAAGGAAGTTGACTTCTTGAGCCATTTTTCCAATAGTTTGCTCCAATGAGGGTATCCTTAACTCTGCAAGATTGGCATCAATAGGGTAGTTGTTGTTGGCATTATTAGTCATGGTTGCTATCTTGATTACTTTCGAGAATCTTTGGCAAGAATTCATCTGTATTAGTGATTCTTCAAATTTTCTTTTTCTTTCCTTTTCCTTTTTTTTTTTTTTTTTTGAAAATCTTTGTTTTGAGAGAGAAAAGGGGTAAAAAGAAACTAAGTAGTGGATTACAAGATTGAGTGATTTTATAAATTGTAAGAAAGGGTAAGAATTTGTAGCTTAATGTGAAAAACATTTCCAAAGGTAAGAGAACCTAAAGAAGATTGAAAATTTATAGCCCATAGGTATTTAAAAGATGAAGGTACATGGATGCAAATGCAAAGGACGAGCAATTAAATGCTAATGTGGTAATTTCAAAAATTTTGGGTTATAACTTTTTTCATAATTCCATTATTACAAGTAATTTCAAATTACCAAGAAATTGAAAATGTTACATCCAAATGGGATTTATACAGAATTCTACATTTACATAAATACAAGGAAATTGCAAATTTACAATGGAAAAGTCCTGTACAAAGAACTAAATATATTTGGTTATACAGGGAAAGTATATTACAATACTTATATGGTACAGTGGAATTCCAATAGTCCTAACCTTTCATTGGTGGTATGGACCTTTACTATTTATTTGCTAATCTTAAAGTTTGTATATGTAATCATGGTAGGTTCTAAAGGTCCTTAGGCTCTATAGTATAGTTGTCAAAATTATGAGTCAACTATACGATTCTATGAGATTATTATTATATAATGTTTTTCATAATTAAAATTGATATGAAATCATTTCAATATAGACTTTTGATAAGACTATGAATTTTGATGTATGATTTTACAAGCTTACCATTTTAGTGGTTTTATATAATTCCATATGGTTCTACTGATTCTACACACTCAAATAAACAGTAGAATCATGATTTTGACAACCATATATGTGACCTCACATGTTCTCGAAGAATTGGTTTAATGATCACATTGAAACTTAAGTAGGGTAGCTTAATCAGCCCCGATAGTAGTTATCCTACAGCACCCAAAAGCTATACAATGGCCCCCCATTATAGGGTCTTAAGATAGCCTAAGTTTGACTATATCTACCTCGCATCCATAATGCAACAAATAGCCCCTACCCCCCACCAAAATATCCCAATATATATAGTTGCATGCAAAAGTTAGTATACCAATTACAAAAGATTATTTGTAGTAGCATCACAATTTAATAAGGGTATTTTAAAAGATAAATTTAATTTTGGAAGGTTTAAGTGGCTAACCCTCTTAATGTCCTTAATGGATCAAGCTTGAATTTGTCGATTTTTCATTTTCCTTAATTTGATTTAAACTAAATCTTATGCCTATTTAGTTTAAACTCTCAACTAAAATTTAGGAAAACTTGGTTTTTTTTTTTTTAATTTTTGAAAACAATTTGGAGTGGCCATTATGTAAAACTAGAAAAGGTGGTTAAACTAAAACAAATTAGGCGGAGTGGCTCTAGTTTAACCACTAGCCTACATATTTTAGTACTTTTTTAAGAAAATTTTCAAAGAAACCAGATTCACGAGTTTAAGGTTTATGTTATTAAACCTTTAATGGATATCACTATAACCTTCTAAATTTAACTTTATTTTTCAAATTACCTTTTCTAAAAAAATTTATTTATAAGTAAATAAATAAAAAATTGTATCTACTTACAAAAATGAAGAAATTGAAAAATTACTTACAAAAGGAAAAAAATAATTTATATACTTATTTTAAGTTGCTTTGTAGTTTCCTATGGATGCCTATGTATCGGCTATATGAGATTAGACTTCCGTAGTTCATTTAAAAGCTTAAATTTGTGGTTTGATTTTAGTTCAGAAAAATAGTCGAGTTTATACTTTTAACCATTTTATTTTAAGAAATATTCTAGAAAAGGATCCTAACCTTGGGTGGTTGTTTTTTGATAGAAGCTTTGTTTATTCTAAAAGAAATGGTTTTATTTTAATTTTTTTAAGAAAAAAATTTTCTATGCATCTTAAAAGATAAGATAATAATAAAATCTATTCTAAAATGTTAAAATATTGAACCATATAAACAATCTATTTATCTAGAAATTTATTTAAAGTTTTATTTATTCAAAATGAAAGGATTTTTTTTATTCATAAATAAATAACCAATAGAAATAATCCTGAGCAAAGTCAAAACTAGATGTGGGCTTGGGTTATACGCGGGTTGGATGTAGGTAGGCAGGCATAGTTTTTAAATCGAATCGGACTCCGAATTAGGTCGTGGTTGAAAATAGTAGCAAAGGTTGTGATAGGGTGTTCTAGGGCATTCCAATCACCAATTCAAGTAAGAAACAAGATATTTGTGTGATTTGGATAGGGGAATAGGGATCTAGGAAAAGTGCCACCAACTTTGGTGGCTATTTAGTGGTTCTTAGGTTTAGCCATTGGTAGTGGAAGTTGTCGACGCGTAAAGGGTGGCGGTTGTGATTTGAAAAGGGGTTAAGTTTTAGTGTTGTACTTAGTGTTGTACACTAGTTAGGTTATTGGCCCATAGCTTGTTTTATTTTGTAGGTAAGTAGAATATAACAAAAAGTTCTAGGCCACATTCAAATTCAATCTAAGCTTAAGTTTTGATCTACTAGGGATTTGAAAGATTGGGAAAAGAGATAGCACTCTATGAGTAGGTTATCTTTGGATTAGAAGTGTGATTATGCTTGAAAAAGAGGGTTTTTACCCTAAAACTTGAAGGTTGATCAGGATAAGAAAACCTAATATACTCTAAGAGTAGGCTTATACTTAGTAGACATACTTCAAGTGCAACTAGAATTTAAAGAGAGGAAAAGAATCAAGATAGCACTCTAAGAGCATGTGATTCGAAGGTTTCAAGTTAGAATAACACTTCGAGAGCATGCGATGCAATCTTAAGGTTTTCAACCAAGATAATGCTTTGAGAGCTGGCAATCGAAGGGTTTTAAGTCAAGATAGCACTCTAAGTCCATGCAATCTTATAAATACCCCATTTTTACCACCGCAGACCCAACCCCCCCCCCCCCCCTCCCCCCAACTTTATTTTTAAAAATTTTTAGGATAAGGTAAATGATCTTAATTTAGGAAAAATTAAAAAAAAATGGAAAATTTAGGAAAAATTACAAAAAAAATATGAAAATACAAAAATATAAGAAAAAGGTATAAAATTTAAGAGATTATAAAAAATAAGAAAATTTAGAAAAAAAAATACAAAAAAAAAAGGAAAATTGGAAATGTCACAAAAAATGGACAAAAAAAAAAACATAAATATAGATGATTTTAGGAAATTTAGAAAATAATGTTGAATTATAATAAAATAGTTTAGATTTAAATATTTTCAAGAGAGGGCCATTGGGCTTATGCTTATATTGAAATCTAGCCTAGGTTGACTTTGTTTATATGTGCAATTTAACTATATATATAAACAAGACATAGGCTAATGGCTTAACGGTTAAGCACTTGAACTTGCACTTGGGTATGGCTTAAAGATTAAGGGTTCAAATCTCACCAAAGGCATAAAAACACCCTTTATTTTTCCTTCTTCACAAAATACACTATAACATCACCCACAACTTATGCACATATGAACAAAGCACAAGTTAACGGCTTAATAGTTAAGCACTTGGGTTTGGCTTAGGGATTAGGGGTTCAAATCTCACCAACGGCATAAAAATGCCTTTTGTTTTTCCTTCTTCATAAAATGCACTACCACATCACCTACAACACATAGACACATCAACAGCATGTCATCAACCACATGTTACATAAAGACACATGGCATGATGACATTCACCTCTACCATTGACGTGGCGTTACGTAGACGCTACATCAGCATCTCTGCCATGTGTTGCGCTAGGAGTCTGACACATAGCACACGACACATCAACCTTGGCCATTTATTGGACACGTGGCACAACATGATTCAACCTTATAGCTAATGTAGCACCACATCAACGCTACATTAGCACTTTCTGTTTTGTTTCCTTCTCTTCCCCATGATTTCCTCCCCTTTCTCATACTTTCCTTCTTAAATAGCTTACTTCAAAAGCATTTTTAGTCCATTTTTCTTCACGATATCACCAAATTAATAGTAAGATTGTGAAGCACACATAACATGCTATGAATAAGGACAAGAAAGTTTGTCATTATTTTCATTTTTTATTTACAGCCCTAACCACACACACAAATTTGAGACCATGTCTCTCTCTTATAGGCACGAATTGGACTCTCCCTCTCTTTCTTTCGACCACCTTAACTCAACCCAAAGTTGCAACATACAACAACCCCTACGTCCAATTGCCAAACCCACACACCATGGTAGCACACACATCACTGATCGAAGCACCATACCATTCATGCTCACGATAGCCAAACCCATACATAACAGCAGCAAACCCAACATTCAAACTCTCACTGTTCATCAACTCCTTGACTACAACCGTACACATAACCATACTCCTTGTGTGACGAGCTAACAATATATACCATCAAACTCAACTTCAATAAACAATGATCATCCCATCCAATTCCTTCGCTCTCTCATAACAGCAGTACGCTCACTCTCTATTGTTGCAACCCAACACTTCACCAAGCCACCATCAATAGCATTTACCACCAAACACTACTGCATGATACGCTACTATCACATACCTACGCATACAACACTCTATAGCTTGCAACACTTCTACAACTAAACTATCTAATGCACTTACGCAGTATGACAAATTGATCACGATCTCATACCTATGAGAACACACCATAGCACTCTACTATATGTGAGAATTGGAGCCAAATGCACAACAACACCCATAACAATGACTAATGCATAACCTACTCTGTCCTATCAACTCCATCTTCGAGATCTCTCTACACTCTCAACTGTTAACCCCATCCAGCGAACTCTAAGCATACCCCATTGCTATCCATCGACATTCCCCTTAAACTCCTACAACTACTATGTGTCGAGCACCACCACGACCACTGCTACTAAACTGAACCACCACCAAATGGTTAAACTAGGCTACGGTGCTCCTCCAATTGCCCTATCTCCAATAACTTCAATATGAAAATCACTTCTCTAGCATGAAAAGGTGCTCGCAACGCCTTGAATCACCCATCCCGTGTTCATCCTCTTCTTCTTCAACTCGGTTCGACCCATCAATCTAACCTAACCTAATGGTCTAGAGAATGATGCGCACTTTAAGCTCCTCAATCTGGCCTTTTTTTTTTTTGTTTGTTGTGTATCATTTTTTTTTTTATGTTGTTGCAATTTATTTATTATTATGGTTTAATGTTTTGTAATGTAACTAAAAAAAATCAAAAAAAGAAAAAGAAAAAAAAAAGGAAACAAAAAGCTTGGATTTATTTTATTTATTTTTATGTTTTAGTCAAAATAGTGATAAATAACTAGAAAAGTAATAATAAAGTAGAAAATAAATAAAATATATGAATAAATAATAAGGTTATTTTATCACTTAAAAAAATTTGTTTTTCTAAATAAAAAAATGAATCAACCCTTTTAAAATTAGGACTTTTTAGAACTTTCTAAAAATAAAACCTTAATTTAAGTCTCTTTAGATTTTTCTCAATAAAACTCAAGCTCACTTAATCAAGATTAAAATCAACCAACACATTTAAATTTTTCAAATGAACTACAGAAGTCTGATCTAAAATAGTAGGTACGTAAGCACCTGTAGTAATTACGGGGTGACTTAATATATGGAAAAATTCCTTTTTCCATCTTTTATAAATAATCAATTTAATTAACTTAGCTGCATGTGGTATGATTTGTTATGTAGAAATTGTAATCTAAAAAGAGTATTATTGAAAAGTGAAATTAAATTCATAAAGTTAAAAGTGGCATTTATTTAGAGTTTAATATGATAGCCCCTCAGATCTAGGTATCTAGTTTTAAAACCATTTTAAAAATTGGTTTTATCGAAAAATCGGTAGCTAAGTTATAACTAATCTACCCATTTGATTATAACTTAACTTTTTTTCCCGACTTTAGTCAATTAGTGACTTCGACAATTTTTTAAAAGAAAACTAGTTTTCTTTAATCCTTAGCCGAGACTAATATTAAATGGGTTAGGGTTTAATATTGGTTAGGTTAAGGAAAATATTAAAAACTGAGAGAAAATATCAGGCTCAATAATTTGGCGACTCCAATGGGGTTGTTAAGAAGGTTAGCCACTTAAAATACTTTTTGAAATTAAATTTGCTTTTCCAAAATACCTATGTTATTTATTTATTTATTTGTTTGTTTGTTTGTTTGTTTATTTATTGGTTGTTAACATCATGTATATACTTTGTTTTGATCGTAGTATTTGTTTCTCTTGCAACCTACATTAGGATGTAGGGGTTATTCATTGCATCTAAGATATAGGGTAGATACAGTTAGACCCAGGCCATCTTAGGATCCTAAGAGAGAGGCTATTGTGTAGGCTTTGGATGTAGTGGTGTAAACACTGCTTAAGGTTGATTAGGTTACACTACTTAAGCTTGATGTGGCTAATGAAAATGTTTTCTAAAAATCAGTGAGGTCACAAAGCTTAAGGATCTTTTAGAACCCACCCTAATTGTATATACTCCCCTTCAAGCTTGAGTTAATACACTATTAAAGAATTGCAACCCTACTAGTGTTCAAGATTTTTAATGCAATTAGTTTCTAAAAATAATAGTAGGGTTGCAACTTAAGGAGTAATGTATTAACCCAAATGGTTCTAATCATATGCATGTTTCTATGTACATTCATTTATTTTATTAGTAATTGATTATTGTTTATGAAACATTTAGGCATAAAATGATAGATAACCAAATAGATAATTAGAAAATTGATAGGCTATAAGGCTTCTTTAGGATTCACAAGTAGCTATTGAAGGATGAAATTGCTTATCTAAAGGAGAAACTCGAATGCTCTAAAGCTTAGAACCATGCCTTAAGGAGCCTTGTGGGACAGGTCATTGAGGAAACCTATGAAATGCTAAAGACCTTAAGGCCCATTTGCAAGACTTAGTTTAGGGTTTGTTCCAGTTCATATTTAGAGAGCCTAAAATAAATGTCAAGTTCCAGAATAAATGTTATGTTTTCTATTTTCTAATCTTTCACAATAATAAAAGTTCTCTTTAGTTCACTGTTCTTCATTCTTTAAGATTCCCTTTTATAAATCAGTACTTCAATAATCATTCATCTAGCCATTCATTTTCTCTCCTTCAGAGAAATGAAAATAAGTCTCATAAACTTATAAATAGAACCCTAAAAATCACCATCCTTATTTGTAATTTGATTCCTTGGTTTATACAAAATAAAACTTTGTCTTTCTCTCTCTCTTTCTCTCCCAAAAAAAAAAGAAAGAGAAACAATGAAATGAAAAGTTGTTGATAGTTTTAAATCCTTATGGGCTTAACTCAAATATGAAAGAGCTAACCCAAGCCTAAACCTTTAGCCTACTTAGGTATCCAACCCACACAAGGCCATTCAACCTGTTAAGGCAGCTAACCTAAATACTTAGCCCATTAAGGCATCTAACGAACATAAACTATGACCTATCAAGGTAGCTAACCTAAACATAATCCCTAGCCCATTAGGCAATTTAACCCAAACACTAGCCCCTTGGCCCATTCAATCTAAACACTAACCTTTAACCCATTCAAACAACCAGTCTAAACATGAATCCTTAGCCACTCGATCCATCTAGGCAACCTACCTAAACACAAGCCACTTAGCCCATTAAGGTAGCCAATCCAAATGTAAGCCACTTGACCTATTAAGGCAACTAAGTATAAACCATGGTCCACTAAGGTAGTTGAACCAAACATAATCCTCAGCTTATCAAGGTAGCCAAACTAAGTCAAAACCCTTAGTTTAGTAAGAAATTTGAACCCAACCAATTCATCATTTCATATTAAGGCATATGGTAAGAAATCAAGGGGTAAAGTTAATCTCTACCCTAGGGTAAATAAATAATAAACTCCTCCTTAAGAAATTGGTAACTCACATTTGAAAAAGTTTTAGGATAAAAATAGACAAACTATATCCTACACACTATCCTTAAACACATTGAGAGTTGAGTAATATATTAGTGAGGATATTTTAGACTCATTCCTTAGAAGAGGTCTATTTTGAATGTGATACGTAGATTTAAAATGAAGTTAGGCATTCATTTTCAAATCCCAAACACAATTGTCTCTTGTCAACTCCATTAGACCAATCTTGGGAATTTTTCAAACTTAAACCTTATCAAGAATCACCTCATAATGGGGTAATTTGGAGGTTAGGGTTATTGATTGGGAGATAAGGATAAAATCAATTTGTGCTTGCTTCAATAACATTAAATTCAAAACAACTTTAATTTTTCATAAGTTATTTTTCTTTTGAAATGAAGAATAGACTATCTTCTTTTCAAACACCTCAACGATGGAGACAATCAATCTTAGGCCCAAAGGAATGAAAGAAGAGTAAGAAATAATAGGGCAAAGTAATAAATAAGGAAAACATGGGGTAATATTAAAAAATAAAAAATTAAAAAAAGAGAGAAAAAAATAATAAAAAAAAGAAGAGAAAAAAAAATGAGGGGTAAAAAGGTTGAAAATTTGCCTTGTATGTAAGAGAAAGGCCTTAATAGAAGCCCAAACTGAAGAAAGCCTAAAAAGTGTAAGGCTTATAATTAAAGCCTAAACATAAGGCCCTCATGCCCATTTTGAATCTCATGCCTAACCTAAAAACATAAGCCTTACATATTCATCCCAAATCATAAGACACAAAGCCCTTTTACACATCCTTAATCGCAAACACAAGACCTTCTCATCTATAATACCACCCTTCCTCAATAAAAGCTCTTTTGATCTTAAAAGATAATTTATCTTTAATAAAAATTATTTTTGAAATTAGGGCAAGTATACTTCTAATTTTTTCCTAAAGGTTCTTGACTTGTACACTTAGGTTGAATAAAAGTATTTCTTTCAAAATAGGCCTTCTCATTAGCCCTCTTTGAAACCCTTTGACCAAAGGCCTAAATTCATAATATTGAATTAAGAAATACCTAACGGATTAATTAAGGTATGTCACTTACAAAAAATGGACTACAATTTTGGGATTGTAGTCAAGAGCGAAATTTGGACCGAGAGTTAGCAAGGAGGTTATCTTTGATTAGACTAATCATGAGTTACCTTTTCCCTTAGGAAAGAAATATTTAAAATCATAAAGCCCTACAAGGGAGCCTAATATTAAGGTCAAGGGCATTGAGATGCCCCACATGGTTACCAAGGAAAGGGGTGGTTACAACACTTTCTTCCTAAATAAGAATTTATACTCGTTAGCAAACTTAAAAAAAATGATGAGAAAAAAGATCAAAAAAATAAAAATAGAGAAAAAAGACAAAAGAAAGAGAGAGAAAGTAAAAGTTTGTCATAAGATTTTTGTCTAATCCATGTTAGCTCAAGTAGCTAAGCTTTCAATTCATGTCATCTATTTCCTTTTCAATGTAGTCATAATAGTCTAGATCATTCTTCCCTAATGTAGTTTTTAATGTCCATTAACTCTTTTTCAAATCAAGGGGCCTATCCTTAAGGCCCTTTTCATGAATGGTTTTTCAATAATTTCGCTACAAATATTTTTCCAAGTCAAGAAGTTTTTTAAACTAGTTGCTTTCCTTACTTTACTTCTTCAATCCTTCATCAACTTTTTTTTAGAGATCTAGCCAACCTTTAGGGTGTTGTCCAATCTTTCATTTTTAGGGATCTAGCTAGCTCTTAGAGTGCTATCCCCTCGTCCATTCTTTTTAGGGATCTTGCTAACGTTTAGAGTGTTGCCCATCTTTCTTTTCAAGGTGCTAGCTAGCTTTTAAAACACTACCCTCTCTTTCGTCAAGTCCCCTTAAGGGTTTAAGCTAGCTCTTTGAGTGTTGTCTTCTCTTTTAATTCGTTTTTAGGGATCTAGCCAGCCTTTAGGGCTCTATCTCGTCTTTCATTTTTGAGATTCCAACCAGCTTTTAAGGCATTGTCTTGTCTTTTAGTTTTGAGATTCCAGCTAGCTCTTAGAGTGCTATCCACTCTCTTATTCCATTTAGGGTTCTAGCTACCTTTTAGGTTGTTGTTTTGTCTTTCATTTTTAAGGTTCGAGCTAGCTCTTAGGGCACTGTCCAGTCTTTCATTTTTAGGGATCCAGCCAAACATTAGGGCATTGTCCCATCTTTCATTTTTAAGGTTCTAGCTAACTCTTAGAGCATTAACCCCTCTTTTATTCTTGTTAAGGGTCCAGCTAGCCTTTAAGGCATTGTACCGTCTTTCATTTTTAGGGTTCTAGCTAGCCTTTAGGGCATTGTCCTATCTTCTATTTTTAAGGTTCTAACTAGCTCTTAGAGCGCTAAACCATTCTTTTATTCTTTTTAGGGTTCTAATCAGCCTTTAGGGCACTGTCCCATCTTTCTAAGGTTCTAGCCAACTTTCAAAGTGTTACCTCCTCTTTCATTAATTTCCTTTAGAGATTTTAGCAAGCCCATAGGGCACTTCACCTCACCAATTCTTTTAGCAAGCCCATTGGATGCTTTTTTTTTCATTGATTTGCTGTAGTGAGCCTATAAGGCACTTCTCATCATCAATTACTTTTAGCGAGCCCATAGGGTGCTTCACTTTACTAATTTCTTTTAGTGAGCCTACTGGGTGCTTTTTCTCACCAATTTGTTGTAGTAAGCCCATAGGTCACTTCTCTTTGCCAATTCCTTTTAGTGAGCCAACTAGGCACTTCTCTTTACCAATTTGTTGTAGTGAGCCCATAGGGTACCCCTTACCAATGTTCTTTTAGCAAGCTCATAGGACACTTTTCTTTACTAACATTCTTTTAGCAAGCCTACAAGGCACTTTTTTTCACCAATATTCTTTTAGTAAGCTATTAGGGCGCTTCTCTTCACCAATTTCTCATAGCGAGCCCATAGGACACTTCTCTTCACCGATTTGTTGTAGCAAGCCCATAGGGAGCTTCTCTTCACCAGTTTCTTTTAGCATGCCCATAGGGCGCTACTTCTAAGTCCAGTTTAAGGTTGCTTCTTCCCTAGAGATGCTCCCACCTAGGTTAGTAAGCTTAAAAGAACACAACCAAGTTTTCTCAAATAAATTCCAACTTAGGGATGCTAGTCCCTTAAAGATGCTCCTGCCTAGGTTAACAAGCATAGAAGAGTATGACTAAGTTTTTCTCAAACTGATTTCCAATTTAGGGTTGGTAGTCCCTTAGAGACACTCCCGCCTAGGTTAGTGAGCTCAAAAGAGTACCACTTGGTTTTCCAATCGATTCCAATTTAGGGTCCTTAGTCTCCAAGGGACGTTCCCACCTATGTTAGTGAGCTCAAAAGAACATAACCAGGTTTTTCTCAAATCAATTTCTAGTTTAGGGCTACTAATCCCCTAGAGATGCTCCTGCTCAGGTTAGTGAGCTTAGAAGAGAACGATTAGGTTTTCAAAATCGATTCAAATTTAAGATTGCTAGTCCCTTAAAGATACCTGTGGCTAGGTTAGTGAGCTTAGAAGAGTACAACTTGGTTTTTCTCAAATTGATTTCTAGTTCAGGGTTACTAGTCCCCTATAGATGCTCTCGCTTAGGTAAGTGAGCTTAAAAGAGCATGAACAAGTTTTCCCAATCGATTCCATTTTAAGGTTGCTAGTACCCTAAAGACACTCCCGCCTGAGTTAGTGAGCTTAGAAGAGCAGGACTAGATTTCTCTCAAATCAATTTCCAATTTAGGGTTTTTAATCCCATTGAGACACTCTCGCCTAGGTTAGTAAGCTTTGAAGAGCATGGCCAGGTTTTCAAAATCAATTCCAATTTAGGGTTGGTAGTCCCCTAGAGATGCACATGCTTAGGTTAGTGAGCTTAAAAGAGCACAATAAGGTTTTTCTCAAATTGATTTCCAGTTCAGGGTTGCTAGTCTCTTAGAGATGCTCCCAGTCAGGTAAATGAGCTTAGAAGAGCACCAATAGGTTTTCTTAATTGATTCCAATTTAGGGTTGCAAATCCCTTAAAGACGCTCTAACCTAAGTTAGTAAGCTCAAAAGAGCATGACCAAGTTTTTCTCAAATTGATTTCCAGTTCAAGGTTGTTATTTCCCTAAAGACGCTCCTACCTAGGTTAGTGAGCTCAGAAGAGCACGGCTAGGTTTTTCTTAAATCAATTTCCAATATAGGGTTGCTAATCCCCTAAAGATGCTCTTACTTAGGTTAGTGAGCTTAGAAGAGCAAAACCAGGTTTTCCCAATTAATTCCAATTTAGGGTTACTAGTCTCTAAGAGATGCTCCCGCCCAAGTTAGTGATCTTAGAAGAGCGTTACTGGGTTTTTCTCTAATCGATTTCCAATTTAGGGCTACTAGTCCCCTAAAGAAGCTCTTGCTTAGGTTAGTGAGCTTAGAAGAGTACGGCCAAGTTTTCAAAATTGATTCCAATTTAAGGTTGCTAGTCCCTTAGAGATGCCTCCTCCTTAGTTAGTGAGCATAGAAGTGCATGACTAGGTTTTTCTCAAATCAATTTCTAGTTCAAGGTTGCTATTCCTCTTAAGATGCTCTTGCCTAGGTTAGTGAGCTCAAAAGAGCACGGTTAGGTTTTCCTAATCGATTCTAGCTTTAGGTTGTTAGTCCCTTAGAGATGTTCCTACCTAGATTAGTGAGCTAAAAAAAGTACAACCAGGTTTTGCCAATCAGTTCCAATTGGGGGTTACTACTCCCCTAGAGACACTTCTGCCTAGATTAGTAAGCTTAGAAGAATACCACCAGGTTTTCCTCAAATCAATTTCTAGTTCAAGGTTGCTAGTCCTTTAAAGACGCTCCTACTTAGGTTAGTGAGCTCAAAAGAGCATGACTAGGTTTTTCTTAAACTGATTTCCAATTCAGGGTCGCTAATCCCCTAGAGACACTCCCACCTAGGTTAGTGAGCTCTAAAGAGCATAACCAAGTTTTCTCAAATTGATTCTAACTTAGGGTTATTAGTCCCTTAGAGACACTCTCACCTAGGTTAGTGCACTCAAAAGAGCATGATCGGGTATTCAAAATTGATTCCAATTTAGGGTTACTAATCCCTTGAGATGCTCTTACCTAGGTTAGTCAACTCAGAAGGATACAATCAAGTTTCAAACAGATCTCTGTAGCTAGCTCCTAGGGTGCTAGACCTTTTTAAACTCACTTGGCTAGCTCTTGGAGTCCTTTTCTCTCTATTTTCACTATCCATCGATTTCGTTGTGGACCGAACCTAAGATAGTTAGCTAAGGCACTCATTAGGACAAATTTCACTATTGAGGGAAAAATAGTGTTTCATTTGTCTTTATAGTAAAGTTTTATTCAAACTTTATCACAAATATGGGCAGTTATAGACATTAAATTTTTACCCTCCTTTTACTTTTTTGAATTTTTAGGACAGGATAAAGGGTGCTAATTTAGGAAAAACAAAAAAAAAAAGA
The DNA here is from genome assembly GCA_024138015.1 of Lumnitzera littorea. Classification (NCBI taxonomy): domain Eukaryota; kingdom Viridiplantae; phylum Streptophyta; class Magnoliopsida; order Myrtales; family Combretaceae; genus Lumnitzera; species Lumnitzera littorea. Next base: position 79,907,273 of record JAMXBB010000012.1, on the reverse strand, counting down.
ATTTGGAAAATATACAAAAACTAGAAAATTTAGTAAAAATTACAAAAAAAATGAAAATACATAAGATTTTTACTAGAAAAAAAAGTAAAAATTACAAAAAAGAAAGTAGAAAATTTAAGAGATTAGAAAAAAATAAGAAAATTTAGAAAAAGTAAGAAAATTGGAAAAGTCATAAAAAATAAAAAAAATAAATAGAAATATATAAGATTTTAGGGAAATTTAGAAAATAATATTGAATTATAATAAAATAGTTTAGATTTAAGTATTTTTAGGGGAAGGTTGTTGAGCTTGAGCTTACATTCAAATATAGCCCAAGATGAATAAGGCACAGTCTAATGACTTAACGGTTAAGCACGTAGACTTATACTTGGCTTGGAGATCAAGGGTTCAGGTTGGGGATCAAGGGTTCAAATCTCACCAAAGACATAAAAATGCCTTTTATTTTTCCTTCTTCACAAAACATATTGCCACATCACCCATAGCACATAGATACATCAAAACCATGTCATCGACCACGTGTCGCATTAAAACACGTGGTATGATGACATTCACCTCTACCACTGATGTGGTGCCATATGGATGCTATGTCAACATCTCCTTCATGAGTCTGACACTTGGCACATGATACGTTAGCCTTGGCTACATATTGGACATGTGGCATAATATGATTCGGCCCTATGGTTGACGTGGCACCACATCTCACCACATTAGCACTTTCCCTTTTGTTTGCTTCTCTTCCTTATGATTTCCTCCCCTTCTTACACTTTCCTTCTTTAACAGCTTAATTCAAAAGCATTTTTAGTCCATTTTTCTTCGCGATTTCACCAAATTAATGGTGAAATCGCAAAGTACACATAAGATACTATGAATTGGGATAAGAAAGTTGGTTTGATTCATTCATTTACTCATTCAAATTGAGATTTGAAAAATGGAAAAAAGAGGAAATCTGGGATTCATTATTATTTTCATTTTTCATTTACAGCCCCAACCACACACACAAATTTAAGACCATCTCTTTCTCTTGTGAGTATGACTTGGACTCTCCCTCTCTCTCTTTCGACAACCTTGACTCAACCCAGCATTGCAACATACAATAAGAACCCCTACGACTAATTGCCAAACCCACACACTAGGACAGCTACACACATCACCGACCTAAGCACCACACCATCCGAACTTACGATAGCTAAACCCATACACAATAACAGCAAACCTAACATCCAGACCCCTACTGTTCATCAACTCCTCGACTATAACCATGTACACAACTACACTCCACGTACGACGAGCCAACAACACATACCATTATACTCAACTTCAACACACACCAATTGCCCCATTTAATTCCTACATTCTCTCATAATAGTAGCATGCCCACTCTCCATTGCCGTAACCTGCACTTCACTACACTAGCCATCAACATCACTTACTACTAGATACTGCTATATGATACGCTACTATTGCACACCCATGCACGTAACACTCTATGGCTTGCAACAGTTCTATGGTGGTTGAACCCTCCAGTGAACTCATGTAGCATGACAAATCAGTCATGACCTTACACCTACGAGAACACATCGTAGCACTTCACTATATGTGTGAACTGGAGCCAAATGCACAATAGCACCCATAACAATGACCAATGCATAACCTACTCCATCCCATCAACTCTATCCTTGAGATTTGTCCATGCTCTGGACTGTCGACCCCATCTAGCGAACTTCGAGCACACCCCCATTACTATCCATCAACAACCCATGCCATCGAATACCACAACTACTCTTTGACCAAAGCCACTTACGATCGGTGAAACACATATGACATACATTGAAACACCATACATACAACCAACAACCTAAGCCTTAAGCCTTCTTTGAACTCTTACAGCTACCATGCATCAAGCACCACCACATCTACCACCACTAAACCAAACCACCACCAAACGGTCAAACTAGGTCACGGTGCTCCTCTAATTGCCCTATCTCCAATAACTTCGACACAAAAATCACTTCTCCCATATGAAAAGGTGCTTGAAATGCCCTAAATCACCTATCCTGTAGTCATCCTCTTCCTCTTCGACCCGATCCAACCGATCAATCCGACTCAACCCAACAATCTAGAGATTGACTTGTACTTCTAGCTCCTCAATGTGACCTTTTTTTCTTTTCGTTTGTTGTGTATCTTTTTTTTTTTTTATGTTGCAATTTATTTATTATTATTGTTTAATGTTTTGTATTGTAACTAAAGAAAAATCGAAAAAGAAAAAGAAAAAAAGAAAGAAGGTGAAAAAAAAGCTTGGATTTATTTTATTTGCTTTTACATTTTAGTCAAAGTAGTGATAAACAACTAGGAAAGTAATAATAAAGTAGAAAATGAAAAAATAATAAATAAAATATATGAATAAATAATTATTTTATCACTTAGAAAAATTTGTTTTTTCGAATAAATAAAAATGGATGAACCCTTTCAAAATTAGAACTTTTAAAAAATATAACCCCAATTTCGAATCCTTTAGATTTTTCTCAATAAAACTCTAACTCATTTAAAATGTAAACTCGACTTTTCTTTCAAGATTAAAAATCAATCAACACATTTAAATTTTTCGAATGAACTATGAAAGTCTGATCCTAAATAACGAATACATAGGTACTCGTAGCAATTACGAGACGACTTAAAATATAGAAAATTTTCTTTTTCCATCTTTTGTAAATAATCAATTTAATTAACTTAGTTGCATGTAATATAATTTATTGTTTAGAAATTGTAATCTAAAAAGGGTATTATTGAAAAGTGAAATTAAATTCAAAAAGTTTAAAAATGGTACCCATGTAGGGTTTAATAAGATAGTCCCCTAGATTCAAATCTCTAATTTGAAAACCATTTAAAAAATTGGTTTTATTGAAAGATTGGTAGTTACTAATTCACCCCATTAATTATAACTTAGCTCTTTTTCCTTACCTCGATTGAGTAGTAACTTCGAATAATTTTGTAAAAGAAAAATCAATTTTCTTTAACTCTTAGTCAAGGACAAATATTAAATGGGTTAGGGGTTTAGTATTGGCCGAGTTAAGGAAAGTATTAAATACTGGGAGAAAAAGTCAGGCTTGATAGATTTGAAGGGTTTCAAGTCAAGATGGCATTCTGAGAGCATCCAATCTAAAGATTTTAAATTAGGATAAGGCTTCAAGAGCAGTCGATCCAAGGGTTTTAAGTCAAGATAGAAATCCTGGAGCATGCGATCCAAAGATAAGGTAGCACTCCAACGAGCAAATGACCTGAGAGATTTAAATTAGGATAGTGCTCTTAAAGCATCCAATTCAAATACAGGGTAGCCCTCCAACAAGTAAGCAACCCAAAGGCTATAACTTAGGATAGGGCTCTTAGAGTAGGTGATTTGAAGATAGTATAGCGCTTTAAGAGCATGTGATTCGAAGATATGGTAGCTCTTCAACAAGCAAGCAACCCGAAGGTTTTAAATTAGGATAACTATCCTAGAGCAAGCGATCCAAAGGTAAGGTAGTGCTCTAATGAGTAAGTGGGCCAAAGGTTTTAAAATAGGATAGCACTCCTAGAGCTAGTGATCTCAACATTTTTATCACATGGATAGTGCTTTCAAGAGCAAATGATCTATGAAGACCATAGTAAAAGAGTTTATGTAAACATTTTAGAAAGACTTCTTAACTTGAAAAGTAACAGATTTGTTGATTGATAACCATCTAGGATGGAGAAGACATTAGGGAAAACTCCCAACATGGTTTCCTAAAATATATTGAAGTTGATAATTTCACTCAAATTATCATAAAATATCTTTGAAGTCTACTTGTCATAGTTTCGTAAAATATCCTAAGACTTGTAATTTCGTGACGTTTCCTTGATAAACGTAACCAGTTCTAGAAAAGATGATGAATACTTAAATAACCGTAAACCATCTAGTTTCTTTTTCCTTTTTTTCTTACTGCGCAATTAGTAAGTCATCTAATATCTTCTAAAAGTTGTAAAAGGGGAAGTCTTTAAAGATTCGGATGGTATATTACATCAAAAAAATGTAAAATTTAAAGTTCCGGGACTGGACTTCCATTTTTTTCTTAATTTCTTGTTTGCCAATTATAAATTATAGAAAATACAAAACGTGTTGAAATTAAAATAAAAGAAAAATGAAAAATAATTCAAAAAATTAAAGGGAAATAGAAAAAATATTTCTGTCCACCCAAAGGCTAAAAAGTAATAAAAAATTGCTTTAAAGATGGTGGTTTGTGTGGCCTCTTGCAATAGTAAGTGGCCATCCGACACCTTCTTGGAGTTGCATAGTTTTCATCACCCTTAAAACTAAAAAGAAAAAAACAAAAAAAAAAAGGCTAAATAACCCTTCTAGTAAAAAAACCACCTCTCGAGTTCCATTTTCCGGCCATTCTAAGACTCGAGGGGGTTCAAAATACTTCATCCTTTTCCCCTTTATTTTTTGAAAATTTCCATTTTTCTTTTTTTTTTTAGTTTTTTATAATTTTTAATTATTTCTATTAATAAGAGCATTTATAATTTTATTTTAAAAATTCGAATGCTCACTTTAAAAGTATTTCATTGACTAGTTCATAAAACTATTCTATTTATTCCAAAAGTGCAGTAAAAATATAAAAAAGAAAAAATTCCAACATAGTTTCTTAATATATATTGAAGTTCATAATTTCATTCGAATTATCATAAAATATCTTTGAAGTTCGTAACTTTTCATAGTTTCATAAATATCCTAAGGTTCGTAATTTCATTCAACGAAACATAAAATATATATTTTTTTAAGTTTGTTAATCGACTTCATTTTGTAAAAAAGCTTTAATGAATAATGATAGTAACTTATCTTAAATGATTGTCAAAATATCTGAATGTTTGTAAATCTACATAAGATTTTTATATCTAGTTTCTAGAAAGGCTCTTAAAAATTGTAGTTGCTCATTAGTTCGAAAATGTCTCAAACTTTTTTAACTCTTCGTATATATCACAAATCAATTCAAAACTTTGTAAAATGACACAGATTTGTAACCATTTGAAAGAATTCATAAAAAAACATAATAGTTCATAATTTTACTTTACAGTTCATAATTTTAAACGAGTTTGTAAATGGACTCTATATTCGTAGAGTAGCTTTATATCTCGTAATTTCAGATAAAAGTTCGTATTTTATCTCAACATCATAAATTCACTTAAGAATTTAATTTTTTTAATAAAATGTTGGTACTTGTCAGAAAAACTATTTAATGTGTAATTTCGCTTAATTTATTTTAATTGCACTCAAATGTTTGTAACATTGCTCGAAATTTACAATTTTCCTTAATGCCATAAGAATACTAAATAAATGTAAGAAATTTGGAACGTAAAATGCTTGTAATACTGAATTTTTTTACTAGTTTTTACGTAGTAAAATATATAAATATATATATATATATATAAACTCGTCAATTTGTAGTTCGTACTTGTACTCAAATGATCATAAGATGTCATAAAAGTTCGTAAATTCACCACAGTTTGTAATTTTGCACAAAAGTTCATAAAAATTTCGGTGAACAAGAAATTTCAAAAGCCTCCATGATGAATAATTTTGGAGTGCATCTATAATTACCAAAGTAAACAAACTTTAGTTTGATTCCCTTCCGCTTTAGGGTTTCTCTTTTAAACACCGTCCCTTTTCTAAAACAAGGCACACGCATAGGATCCAGAGAAATGAGAATAAAGCACGCCTACATGGCTCCACTCCGCCTTTTGCATTTAATGGACAATGACATCCACTTTCCCTCACCCAAACCGGCCAAGCCAGTCAAAACTCCCTTCAACGAAAAAACAACAGAGGAATGTCGAAAAGTGGCTGTATTATCTATGTACGTACGTGCGAAGTTTGTTAACCTACCAAAGAGACGCGTGGATTACCTAGTCGGCAGTGAGATTTAATTTGGACCAAAAGAAAACGAGGTCGGAGATGGCACATTTCTATAAAAGTCCATGTCAACGGTAAGCTTGTTTTTGTTTTGAATAGGTACTGCCTCCTTTTTGACTTCTCCGACGTCGAGGTATGCTAAAGTAAGTTTTCTGCTGGTCAACCTTTGGAGCCCTGCATGGGCATCATTCTACAACCACGAGAAACACTTAGTATTACACATATTCTTTTGATTTATTGTGCTTAACACCATCGTTGACATTGGAGAATGCGGTTAAATGCTTCATAGATTTTCAAAGACCTTTCACTACAATGAATTTTAGGAAAAAAAACAGTTTGTGTTAGTGTTAAGATCTTATAAAAAGCCTGGTAAAATTGTCTAAAATTTTCATATTATATATACATCCATAATATGAAAACCGCCTTATAAATTAAAGATTGTAAAACTCTAAATAATTAATTATTAGAGCTTCATTTTAAATTTATTAATTCATTGTAAAATATAAATAATTATGGATATTCAATATTCTATAGTTCTTCAAAATTATAGAGAATTGATATTCCTTACCAAATAATAAAATAAGGGAGCAACCATCTAAAACTTAAGCTCACTGAAATCATAAAATCTAAGTATAAAAACAATAATTACGTGTAATGTTTCAAATCAACTATAAAAACTATCTTTGGATTCTATTTTTTAAGGCATCACAATACTTGCACTCAATACACGGCTCTTAACCCACACCTAGTTATTTATCAACCTATAAGTAAAAACTATTGGAGAGTAAGTTATATGAGCTTAGTGAGATATCTCTTATATTATACCGACAAGTAGGTTATCAAACAATTTATTATCAAACATATAAATGCGTTAACAAGTAATATGCCAAACAATATATGCAATTGATCGGTACTACATACAACATCGGATTTAACATTCTCCAAAAGAAGGGTTAGAGATACATCGACATTAATCACAACCGGGTTTTAACACTTGGGGTTTTTTAACCATATATTTAAATTCCATATTTTATAAAATATATTTTTTATTTCCAAAATTTAATAGTATACAAATTCTTAAGTCTAGCGATGAGGTGGTCCTCACAGTCTACACTTACACCCTACAGCGATAGTTTCTAAACTTGACTTTCAGTTACTCACGATTAGTGTCTTCAATGCCAAATAAACACGTGAGCCAAGGATAGGGTCTTGTTATACCAATGCTCCTACATTATATTGATCAAATCATGTGGAAATTCTATCCTTACAAAACCCTTCATTACCATCCGCATAAGGTAACAGTCGGAACATTACATGTAATGTTCATGCTTATGCATGATTCATTTAATTAAAGATAAGTTGAATATGATTAAGTCAATTTATTTGGTGATCAACTAATATCAATAAACCTTTCAAATCATGTAAAGTGCAACCATACAATCAACTCTTTAGTTACTGCATTTAACCACATTTTGTACAACAAGCAAATAGTATTCAATCGCATGCATATTCCTAAACCTTAAGTATCAATTTATTAATATATAAAATTTAAGTGTACTAATTAGAAGCACAAAACAAGTATAAAGTTATTAGGAGTATTCACTGGACCAAAACCAATATGAATTGTAATAATCAACAGGTAACTCACCCTTCTAATCAGTATCTCTTGATAAATACTAATAAGAGAAACCTAATGAGTACTTAGACGTAGAGTTAAACAACCTAACAACTTATTATCTAGCTTATCATTCTCTTTTCTCTTAGATTTTAAATTTCATATAACTTTTTAGTTTTACCTTGAATCTTTACATTTTCATGGTTGATCCTTAATGAGTTTGAGTGTACTTCTTGAATAATATAATATAGTTAAAACTTTTAAGAACATTTCACATTACTTAAGTTATTTATTTCAATGAATAGAAAGTATTACTTTATTTTATGAGTAATATATAACTTATTAAATATTATATAAGTTCAAATTATCTGACTATTTGTAAATTTTGTATCGATATTTTGCTATAACATAATTTGGTTATAATACTCATGTATAGTGGAATAGTATTAATGTAATAATATATATATATATATATATATATATATATGACAAAGTAATAGAGTTAAGAGGAAAATCTTAAAATCGTAAAATTTAATTGACTAAAAACTTTAGCTTAGTCATACGGTAGTATTATTCCATATAAGTATGTGTTTATTGATTTTCTTCCGTGGAAAGTATATATACACCTATAAATAATTGTGTTTGGGTAGTTCTTTATTTGGTTGGAGTTTAAGATTTTATTATTTGAATATTGTATCAATCTACTTATATCTTTTGATTTTCTTGAAATCTTAAATCACATATAACTTTTCGATTTTAATTCCATTATTTATAAATTTATAGTTAATTTTTATCATTTTCGAACATATGTTCACGTAGGTAGATCTATTTTGGAGGTTAAAATCTATATTTTTTATATGGGTCTAAATTGTTACGAAATTGATTATTTTGACCCAAATAGTTTTATTTATCAATTTTAACCTTTTCTTTATTATTTTATCCTATAATTAATTTCTAATATATATATTTAATAATATTTTATGTTTATCTCATTTTATAGTTGAATATACTAATTAGATTAATTTTTCTTAATTAATTAATTTTTTGGTTCAATTACTTGTTTTAGAAAATTTGCTAAGATAACATGTTTCTACTTGTCCACATGGTGATTTATTAACTTTTCTTTATTTTTGTACTTCTTAAATTTTTTATTATTATTACCTATATTTATATAACATTATAATTAATTTGTTTATTATATTATGGGCCTTTCATATTTTTATAGGTTTTGGCCCATATATATGTATATATATACATATCTATTTCCTTTATATTATATTAGATAAAATATTATAATTATGTATTTGTATTTGAATAAATATAACTATATATCTTATATATATATACTCCTAGCATATTAGTTTATGTACTTATATGTATACTATTATCATACATATACTTATACATGTGTACATATATGTATATACACGTATCTATACTTATATTATACTATTATTATACGTATTTATATAAATTTAGAAATACTTATATGTACATATCGGATTATGCATGTATAATAATGTGTAAGTATATATGTATATCTATATTTCTAATCTATTTACTTATATATATATATTTATAATATATGTTCTATTATAATTTATATATATTTACTTCATATGTATACATATTCTTTTACTTACATACACTATATAAGTATATGGAACATATACATATCCTTATACATTTTTAATATGTACATATGGTTATGTATAACCATAAAGAAGTAGAAGTAAACTCAAGTGTATATCTACATAATATATAAACCAATACACATATCCCTTCTAACACATATATTATCACAACCTAGAGGGGGGACAAGTCATCTCATCACATAATATGGGAAGATTTGAGATCAAGAGCAAACCTTGATCAAGGGCCTTTGGCATACTAGACGAGGCATACGAAAACTTCCTCTTAGTAACTAATATTAAGTAATAGTTGAGTACATAATTAAAAATCATAACATTCATTTAAAGCTAACCTTAACATAAATTTAAAGGGAATATATGGTTTTTCCCTAAGATAGTCATATAGTATTGGAATAGGATATTAGTAGTAATCCAAGTTACGTAACAAACTAAAGATACTTAATAATTGAAAATATAGAGAGTTCAAATATAAATAAATTATACACTTGTGCTCTCATCATCTTTACACCAAACAACCCCAAGTTGGTGTAACTGACCTTAGGTATCCTATAGCCTAACTCAGCCAAAGATCCTACTGCAATAACAAACTATAGGGTTGTAAGCTCAACTACTTAGTGAGTAACCTTCCTACTTTACTAATAAACAATATCAAATAAGTTATTAATCAAGCGTATAAATGCACGGTTAAGTGTATGGAATGCAACAATATGTATAGTCGGCTGATAATTGTATACAATACGGTTTTAACTCCTACCATTGCCCAAGTTAGGAAGTATTTAGGCACATTAGGACCTAAGTATCTACGTCCAATTTGGAGTCTCTTGTCAATAATATCACCCTTAGCAGTAGACATGACACGTCCTCAAGTAGAAAGCAACACTCCTCGGACCTGAGTAGTTCCCAAAGGTCGAGGTAGGAACATGTCATACAAAATATGTTGTTTGATAACAATTTCAATATACATTATACAAGATGGATCCAATTAGGCATGATCCTCCGTTCTACTGTGTGATGTTGATGCCCTTAATTTCATGTTGTAAGATGCAATGCATGTCTAGTTTAACTAGGGGTCGAATATTTATTTGCTCAAATTCATGGGTAGCCAATCAATCATATTCAAACACTCCAAGATCCTAAATTCTAATGCAGCAAGCATAGATGTTCGTATTAACTTAAGATATTTTGTAAGTAAGATCAATCATAACAAGTACATAAAATATCCGATATGGACTAAACATGCAACAAATTCAGTTATCTGATATAATTAAATAATTTGCTAGCTATAAGCATAAAACAAGCAAAGTAAGGGGTAGAATACTCACTTAATGATGATATTCAGCAGTCCTAGTAGTCCTCGACTACATCCAAGTCCGTATCCTTATCACTTGAAGAAGATAATTAAGGTCTATGAGCATTCTATTTGCATCAACTAACTAGGCTTACTATTCACTAACCTTAAGTTAGTTATTTTCATAATTCTGACATATTTCCTTCGTTTTACTTCCGTTTTTAATGATCTTATAGTCATTTTCATCATTTACGAATGTTCTTTAATTTGGTGAAGTTATTTTTGAGTTTTTAGGTTAGCAAGTTTTTGATTTGGGCCCTACAAGATCGTAGGCTCAAATAGTGAGTTAGGTCACTTTATGATTTAGGCCTAGTTTTGGGTCTTAGGCTTAGGTTTTGACCTTAGGCCTTACACTTAATAACATAGGCCTTCTTTTAAGTATATTAAGTGGGATTTTTCTACCTAACACCTTAAAAGTTAAAAAGTGGGCCTTGGTAATACTCTTATGGGTCTAAATGGGCCTTTTCACTAAGTTTAAAGCTCTAAATCACTAAGAAACCTATGATGGGTGTCTCTTAGATGGGCCTTTGGGTTTAGTGGGCCTTTTAATTAATTCATTCTAAGCCATTTATCCTAAGGTTCAAATCTAGTTACTTATGTGAATGGGCTCTAAAATCAGTTCTTTTAGGCTTTATGAGTCTAAATCACTATTTAGGGCCTTAGGCTTAAGCCCACCCACTTGTCTTTTTGGGCTTAAGTCTAATATTGGATTTAAGTTTAGCCCATTTTTATTAAGTTTACAGATCTAGACATTAAGGTTTTAGTGGTCATTATCACCATAAGCTTATAATCACTAACTAAGCTAGTTTAGGGCCTTAACTATACTTTAGCCTACTTAACTATGTTAATTAAGTCCTAAATCATACTTAACACCAAATAAACATGTTACTAAGATAATAAACCAATTTTTATAGATTTAGTAGGTTCATGGAAGTGGTGGCCTCTTAGTGCTCTTAGGGTCATTTCCTCTATTTTCATGCAACATTTGATTTTATGATGATCTTACTTAAGTATCTTATGTATTTACTCATCTAAAACTATAATCATAACATAAAAATGATTAGGAATGTAGGGTAAGGGAAATGTGAGTTGTGACATGAAGAAGGAAGTAGGGTTTCATCATGTTTCTCAATGATCAAGACTCAAAATCAATACTACTCTACACTAGTTTAGCTACTAGTGTTATATTACTTACTAAAGTGTGTTTTCTTCCTACTAACCTTTACTTGTTCTTCATAAATCATCTTAAAACACTTAAGGCATTGCTGCAAAGTAAGGTTCACCTATGAAAATGCAAGTTCCTAATACTATTCTACATGAAAACTAAGGAAAAACTTACCTAACTACGTATTAGCGCAAGATTGAGGATAGGCTTCTTGAGTGGGTATGCCATGAGCTTCAAGTGTGTGTATGTGTGTCGATAGGCTAGGGGAATGTGTATGGGTGGTGTGAGGCTTAGTGGTAGAGGGTTTGGTGTGGTGATATTGGTGGTGTAATGGTTGTTGGTGTGGTATATGGGTGGTGCCAAAGGAAGGAGATGAAGGGGTTTTAGGGTTTAATGCTTGAGACAGTGTTTTAGGATTTGTGAAAATAAACAAAATGAGTGAGGGAGAGGGGGTGGCCAGTCGTAAGGGAGAGAGAGAGTAAGGGGACAAATTGTGTGTAATTTGGGTAATCAAAGACATGGCATAAAAATGGACCATGTACTCCCTTACTTTATTGCCACTTAAAGAAAGATCTTGTCTCCTAAGGGTACAAAATGCATTAAGTGTAATTAAGGATTTTCTTGTAGTTGTTAATCAAGTTTAACTTGTAGTTAATTAAGATGTAATGATAATTGGTTATGGATCAGTGATTGATTAGGGTAATTGATAGTAATTTAGCATGTGTAGGCTAATTAAGTGTAATTAGGATGCGTTTAGGGTTTTGTTGAACTTTGATACTATACTTTAGTTAATCTAAGTACCCTACATGTGCACCTAGGGTTTCCTTAGGGTTTAGTGTTCATTGATAGTAATTTAATTTGCATATGAGCCCGAAAGTTAGGGTTTCGATCATTTAATGATATCAATCACTTGTATTGGTCGGTTTAACCTTACTATTAGTGTTTATTTATGGTGATAAGATATTTGATCACGTAACTAAGGTTTGATAATCATTTTAGGATTTTATTATCGTCCTAGGGTTTTTTAAGTATTAGGGTTCCTAGGGTTCTTGCTCGTTTATTTAGGGTTTTAGGACTTATTTCATTTAGGGTTTTTGGTTGAATGTTTAGGGTTCGATTCCTTTACCTAGGCTTTATTATTATGTTTGGGTGGTACTAAGAGCTATTCAAGGACTCTTTTATCCAATTCCACTTTTAGGTTGTCGAAATTTTGTAAGGTTTACATATACTATAATACATATTACTCTTAAATACCTATGGACATAAAAGAAAATATATATCCTTAAATATACAAATAAAAATAGAAATATAAAAAAGAAATACTCAATTACTTTAAGCTTAGAAGGTTGAAGTTAGAAGCTCCTTATTTCCCTCTTGGCTTTAGAATTGGATGGTGATGTAGTGGAGAATTATTTGTAGAAATTAAGTTAAAGTGTGAGTGAGAAAGTTGAAGAAAATGAGAAGGAAAAAGGGGGTAAACTGTTGTATGTGTGTGTCAGCCACTTAAGAAAAAAAGAAGAAGTGAATTGTGAGCATGTGTTGTGAAATGTAGAGAAGATTGTAAAGGGTTCTTGTAAGGCCAAAAGACACATGGCAAGGGAAGAAGAGGGAAGGAAAAAAGGAAAGAAAAAGAAAAAGAAAAAGAAAAAAGTAGATGTTTCTTGATGAAAGTGACATGTTGACTTGGTCAACACTTAAAATATTATATGTATTATACATATATAATTTGAAAATAAAAAGAAAATAGAGGAAAAGATGAAGAAAGAGGGAAAATAAAGAATCAAACGTAATAAATCAGTAAAACATATATTAGAATTTTCATTAAACATTTCTAACCTATAATTAATATTTAGCATAATAAATAATATAACTATAAGGAAAATTATAAATTATAACACTAATATTTACTACATACCTAAATCTACATAATACTAATTTATCTATATTAATGTAAGGTTAATATTATTTATAAAATAATATTATAAATTTTTATAAATTAATTTAGTACTTTTACATTTATGAGCATTTAAAAGTTATCTCTAATCATTTGTTAGTGATTTTATATGATTTGATATATCATTCAGTTATGTGGCCCAATTAGGGTTTTATTGCTTTTATAGAAAATTGGTACATTTATAAGCTTAAAGTTTTGATTTTAAGGTTTTCATCACATTTGAATACAATCTCTTCTATTTGCATGCATTTAGAGTTTAGGGTTTTTATTGGATTCAAGTTCCATCTCTTGTATTTACACTTACATAGGATTTAGGGTTTTCATAAGTGATTAAGGTTTTTATTAAGTTTGGGGTCAATCTTTTATAGTTTCACATATTTAGGGTTTAAGGTTTTGTATGCGATTAGGGTTTTTTATATTCGTTTTAGATTTTGAATTAAAATTCTAATTGATTTTAAATTTACTAGCTCTATTGACTTAGGGAAATTACCTACAATATGCAAATTTGGTTTTATACTCAAAAAGTTAGATTTGCGAGGTTTTTAGCTGGCGTGTGTATGCTGTATTTAATTAACAGGAAAAAAAAAAGACATCATTCAGCCTTTATTATTTATGGAGTAGTTATTTTTTTCATTTGGTTTGTAAAAAGTATTATATAAGCAATGTACTATGGAGTAGATAAGGAATTGCTATTACTTTCTAGTGCTAGTATATATCATGAAGGTGGTTCTCTCGTGCCATTTTGGTGGTTCGACAACCATGGGTGATGGTAGACGTGCAAAAAAGCCTCCTATGGTGTTGCTAGTGAGGGCCCTCCAACACTCAAGTTAGTAAGGAGAGTATTAGTAAATAGAGAGAGAGATTAGGGTAAGGAGTGTTCAAATAGAGGAATTCAAGGAGAGAGAAAAAAAGGATCCCTTCACTTGAGGCTCTATATCCTCCTTATATATATGGCATGGGGCTAACTTACTAGGGTCACATGTCAATTAGGGATAAGCTTGTACACAATCTAAGATGGGGGTATAATTAGTATAAGAAAGGACAACTCCTTTTTATCGGTTGGTTGGTCTTGGGGATGGAGTTTATCACATCAGCATGAGCAGTCGTCATAACCTAAATGGCTAGATCCCTAAGTTGTATAGTAAGTTCTTACATAACATTTAATGAGGGAAGTAGGGAGTTAGATTTTGCCTCACGATGTCCACTTTCATCTATGCATTCGCTAATGGACACTTTAACTCTATGGCCAGGAAGAGGTTGCTCGGATATGGGTTTGGTGGTCTTGGGCTTCTTGACTCCTCAGTGCTCAGGCCGAGGTATTTGACGACTTAAGGGCCTTATAGTGAGTTCTTAGGCCTTTTTTGGGCTCGAGGCTTGAGGTATGCTCGAAGCTCATCTAAGGCTATATATGGGCACTTGACTCATCGATGGTTTACTTGTACTTTGGCTCGGGTCGATCCATTTTACTAGGTTAGAGCAGGTTGGTTTGGCAATGGTAATGTCGAGCCCTATTTCGATTTCTTTAATTTAACTTATATTAAACCCAGCCCGCTTAATATAAATTACTCGACATTAAACTTAAGGAAATATTTTTATAAAAAAAATTAAAAAATTAGAGTCACAAACTAGTTCAATTGGTGACTAGTAGTCAAATTAGGGTTTTTGGGCAAAAAAACCTTAATTTGACTACTAGTTTATGGATATTTTAAAAAAATTGATTTTTAGAAAATTGAACAAGAAAAACCAGATTCGGAGAGTAACCTATTAAGACTAAGTTATCATGTGATAATTAAAAAAAAATTGATGGACTTTATTTTTGTAATTTTTTGAAAAACATTAAAATATACCTAAATAGGCAAAAGTAACTAAAAATGATTTTTTATTTTTTATTACGAATTTTTAAAAAGGGGGGAAAAGGTTTTTTTACGTTTTAATGGCTATCCTGAAGGTACCTATATATCCACTAGTTAGGATTAAACCAGTCGTAGTTCTCTTTTCATAAAATTTTTAGTAGGTGGACCATTTTTATTTTTAAAACTGAGCTAGGTTTACTTTTTTTTATCAATTTATTTTAAGAAAAAAAAAAACCTTCAAAAGAATCTAATTTTCCTAAATTAAACAAAAACCCTAAAACTCAATTTTGATTTATTTTTTTTATTTTTCTAGAAAAACCCTAAGTACTAAAAATATATTTTTTAACACTTAAAAAAAACACGATTTTTCAAAAAACTTAATTTTAACTAAAAAATTGCAATAAAATAAATAATAACCAAAATCCTACACTTCAACACAAGAAACAAATTAATAAAAAAACATAAATAATCTATAGAAAATAATGAAATAAATAAAATAATAAAAAAAACTACTAAAAATTTACTTGGATTGGATTGCATTGGTATTGGGCGATCACAAGTAACAATTGGGCAACGGTAAGGCGAGAGTAGGTGTGCGCTAGTCGACACTAGGGCAAAGGATTAAACAATAGTGGGGTGACACACGGACGCTATAGGCGATGTACAAGTGAGACAAAGGCATTATGGGTGACATTGCGGGCATTATAGGTGACATAGTAGGAATTGAGGGCTAGGGATTAGGTGACAATGGGGTGATACGGGCGAGGGACTAGGTGATAATGGGGCGACACACAGGCATTATGGGCAATGTACAAGTGAAACGAAGGTGTTATGGGCAATGCAGCGAACACTATAGGCAATACAGCAGGCATTGTAGGTGAGGGACTAAGTAGCGATGGGTGAGTACATGGACACTATAGGTAAGGACCATAGGTGATTAGGTAGTATTGTAAGTGCTATAGGCGATGATTATAGGCGATTAGGCGATATTGAGGCGTGAGCGAAGGCAACATAGGCAATACTGCGGGTGCTGTGGCCGATGGTTCAATGGTCCTTGGGCGACGATACAATGGTGGCATGAGTGGTGTAGTTGTACGGTAGTGTGCAGGGGCATGTGTGGCAGCTGTATGGTAGTATGTGGTTGTATGTGTGGCTATGCATGAGGGAGTATAGTGTGTGCGTAAGGTGTTTTTGAAGGATTGTGTAGGTGTTTGTGGTTGTACCATTCATCAAAACCTAAATCCCTGGCCACTATGCTATTTATTAGCTCAAGATCAAGTCTTTTGTATTGAAGATACGGAAGATTTACCTTAGCTTCTAGAAACCCTAGTTAGGTCGGGCTTTTTTTGTCTAGGCCCAACGCAATCTAATTTAGCCCAATAATTTAATAAATCCTGATTTTAAGCCCTTAAATTAGATAAATACTTATTCTTTATTGGTCTTGGCCCAAAATTAATTAATTCAGCGCATGTCGTCACCCAATCCAACAACTCAACTTAATCCAACTTGATATGACTAGACTCATGACTTAACTTGCTATGGCCTAACTTTGATTTCTTTTTTTCATTTTTTCTTTGAATTTTCGTTTTTATTTTTTTAATTTATCTTTCTATTTTTCTGTTTATTAAAAAAATTAGCAAAAATAAGGTCTCTATAGCTGCACTTCTTTACAGTGAAGTTCGGTCAGAACTTGACTACAAAGACAAAAGAGATACCCATTTTTGCCAAACTCGACTTAGATAATCTGAAAACGATAAATCTCTTCAAAATTAAAACTTTGTTGATCCGAAGAGGATATATCTCTTCAAGATTAGTTTTGGTTTAACTTGAATAGGATAGATCTCTTCGCGATTTATTTTGGTTAATTTGTCTAAAGAGGCTAGATCTCTTCAAAACCTATTTCTCTTTGGTAACTTGAAGAGGATAGATCTCTTTGAGATTCTTTTTGAATCAATTTGAAGAGAATAGATCCCTTCGAGATTGATTTTGACTTGTGACCCGAAGAGAATAGATCTCTTCGGGATTGGTTTTGACTTATAACCTAAAGAGGATAGATCTCTTCAAGATTGGTTTTAGTTAATCTAAAGATGGTAGATCTCTTCAAGATTGGTTTTGGGTTTGATTTGAAGAGGATAGACCTCTTTGAGATTCAACTTGGTTAATTTGAAGAGGATAGATCTCTTCGAGATTTGTTTTGACTTATAGTCTAAAGAGGATAAATCTCTTCAAAATTGATTTCACTTGGTGACTCAAAGAGGATAGATCTCTTCAAAATTTGATTTAGTTAATCTAAGGAGAATAGATCTCTTGGAGATTCGATTTGTTTAATCTGAGTAGGATAGATCTCTTCAAGATTCGATTTAGTTAATTTGAAGAGGAGATATCTTCGGGATTCAACTTGATTAATCTGAAGAGGATAGATCTCTTCAAGATTCGACTTGGTTAATTCGAAGAAGATAGATCTCTTCGAGATTTGACTTGGTTAATCCGAAGAGGATAGATCTCTTCGAGATTGATTTTTAGCTAACCTGAAGAGAATAGATCTCTTCAAGGTTGGTTTTGAAAATTAGCTTAATTCTTTTAAATAACTTTTAAGATTATTTTTTCTAGGACTAAAGAATTTCTTAGATAGCAACCAATTGGTGTGCTTACATCGACTCCCAATATTCACCCATTCAATCAGCAAAAGTTCACCAAGGGACGGTGCTTACTTCTTCTTTATTTTTCCTTCTTTTCTCTCTTTTTTTTTTCTTCTTTTCTCTTTTTCTGAAATCTCCCAAACTTTCGAATCTCGTAATCAAACCATGCTCATGCCTTCAATTTGCTTTCTTCAATACCAAATTTTAGTTTCTACTCTTCATGACTTTTGAATGGTAACTCTCTTTTCGAAAGAAACAAGATTAAATTATTAAGAACATTCAATTTCAATTTATTTGGTGATTCAAATTTATTGGTAAGGGTCTGGTGTTTAAGTATATGAGGCTAGAAAAACATGGTACTTAAGGGTTTATTGGTGAAGCGTTTGTTAGTTAATAATCGTTTGAATTTGGAAACATTCACAGATATCAACTTTACTCATAACCGATGAAAGATTAACCACGAACTTATTCCAGAAAAATTGAAATCTTTATTGAACTTAGTTTTCATGGATAATATAACTTGACTATGTCTGAATTCACTGGTCCCCTTAATTCCTGGCCATCCATCTTTGTCAACACTAATGCACCTCCTAATAATACCCTTTTCACCACATAAGGGCCTTCATAATTCGGAGCAAACTTGCCCCTGGGCTCTTTTGCATTTGATAATATTTTCTTCAACGCCACATCTTCTTCTTTGAAGTGCCTCGAGTGTACTTTCTTGTTAAAAGCTTAGATCATCCGTTGTTGATAGCACTGACCATGTCATATCGCTGCAAGCCTTCTTTCATCCAAGTGATTCAAATGCTCCATTCGGTTCTTCACCTACTTTACTTCATCGAGTTAAGTTTCTACTAATACTCAGAATGAAGGTATTTCTTCTTCCACTAATAGTATTACTTCATTTCTATACACTAATGAATACGAGGTTACACTAGTAGAAGTTTTGACTTAGGTTCTATAAACCATGAGAGCAAAGGGAAGTATCTCATGCCAATCCTTACAAGTGATCACCATCTTCTCAATGATTCTTTTTAATGTTCTTATTTGCAGCTTCAACTGCTCCATTCATCTGAGGTTGATATGGAGTTGAATTTCTATGATTGATCTTGAATTGGCTATACACTTCATCCATTAACTTGTTATTCAAATTCGTCCCATTGTCTATAATAATAGACTTGGGTACACTGTATCTCGCAACAATATCTCTTTTGAAGAATCTGACCATTACTCCATTAGTCACCGTGGCATATGACGTTGTTTCTACCCACTTGGTAAAATAGTCAATCACGACTAGAATGAATCTATACCTGTTTGAAGCCGTAGGCTAAATTGGATCGATCATGTTAATTCCCTACATCAAGAAAGGCTAAGGAGCTGATAATACATGCAATTCTTGGGGAGGAGCATTAATTTTGTTAGTGTACACCAGACATAGGTGACAGTGCCTCATGTGCTTGATACAATCTGATTTCATCATCATCCAAAAATACCCCGTTCTCATGATCTTTCTAGCTAACGTATACTTATTCATGTAAGGACTACAAACTCCTTCATGCACTTCTTTCATCAATTTCTCGGCTTCTTCTTAACCTACACACCTTAGCAGTATTGCATTTGGTGATCTCTTGTATAATGTAGCTTTACTTAATAGGAAATGAGTAGCTAACCTTTTTAAAGTTTTTCTGTCTTTTCGATTAGCATCTTTAGGAAATTCACCAGTTTAAAGTAACTTTTTGATATCATGATACCATGGTTCTTTTGTTCCCTTCTCTCTGACTGCAAATCAAAATGTTGGTTTTTCTTCCACCTCAATCTTCAAAGGTTGAATTTCTATCCCACCTGTGACCTTCACCATTGACGCTAACGTAGCCAATGCGTCGGTAAATTGATTTTGGATTCTTGGAATATAAGTAGATGAAATCTTCTGGAATTTTTCAATTAACCTACTTAAATGCTCGTGATAAGATACCAATTTCTTATCCTTCATTTTATATTCTCCTAAGATCTAGAGAATTATAAGGGAAGAATCTTCGTATACTTTAAGCTCTTGTATTCCCATATCTAGTGCCATTTTGAGCTCTAAAATGCAAGATTCATATTCTGCTATGTTGTTGGTGTATGGGAATGTTAACGTTGCTGCCATAGGGAAATGGTTACCTTTAGGGGATACCAATACTGCTCCTTTCCCACATCCAAACACATTGGCTGCTTCATCAAAATACATTTTCCATCTCAAATTTTCACCTCTCAATTCATTTGCTATCATTACATTTTCATCAGGAAACTGTGCTTCTGAACCATCCTCTTCATCTTCTAATAGGTATTTTACCAATTGATCAGCCACCAATTGTCCCTTGACTAAATTTTGACTTACATACTTGATATCAAATTCAAAGAGCAACATCTACCACTTCGATATTCTTCCATTCAATGCTGGCTTTTCTACTAAATACCACAACGAGTAATGTTTTGTTAACAACTCTATTGAATAATAGAAAGTGTACTACCTGAGCCTATTGCATCACTCATACTAAGGCATAACACGTCCTTTCCACTTTTGAGTACTTTTGATCGCCTTTCGTGAATTTCTTACTCAAATAGTATATAGGATGCTCTTTTCTTCCCATTTCAACTTTCTGTCCTAGCATGCATCCCATCGATTCAAGAAGAATTGTTAAGTAAAGGATCAAAGGCTGTCCTAGTGTAGGAGTGACTAATACGGGAGGATTCATGGGATACTCTTTGATTTCAGCAAATGCTCACTCACATTCTTCATCCCATTCGATGGTTACATTCTTCCTCAAAAGTTTAATTAACGGCTTACATTTATCGGTTAACTGTGATATAAACCGAGCAACGTAATTTAATCTTCCCAACAATCCTCGAATCTCTTTTATAGTCTTTGGCACTTGTATGTTTACAATTTCCTTGACTTTATCTGGATCTACTTCAATCCCTTTTCTACTAACTACAAAACCCAACAACTTACTCAAAGTTACTCCAAAGGTACACTTTTCAGGATTTAACTTTAGTTGAAACTTCCTCAATTGCTTAAATAACTTTCACAAAATATTTACATGATTTTCATCCTCCTTGGATTTGGTGATCATATCATCTACATAAACCTTGATTTCTTAGTGTATCATGTCATGAAACAAAGCAACCATAGCACGTTGATAAGTTACCCCAACGTTCTTCAACCTGAAAGGCATTACACGATAACAAAACGTTCCCTAAGTGATAATGAAAGTTGTTTTGATTTTATCTTCTTCTACCATTTTAATTTCATTATATCCTGAGAAACCATCCATAAACGAGAAAAGATGGTTCTCGGCTATGTTATCCACTAATACGTCAATATGTGGCAAAAGAAAGTTATCCTTTGGTATTGCCTGGTTTAAATCTTGAAAATCTACACAAACCCTAACTTTCCCATTTTTCTTCAACACTGGCACCACATTGGCCACCCATTTAGGATAATCTAACACTTCTATGAACTTGACTTATAGCAACTTGTTCACTTCTTTTTTTATTTTGAGAAGTATGTCCAACCTAAATCGTCTAAGCTTTTGTCTTATCGGTTTAATTTCCTCCCTGGTTAGCAATTTGTGAACTACAATAGATGAATCTAAACCGAGCATATCTTCATAAGACCAAATGAATATATCCAAGTATTTTGATAACAATCGGGACAACCCCTGTTTTTGATCATTCATTAAATTACTGCCAATTTTCAAGTTTCATAGACTTTCCTCTATCCCCAGATTAATCTCATCTATTAGATCATCAATAATCACTTTACCCCACTCATGTCAATGCCAACTATCTTGAATTTCGTTTGGAGTCTCAATATCATCTTTGACGTCTAACCCAGTAGGGCTGAAGGTAATATTGGTACTTTCATCGTTTACATGCATGAGATATCTATTACGTTCATCGTTTTTATTTGATCTAAAGAGTAAAGGAAAAAAGAAAAAGGACAACGAATAAATAATAAAGAAGAATTGATAGAAAGAAAGGAATGAAATTTATTGAATGAATGAATCCAAATTATCTGAAAGAAAAGGCTTAACTAATTAGACTAATTATTGAAATCAAATGTTCTTAATTATTCTAATTTTATGTTTCTAAAGAAACCTATTAATGGGAATGAAAAACCAATTGCATAGGGAAACTAGTACGTTAATATCTTCCTTCTCGTCTAGACCGATGTTGCATTGTTGAATTAAGGCCTTGGAGAGGCTAACTACTTCGGGTTCTTGAACACCAGTTGGTATTGAGAACATTTGGCGGATGTCCAGAAATTCCATGTGAGCATGTTATAGCTAATCTCGTCTCTTGCTTTTGATCTTAACCTTTATTTCTTAAATCTCCTCTTCAGTGGGCTTATCCCTAAGCCCAAATGTTCCAATCTGCTGCTTAGTTTGTTTCAAATGACCCCATGCCCCCTGTCTTGCTTCTTCAACCACACTGACTTCATTGAAAATCTACAACCCTAGCTCTTCCAATTCTTCATCCCCGACATAAGGAATAGTTGTTTCTTTGTAAATCTTGTAGTCCTGCTCCTCGAGAATAATAACAAACAGCCCATTGGCTATGAATTTCACTTTTTGATGTAGACTGGATGGAATTTCCCCCGCTAAATGAATCCACGGTCTTCGTAATAGAAGGTTGAAAGTTTGCTGTATATCTAAAACTTGAAAAGGAATAGTGAACACTTGTGGGCTGATCTCGACTTGCAACCTAATTTCTCCAATTATCTACCTTTTTGACCCATTAAAAGCTCTTACTAGAATCGAGCTAGGCTTTATCTCAATTGCATTGACTCCAAGTAAATTGAGTGTCGCCAAAGGACACACATTCAATGAAGACCTATTATCTATTAGAACTTGAGTAACCACTCTCCCTGCACACTTAACCACTGTGAAGAGGGGTTTTGTATGCTGGTCTCCTTCTTTACCTAACTCATCTGACGAGAAGGAAATCTGATCCATTGTAAATATCAAGTTCACTACCAACCCCAGCTTCTTAGTGGAAATCCCTTCGGGTACTTTGACATCTTTTAGAATTTTAATTAAAGCTTCCCGGTAAGTATTTGATGACAACAACAAACTCATTAAGGAGATTTGGGCTGGTACTTTGGCTAACTGGTCCATTATCTTATACTCGCTGGTTTTCACTATTTTCTTGACAACATTCTGATTTTTATCATCTGTATGCTCAAAGATCTTTTAAGAAGCCTCTTCTATAGTAGACATCCTCTTGGCTTCCTTGTTTTAATCATAAACTCGTCTCGAGCGTATAAGCCTATTAACTATGGGTGATGAGGCCCTAGTTGTCTGATTCACCGCCTGGTAATCTAGAGGTGTTGCTTTGTAATTCTCTAGGGCTATCGAGACATTAAAAGCTATCTTCTTAAGCTTTCCCAATTCCTCGACCTTCTTAGTCTTCCCATCGTACTCAAAGACCAACAGCTTAGGACCATCTCCAATAATTCCAGCCATCTTAGCCATCTTCTTGCTTCTGCAATAAGTTTGTCTTCTTCCTCAAATTTTGTACCCCGTCTAGTGGCTGGTGCGTTAGCATATACAACAGGTGAACTGGTGTAATCTACCAAATGCTCAAACTTCCCTAATGGTTCTCTTAGGAGGTCAACCATTGGATTGCTAGCTTCATATCTTTTTCTAAGCTCCTTCTAAGTACTTCTCTTTTACGGTTTTAGGATCATCATAGCCATGATATCAGCTTTCTTTATCTTCCCATCCTTCAGTAGTTGATATATTGCCAGTTTAGTTCAGGTCTTATCTTTGAGATTCGTATTTTGCAAATACCCAGCTTACCTTAGATTCTAAGCTATTTCCTCAATAGTGATGGGGAGACTATCTAGATCAATCTCCGATTCAGAAACTTTAGCAATGATCACATTGATTGAATTTCCATGATTTGGTAGAGGATTGTTACCCACATTGGGAGTAAGCATCTAGATGAAATCTAATTGAATCAATTTGGCTTTAATAAGATCCTAGATCTTATGTCTGAGTCTCCAACACTCATCAGTAGAGTGCCTCACTTGCCCCAAATGATAACCACAATGAAGCTTCGGGTTATAATCTCTTGGCCTTTATCCCTCCCTTAGTATTTCAAATGTCAAAAGGTTCTCTTTCTTTAATCGCACAAGAACTTGACTTAAAGGAATAGGAATATGGGTAAAGTGTCTTCTTTGTGGGTGGTTGTTTTGATTCGGATTCGGCAAGGAAATAGATCCTCCAGTCATGGCTACTAAGACTATGGGTTTGACAAGGTTGTCGGTATTAACAACGCTTATGGTGGCTTCTTTGGCTTTATTGGAAAACCTTGCTGGAGGTATCTTCTTCTCAACTGCTTTAAGATTAGGAAGCCTTCCAGTGGCAATAGCATCCTCAATTCGGTACCTTGAGGCCACAATTTTTACAAAGTTGGAGGTGGGGTGCCCACCCAGATATTGGTAATATGGGCTTCTAAGAGTGTTGATGAAGGCGAAAGTCAAGTCCTTTTCTATCAAGGGTGGAGTCACCCTAGCTATTATGCCCCTCCATCTTTAAGCATATTCTTTAAAGTTTTTGTTGGTCTTCTTTTGTAGATTATTCAAGTCCTACATGGACAAAGCCACTTAGATGTTAAATTTATACTAGTTGTAGAAAGCCCATGCTAACTTGTCCCAAGTATCGATCTCATTCAAATCCAGTTGGGCATACTAGGTTAAGGCGAGCCCAGTTAAGTTGTCCTGAAAAGTTTAGACCACACCTTATTATACTTCATGTATTTTCCCATTTTTCAAATGTACAACCTAGTGTAGAGCTTCAAGTAGCCAGTCCCGTCGTATTTCTCAAATTCAGGCACTTTAAATCTTTCCAGGAAGTCATCATCTTCATATGTCGGCAAATCAATTATCCCCATTCGTTCAAACTTATTAACCATTTCTAGGGTTTTCATTTTCTATATCAACTTCTAGATGAACTTTCTTTCCATCTTATGGTGTTTCTCTTTGATCTCCTTCCTCCATACCTCAACTTTAGGGGCTAATTCTTCATCTTTTAGTTTAGGGGGATGGGTCATTTTTGCATTCCGATTTGGGTTGACTTAAGATCCTTGTCTATCATTAAGAATCCCAATAGCCTGAGTGAGAGCCTTGTTCGACCATCTTGTTCATGTTTTCTTTTAGAGTTGCTACTCTCGGGTCAGGCTTGGTTTAACTGATGTTTCGAGTGCCTTGAGTTGACATTTTGGCCATAGAATGAGTGAATATCGGGCTTTTAGCTAAGTCTGCTTGCTTGGATGCTATTTTCAAAATTCTACGCGAAAACCAAACTTGTAGACTTTTGGTAAATTAAAGATTTTTTTTTCTCTTTTTTATGACTTTTTTTGTTTTGTTGTTTGCCTCTTTTTGTTTTTGTATTTTTTTTATTTTTCTTTCTCAAATTTTCCTTTTTTTAAAAAAGGTCAACTAAACAAATAAATAAATGATAATACTAATAATAATGAGTAAAAGATTGTGCAATTGATGAAAATTTTATTTACTAAAGTTGTGAATTTATTAATCATAAGATCCAACTTATACAATAGACTAAATGAAAAGAAAAGAAAAACTCCAAACTAATCTTCCTAAAAACTTAAATCCTATTTCTATAAGAGCCGACGGATTTAGTTATGACAAGCTTCATCAACTTCCCCCATAAGTCTTCATATTGTAACATCCCTTTCTTAGATCTTGCTCCTGAAGAACTGATTTTCCTCCAACAGGCTCTCATTTCCCAATTTTAACTCTTCAAAAATTCTCTTACTTTCTTGGAACTGGGCTTTAACCTTAGCTTGTATGGTGTCTCAGTAGGCTTGCACAATGGATGAAAGACATGCTGGTTCTAGCTTATGTCTAAATACGTTTAGAGCTTCATATTATATCTTTCCAGTCTTCTCCAACTGATCATAAATGAATTGCTTAGTGGCTCGGTATTCTCCAACTTTGCCCCTCAATGTTCCCACATTAACTATCCTCTTGACTTCTCTTTATTCCCACAAAATGAATTGCTTAGTGGCTTGGTATTCTCTAACTTTTCCCCTCAATGTTCCTACATTAACTATCCTCTTGACTTCTCTTCATTCCCATAGCTTCATGAGTTCTACAAGTCGTTGAATTAGAGTAGTTGTAGGTAGATAGGGATCTTGATAGTTCATCGTAACGGCGTCTAAGGAGTCTCTGTAGGCTATCTCTTAAAGTGGACCTAACTGTCTGGTGACACTAGTTGAAATGTATCCTGTATAACCAGTAATGCTGATAAAGGGGACTCCTGCATAGTCGGTGCACCCTAAGACGGCTTGAGTGTAGTGGCTCCATCTAGCTATCTACATAAAGTCTACTAGCTACATTTTACTAATAATTGACACCCATCCATTAAACTGAGCTTCGTCTAGTACCTTGAGGTTGTGGGTAAAGTTGTCAATTAGATTCATACTTTCAGTTAAGGACTTTCTAAGCAAATTCCCTCCATACCCCTATGTATAACTGAGGAACCGTATGATAAGGATTACGGGGTTTTCCGTGAAATAACCATGCCCTACTTCTTCAAGTGGATGAGTATCCTAAACTGTTCTGCCAGTAACGTGGGTATATAAGATTTACCAGCTAGGAATTGAGTTACTAGCTTGGCAACTCTATAATGGACTTAGCCATATTTGAAGGGAAATAGCATTATTCTAAACACTGCTACAATAAATGAATTGACCCTCTTTCGACCCACAATTCGTATCCTCCATAGAAGATTCGACGATGCTTCTAATAAGCGTTTGGGCTTAAGAACCACTATACCAATCTTAGGATGTTGAGACATTTTTGGCCCTTTGAAGATAACAATGGGGCTAAGGCTAACCTCTTAACTCCTAACAGTGTCAAGAAAGCTTTCTCGGGCTAGATTTTGAGATTTAGGATAGCTATGCCTACTTTGAAGGGCAGGGTAGTAAGTAGTTGCGAATACTCTTTTATGGTAGGTGTCAATACATGTGGGCCGAAGTTGAAAGTTGTAGATTCAGGATTCCAATAATGGATAAGGGCCTGAATTAGAGGCTAGTGAAGCTGGACTCACATAAGAGATATGATTGGCTCGATCTTCTTGCGAATGTGGTCTTACTTGGCAAGCGGGAGTTAACTTAACTAACCTCTCAAGATGGTCTTAGGGAAGGAATACTTGTTTAGTTGGACTTCATGGATAGGCTCTAGACTGACATTACCTTGACTTTTCATATCTATATTATAAAAAAATAAATAAACAAAATAAAAGGCAACGATTATTTACGATGAGGCTACTAAATTTAGAATAAAGTTGGATATGATGTTAATAATTTTGCAGCTTTTTTAAAAAATTTTCTTAGAAATCGTTTAGCTTTTCACTGATTAAGGAGCAATAAAAAAATATATACATATAACATAAGGGAATAAAATATTCATAAAGAAACGAGCATATAAAAAAATTCAATATGTTACACACAGATGCAATGTAGTAAGGGTTGGTGATTAATAAATTATAGGAAATACAAAGAATTCGCGGTCAAAAAATACCCTTATATATAAGCAAGTTTGAAATAGGATTTTTCTTAAAAAATGAAGTTTGCAAATACTCATATATGAGGGTTGCTGGTTTTTTCTTAAAGAATAATATTGGGCTAACTATGGATTGATTGGGCTTTTCCTATAATTTAAGAATTATTACCCCTTTTCGAAAAAGATGATGCAAGAGGGTGGGGTCTACCGGTCTGAAGCTCTATAGCTCTAAGGCTTTCTAGAGAGATGCCTAGTGGGCTATATCGAAGCTTGAGTGAGCTTGCCTATCACCACTAGGTGGGGGTAATGACCCCAATGACTTAAAGGTTACACAATGGCAGCCTGTTGTAGGTTCCTTAAGTAGCCTAAGTCTAACCACGTTTAAATACATAAATGATCATTGCATTAAAAAAATCCCTTCTAATCCCATAGAACGCTTGTTGGGCCAAGCTCTTTTTTTTTTTTTTTTTTCTAAGGCCTACATCACTAAAAAAAACCGTTAGTATAACTATAATACAAAAAAAGGAAATAGTAATACAAAAGCCTATCAAATCTTTTAATTTTTACATGGCTAGCCCACCAAGCGTCCTCAGTGAAGTCACTAATTTTATTGAGTCCTATTTCAATTTCCTTAATTTAACTTATATTAAGTCCAGCCCGCTTAATATAAATTACTAGACAATAAACTTAAAGAAATATTTTTCAAAATTTTTTTTTAATAAATTGGAGTCATCTACCGATTCAACTAGTGAAAAAAAAAAATAAAATTAGTGTTTTCCAGCGGGAAAACCTTAATTTGACCACTAGTTTACGAATATTCTAAAAAAAATTGGTTTTTAGAAAATTGAACCAGAAAAACTAGGTTCAGGGGCTAACTTATTAAGACTAAGTTATCATGTGATAATTAAAGAAAAATTGATAGGTTTTATTTTTGTAATTTTTCTAAAATATTAAAATATACCTAAATAGACAAAAGTAACTAAAATTGATTTTTTGTTATTTTTTTATTACGAATTTCTAAAAAGAGTGAAAAAAAGTTTTTTTACTTTTTAACGATTGTCTTAAAAATGCCTACGTATCCGTTAGTTGGGATCAAATCGGTCATAGTTCTCTTTTCATAAAATTTTTAGTGAGTGGACTATTTTTATTTTTAAAACCGAGCTAGGTTTATATTTTTTTATCAATTTATTTTAAGAAAAAGAAAACCTTATAAAAATCTAATTTTCCTAAATTAAACAAAAACCCTAAAACTCAATTTTGATTTTTTTTTTAATTTTTCTAGAAAAACCTTAAGTGCCAAAAATATATTTTTTATAAAAAAAAACACGATTTTTCAAAACACTTAATTTTAAATAAAAAATTGCAACAAAATAAATAATAACCAAAATCTTGCACTTTAACATAAGAAAGAAATTAATAAAAAAAAACTTAAATAATCTATAAATATTAATGAAATAAATAAAATAATAAAAAAATTAATGAAAATTTACCTAGGTCGAATCGCATCAGTGTTAGGCGATTACGAGTGATAGTTGGGTGATGGTAGGGCAAGAGTAGACGTGTGCTAGGCGACGATAGGGGTACGCTAGGCAAGCAAGGGCGTATGCTGGCTGATAATGGGGCAATGTGGGCGAAGGACTAGGCAATAGTGGGGCAACATGCAGGTGATGCATTAGCAAGACGTGGGTATTATGGGCAACATTATGGATGAGGGATTAGGCGACGGTAAGGCGACATGTGGGCACTATAGGCAATGATCCAGTGAGATGAAGGCATTATGGGCAATGCGACGAGCGCTATGGACAAGGGATTAGGCAGCGATGGGCGAGCATATAAGTGAGGATCATAGGCAACTGGGCGATACTATAGGTGCCATGGGCGATGACCATAGGCAATTAGACGATATTACGGCGTGAGCGAGGGTGACGTGGATGGTACTGTAGGCGGTGTAGGTATATGCTTAGGCGATTTGGATGGGCGACTGGCGAAGTAGGCGGTGGTTTAATGGTCCTTAGGTGGTGGTGCAGCAATGCTTGGGTAATGGTATAGCGGTGGCGCATGTGGTGTGGTTGTACGGTGGTATACGGTGGCATATATGGCAGTTGTACAGTGGTGTATAGTGGTACGTGAGGGAGTGTCGTGGCATATCTAGCGGTGTATGAGGGAGTGTAACAGTGTGTGAGGTGTTTCTGAAGGATTGCGTAGGTGTCTGTGGTTATGCCATTCATCAAAACCTAAATCCCTGGCTACTGTACTATTTATAAGCTCAAGACCGAATCTTCCAAGATTTACCCTAACTTTTAGAAACCTTAGTTAGCTCAAGCTTTTTCTTTCCAAGCTTAACCTAATCTAATTTAGCCCAATAATTTAATAAATCTTGATTTTAAGCCCCTAAATTAGTTAAATACTTATTCTTTATTGGTCTTAGCCTAAAATTAATTAATTCAACCTATCTCGTCACCCAATCCAACAACTCAACTTAATCTAACTTGACAGGACTCGACTCATGATTCAACTTGCTACAACCTAACTTTGATTTCTTTTCTTATTTTTTTTCACTTTTTCTTTGAATTTTCGTTTTTATTTTTTATTATTTTTATTTTATCTTTCTATTTTTCTATTTATTAAAAAAATTGGCAAAAATGAGGTGTTTACAAGTAGGCTAGTGCTTTTGAACAAGAGGTGCTTGAGAATGCCAAGTAGGTCTAATGATGTAAGCCTAGGTCTCCAATGCGTTAGTTTAAAAAGGGCTTATCAACACTTGGCCCTTACCCCTCCCCCCCAATGCTAACTCTCCCTAGCATTAAGGAAATAAGGAGAATACTACTAATATGTACTTTAGAGGTAGAGGCTCGCTCCTGGTCATCTTCATGAAGGACAATGGTTACCTCCAAATGGTTCCGTAGGACATTATTAAGTACCTGTACAATATGATCATTGAATAAGTTAGTGTAGCATCTGATCTTTTCTTAAGAGTTGTGTCTTTTCTTACGAGTAATAACAATGCCTAGGGTAGATTGTTGCATAGGGGCTGATTACTTCCCTTTGGAAATGACATAATTATTGAGTAATTGTAGCATTAATGGCAATCTACATGCTACGTAGTTTTGTCCATCAGGTAGGTGGTGAGGACACGTAGATGGCTTGATCTTTCCTTCATTTCCTATATAAGGGGCCTTGTGGAGAGTTTTCTTGATCATTCTTAACCTAAAAATCCAAATAAGGTCTTATGGAGGTTGTCTTTCCTTTTCTCTTAACAATTAACACATTCGAGGCTACACCTAAGCACCTTGGAGTCCTTAGTCCTTAATCCCTTGAGCATAAGATTGCCATTGTTGCAATGGTTAGGTTGATGGAGGCTAGACTCCTAATATGAGTTCATTGCGTTAGTAAGTGCTCTCACCTTAGTGAAGGCATCATATTGAGTAGTGATTGAAGGGCATTGATGTTTGGTGATGGCTAAGGCAAGCTACTAAGTAGTAATTGGGGGAGAGAAGAGAGCGGGTAAGTGGGGAAGGGTGTACCTCTGTTGCTTATATGGTCTAGCCAACCAAACGAGTCATTTAAGGAAGTAGAGGATATCTTAGAGACTTCCTTGAGCCATGGTAGCATTGCTATTGCGAGGGGGATAAGTGCATATGGGCTCGTCCTCATGTAAGTCTACATGCTCTTGTGATGGGTGTTTGGGTGTAGCTATTACGAATGCTTATAAGCATCTAAGGGGCTACAATTGAACAATAATCTTACCCAATGGTTGGTTGAAAATTCCAAATATGAATAATGGACACCTGTTGTCCTAACAGATGAGGAATATTTCTTGAAGTTGCTAGTATTAAAGGAGAATTTTCCTGGGTACTAGGCGATTAGATGAGTGATCCACTATTAAGTGCCCTTAGATGAGATCTAATTTTCATTTGATGAACTCCAAGAGCTTGTACGGGTGAGACGAGTAGTAAGACTAAAGAGCTCATGAAGTGGTGAACCTAAGTTGGAGTCAAATGGAAATTTATCAAGCTTCCTTGGTTTCCTTTTTCTCATTGTTGCTTTTCCTGCCACTTGTACTTGGGCTTAGTATGCCGTCCCCTAAAGCCTTGCGAAAAATTTGAAATAATGAATAAACTAAGTTTTCTAGTGTGCTCGCTTTCCTAATCTTTATTGATCAATTTACTCTATTGTTTTGCAATTTAAATGCTTGCGCCCGAATTGTTGTGCTGAAGCAATTGATTGTCTAAGCATAGAGTCTAGAGCAATGCTTAATGGAGTTGCGAGGTATTTGCTCGGGTTAGTATGGTGAGAACCTAGGGCAATAGGGTGAGAATTTAGGGTAGGCTTCTGTGCTCAGAGGAGAAGAGTTCTCCATTGTTGGGGCTAATCAAAAGAACGTTAGTTAAGCACTGAGGGTCAGGTCCAGATAGGCTTAAAGTCTTGTCAGCAAGTGTCAATTAGAATGATGTGTTGTTTAATGTAACATACATAATCATTAAGGTACTCAAGATTCTTAGGGAATGCAATTTACTTCATGGGCACATGTGAGGCCTATGTTAGTGTGTGATGAGTAGATCTGAGCCATTGGTTTTCTGTAGTGACACATATGTGGGTATAGAAAAAAATATATAAAGTGATAGTTTATATTCTCGTGTGTGACTATATAGGGGCTTTAAGGGTCAGTTTATTCCTCCCTTTCACTTTTACCCTTATAGGAACTTTGTCAAATTCTCTCTACACTATTTCCTTCACTTTCTTTCACTTTCCATTAGTTTTCCATCATCTTCTTTAAGCTTTCCTACTAGTAAGATATAGAACAGCTATGAAAATTTGAAGGCAAGGGTACAATTGTAGGTGGATCCAAAATGGAGATTGTGCCTAACCTTACTCCCCCCTCCCCCTACCCTCTCCCAAAAGGATGACGACAGTAGCAATTGAAGGCAACGATGGTTGATGGGACTAGGAAATGGGAAGAATGGTTGCAAAGTCAAGTCATTGGGAAACATATGTGCCGAACAAAGAGTATGAACTTCTCTTGGATAAATTGGTTCCTTCTACCATGATAGGAGAAATTGGTGACCTTAGTCGCCTATGGGCATAATAAGGAGTGTTGGTCTCAAGTATGCTAGGAGGTTTAAGAGAAGATAGACATTGGGAAGTGAAGATGCTTAGGCCTAATGATGGGGCATGAGAGCTCGGAAGCTTGAAAACCTTCTGCTTTTATTAGAAGGCTATTGATATGGGATTCTAGCTACCCTTCTTGTAGTTCTAGTTGGAAGTGTTCAACTACTTTCCAGTTAGCCCGGGGTCTCTTTGACCAAACACATGGTAATTGTTAGTAGCCTTTGAAATTCTATTCATCTTTCACTTAAGGAGGCTAACTGCTCATCTCTTCTAACATTTTTGCTAGCTTAAGTGGAATATGGAGGGATAGGAATTGTACGAGTTAGGGTCACCATGTGAATCTCTTTCATGGGATGAAGACAAAGATTGATCACTAGAAGGAGAAGTTTTTCTAGGTGAAATCGGTGCATGACTTAAATTTTCCAACCGGGTGGACTAAACCCATTCATACAAGCTCAATAAAGTACTTCACTACAAGGGACAATGAGGCGAAGACTGGGTGCTTGATGTAGTATGCTAGTTTCATTAGGGGTTTCACATTATGAATATTGTAAGCAACAATTTGAAGGAGAGCCAACCTTATGGTTAGGAAACAAGTACTAGCTATGTGCGAGCAGCCGAGGAAGGTGGCTGGGAGTTCGCCGCTACTAGTTGCCAGTGGAAGGGGGAGCTAAAGGCTACTGGTTCTTGGTAGGTAATTTATTGTTTATTGTTGTTGTTTGTTTTTTCTAAACTATTGCCTTCTATAGACATCTTATTTTTACCAATTTTTTTTTAATTGAGCCAAGTTAACAAATAAACAAAAAAAATAGAAAGACAAAATAAAAATAATAAAAAATAAAAACGAAAATTCAAAGAAATAAATGAAAAAAAAAAAGAAATCAAAGTTAGGTTATAATAAGTTCAGTCATGAGTTGAGTCATCTTAAATTAGATTAGGTTGAGTTGTCGGATTAGGTGACGAGATGGGTTGAATTAATTAGTTTTGGGCTAAGATCAATAAAGAATAAGTATTTATCTATTTTAGGGGTTCAAAATCAGGATTTATTAAATTATTAGGCTAAATTAGATTAGGCTAGGCCTGGAAGAAAACGCACGACCTAACTTTTAGGATTTCTAGAAGCTAGGGTAAATCTTAGAAGAATTGCAATCGAATCTTCCGTATCTTTGATACGAAAGATTCGATCTTGAGCTTATAAATAGCACAGTTGCCAAGAATTTAGGTTTTTATGAATGAAACAACCATAAACACCCATGCAATCCTTCAAAAACACCTCATGCATACACTATACTCCCTTACGCATTACCACATACTACCGTACAGCTGCCACACTAGCCATCGCACACTACCATACAACCATACTACACGTGTTACCGCTGTACCATCACCCAAGTATTGCCGCCTAAGGACTACCAAACTACTGCTAGTCACCTGCCCGTATCACCTAAGCATATGCCCATAGTACCATCGCATCGCTAGATCTACACCATAGTGCTCGCCATGTCGCCTATAAGGCCCGTAACATCGCTTATAATGCCTAATTGCCTACGGTCATTGCCCATAGCGCCTACAATACCTCTTAGTTACCTATAGTCTTCACCCATAATACCTATGTGCTCGCCCATCATTGCTTAGTCCTTTGTCCACAACGCTTGCCTTGTTGTCCACAGCTCCTGCAGCATCGCCCATAATGCCCTCGTTTTGCTCGTGCATTGCCTATAGCGCCCGCGTGTCACTCCATAGTCGCTTAGTCCCTCGCTTGTATCGCTTCACTGTTGCTTGAGCGTATGCCCATTGTTGGCCAACGCATGCCCTTGCTCACCCAACATACACCCATCATTGCCCAGTGTATACCCACTCTCGTTGTGCCGTTGCCCAACTGTCACCTTGATCGCCCAACACCGATGTGATCCTACCCAGGTAAATTTTTAGTAATATTTTTATTATTTTATTTTATTTTATTTATTTCATTAATTTTTATAGATTATTTATTTATTTTTATTAATTTATTTCTTGTGTTGAAGTGTAGGTTTTTATTATTATTTATTTTATTGCAATATTTTAGTTAAATTAAGTGTTTTGAAAAATCGTGTTTTTTTTTTTGTAAAAAATATATTTTTGGCACTTAACGTTTTTCTAGAAAAACAAAAAAAAAATCACAATTGAGTTTTTTATTTTAAAAAGATAGTTAATTAGGGTTTTTTGTTTGATTTAGGAAAATTAGATTTTTTTTCTGAAAATAAATTGATAAAAAACATAAACCTGGCTCAGTTTTAAAAATAAAAATAGTCTACCCACTAAAAATTTTATGAAAAGAGAACTACGACTGATTTGATTCCAACTAGTAGGTACGTAGGCACCTTCGGGCAACTATTAAAAAGTAAAAAAAAAAAATACTTTTCCCCTTTTCAGAAATTCGTAATAAAAAAATAATTAAAAAATCATTTTTAGTTAGTTTTGCCAATTTAGGTATATTTTAGTATTTTTAAAAAAATTACCAAAATAAAGCCCATCAATTTTTTTTTTTAATTATTACATGGTGACTTAGTTTTAATAAGTTAACTCCTGAACTCGGTTTTTCTAGTTCAATTTTCTAAAAATCAACTTTTTTAGAATATCCGTAGACTAGTAGTCAAATTAGGGTTTTCTTGCCCGAAAATCTTAATTTTATTTCTTTTCACCGGTTAAATCGATTGGTAACTCCAATTTAAAAAAAAATTTAGAAAAATATTTCCTTAAGTTTAATATTGAGTAATTTATATTAAGTAGGCTGGTCTTAATATAGGTTAAATTAAGAAAATCAAAATAAGACCTGACAAAATTAGTGACTCCACTAGGGATGCTTGATAGGCTAGCATGTGAAAGTTAAAAGATTTGATAGGCTTTTGTATTACTATTTCCTTGTTTTGTATTATAGTTGTACTAATGTTTTTTTTTTTTAGTGATGCAGGCCTTAAAAAAAAAAAAAAAAGAGCCTGTCCCAATGGGCCTTCTAAGGGATTAAAAGGGATTTTTTTTTTAAATGCAATGATCATTTGTGTGTTTAGACGT
Organism: Lumnitzera littorea; assembly: GCA_024138015.1. Lineage (NCBI taxonomy): Eukaryota > Viridiplantae > Streptophyta > Magnoliopsida > Myrtales > Combretaceae > Lumnitzera > Lumnitzera littorea. Next base: position 79,871,390 of record JAMXBB010000012.1, on the reverse strand, counting down.
GGTCGGGCTTGGGCCACCTTAAGAACCTAGGACAAGTCGTTATTTTGTAACCCTTAGGTCGTTGGGGTCATTACCCCCGCTTAGCGGTGATGGGCAAGCCTACTTGAGCTTTGATATAGCCCATTAAGCTTCTCTCTAGAAAGCTTTAGAGCTACAAAGCTTGGGACCTGTAGACCCTACGCTATTGTATCATCCTTTTCAAAAAGGGGTAGTAATTCTTAAATTATAGGAAAAGCCCGATTTATCTACGATTGGCCCAGTATTATTCTTTAAGAAAAAACTAGCAACCCTCATATATGAGTATTTGCAAACTTCATTTTTAAAGAAAAATCCTATTTCAGACTTGCTTATATATAAGGGTATTTCCTGACCGTGGATTCTTTGTATTTCCTATAATTTATTAGTCACCCACCTCTATTGCATTGCACCTGTGTGTAACATATTACATTTTTTTTATATGCTCGTTTCTTTATGAATATTTTATTTCCTTATGTTATATGCATATTTTTTTTTATTGCTCCTTAGTCAGTGAAAGGCTGTACGATTTCTAAGAAAATTTTTGAAAAAAGTTACGAAATTATTAACATCGTATCCAACTTTATTCTAAATTTAGTAGCCTTGTTGTAAATAATCGTTGCCTTTTATTTTATTTATTTATTTTTTATAATATAGATATGGAAAGTCAAGGTAGTGTCAATCTAGAGCCTATCCATGAAGTCCAGTTGGATAAGTATTCCTTCCTTAAGGCCATTGTCGAGCCTGGTTTTTCACCATCCCGGTTCATTTTATAAAATTAGGTTTTCTCTAAACTAATCAATACTAAACCCTACCCATTTAATATTAACCCTCGACTCGGGTTTAAAGAAGACCATTTTTTCCAACTTGAAAAGATTTGGAGTCGCCACCCGATCAGAATCAGGAAAAGGGGTTAAGTTATAACTAATTGGGTGGATTGGTTATAACTTAGCTACCGATCTATCGATTAAAAAACTAAGTTATAAATACGGTTTTTTAAAAACTAGAGATCTAGATCCGGGGGCTAATTTATTAAACCCTAAATAGGTACCACTTTTAACTTTTCGAATTTAACTTCGCTTTTCAAATATAACCTTTTTAATTTCTAAAAACCATTTAATTATGATACATGCGACTAAATTGATTAATTTACATAAATATCTAAAAATAGAAAAGAAATAAAACTTTCCATATTTTAAGTCCCCTTATACTTGCTTTCGTAGTTTGTTTATAAAAAACTTTAGTGAGTGGTTTGATTTTAATTTTTGAAAAAAGGTTGCATTTACGTTTTTATCCAGTTCAATTTATTCAAGAAAATTCTTTTAAAGGGTCCTAATTGGTGTTTTATTTTTGGAAACTCTAAAATAGTCCTAATTTGGAAAAAGGTCTATTTATTTTCATTTATTTTTTAAAAGCTTAATTTTTCTAAGTGTAAAAATGATTTTTATTTACTGACCTATTTATTTATTTATTTTTATACTTATTATATCTATTTCTATTAAAGTAAATAAATAGTTCACTTCCTTTCTTTTTTTTTTCTTTTCCTCTTTTTTTTTTCTTCTCTTTCTTTTTTTTTTCTTTTTTTTATTTGATTACATTTACATGGAATAAATAAATGGAACAAATAAATAAAAAGATAAAAATTCTTCTTCAGCAACGTTAGATAGGGGCGATTTAAGAAGATTTGGATCGAATTCTTCGGGGGTGAGGGAAGATTTGTATGTTTGAGATTGTACTTTGGGGGGGTAGGTCGAGTGCCGTGGCTTGGGGTGTTCGTTTGGCGATTATCAGAGGTGGCGATCGGCGATGGTGCTTGGGCGGCGTTGTTAGGGGGCATAGCAAAGGTCGAAGGAGGTCGTGTTTGGGAGCTAATGGAGTAAGGGATACGATCATGGTGTTGGGTTGTGGTGGTAGGCTCGAAGAAGAACCAGATGCAAAGAGAGAGAGAGAATGAGCTACAGAGAGAAAGAGAATCGTGAGAGAGAAGGAGAGCTTGGGAGTTGATTCTGAAGCTCATTGATGTCCCTATTTATACTTGAATCTCAACCCAGCAACAAAGGAAAGCTCGGATCAAAGTTAATGGGAATGGCCAAATTTTCAGTTTTTTTCCAATCTTTGAAGCTCGATTTGAATGCGTAATTGATCGAACTTAGATGCGTTTTCTATATCAATTCATAGTAGGCTATGTCTAGTGCAAGATTGATGCAAGAAACTATGAGCCTGTATGTGGAATTTGTGTAGAAATTGAAGCGGAAGTGGAGGGAGTAAGCTGTTCTTAAGAAGGAAAGAGGAGGAAAATTGGGAGAAATTGGGGGAAAACTGAGGGAAGTAAAGGGAAAAGGAAGGAATGGGGAGGAAAAAGTGGTTAACGTGGCACTGATGTGGCGCTATGTCAGCTGTGTTGACTAACCTCGATGTGCCACATGTCATTTTGTGATACGTGGTAGCTGACGTGCTACGCTACGTAGATGCTACGTAGTGCTACGTCAGCGGGTCATCAAATTCGATGATGCCACGTATCAGGACATGTGGCATAATCAGACCTTGACACATAGCAGTCCCTGATGTGATTGAAAACCAAAAAATGAGAAAAAGGCCTTCCTGCCTTTGCTAAGTTTCAAACCCAAGACCTCATGCTTAATGCTATTGCTATGTCCATATGTTTAACCATCAGACTGTTGGCTTATGCCTTGTCTATATGTGCTATTAAATTGCACATATGAACTCGGTCAACCTAGCTCAAATTTAAATCTAAGCCTAAGTTCAATGGCTCAACTTCCAAACCTAAATTAAAAATTTAATCTAATGAAATGTTATTTTCTAAAATCTTTTATTTATTCACTATTTTTTTGTGATTTTTCAAAATTTCTTATTTTTTGTGCTTTTTCCTATTTTCTTATGTTTTTCTAGAATTCCTATTTTTCTAAATTTCTTCATTTTTTAGGGATTTCTTTAATTTTCTATTTTTTTTTACTTTTTCTAATTTAGGATCCTATAACCTAATTTGAAAAATAAGAAGGGGCAAAAATGAGGTGTCTTCGGCTGTCCCTCTTTGTCATAAAGTTTGAACAAAACTTTACCACAAAGATAAAATAGACATTATTTTTGCCCCAAGAATGGATTTTATGTTAGGAAGCGCTACAGCTAGCTTACTATCCTAAGTTCAATCCATTGGGGATTTTGAGAAGAGAAGGGTGGCTCTAAGAGATGGCCAAAAGACGAAAAGAAGAATTAAAGTTTGGTCATGCTCGTATGAACTAACAAAGTGAAGTGAAATGGGCTAAGTGCTCCTTGAGCTGGCTAAGACCCTAAACTGAGTTGAGAAAACTTGGTCATACCTTGATGAGCTGACTAACCAAGGTGGGCAAAGCGCTCCTAGAGTTGGCTAAGACTCTAAGAAGAATGAGCAAACTTGGTCCTACCTTGATGAGTTGATTAACCAAGGTGGGCAAAGTACTCCTAGAGTTGGCTAAGACCTTAGGAAGAATGAGCAAACTTAGTCGTACCCTGATGGCCTAACTAACTAAGGTGGGCAAAGTGCTCCTAGAGCTAGCTAATACCCTAAGAAGAATGAGCAAACTGAGTCATATCATGATGGGTTGACTAACTAAGGTGGGCAAAGTACTCCTAGAGCTAGCTAAGACTAAGAAGAATGAGCAAACTTGGTCATGCCCTGATGAGCTGACTAACCAAGGCGGGCAAAGCGCTCCTAGAGCTGGCTAAGACCCTAAAAAGAATGAGCAAACTTGGTCGTGCCCTGATGAGCTGACTAACTAAGGCGGGGAAAGTGCTCCTAGAGCTGGCTAAGACCCTAAAAAGAATGAGTAAACTTGGTCGTACCCTGATGAGCTGACTAACCAAGGTGGGCAAAGTACTCCTAGAGCTAGCTAAGACTCTAAGAAGAATGAGCAAACTTGATCATACCTTGATGAGCTGATTAACCAAGGCGGGCAAAGCGCTCCTAGAGCTGGCTAAGACCCTAAAAGGAATAAGCAAACTTGGTCGTGCCCTGATAAGCTAACTAACTAAGGTAGGGAAAGTGCTCCTAGATCTGGCTAAGACCCTAAAAAGAATGAGCAAACTTGGTCGTGCCCTGATGAGCTGACTAACCAAGGTGGGCAAAGTAGAAGAATGAGCAAACTTGGTCGTGCCCTAGTAAGCTCACTAACCAAGGTAGGCAAAGCGCTCCTAGAGTTAGCTAAGACCCTAAGAAGAATGAGAAAACTTGGTCGTGCTCTAATGGGCTAACTAACCGAGGTAGGCAAAGCACTCCTAGAGTTGGCTAAGACCCTAAAAAGAATAAGCAAACTTAAAAGGCTAGTTAAGAAGATGATGAAGGTAATTGCTTTACAAGTCAATTAAGAGAAACTTGGTGAAAGAAAGTGCCCTACAGAACTTGGTGAAGAGAGGGGCTTGTTTGCAAGAAATTTGGAAGGATGAATTAAGCTAAGATTGTGTCTTCATAGGTTGGCCAAATACTAAATGTAGAAAGTAAATGCCTTGGGGTTGGTTAAAAAAGATTGTTGGGAGTAAAAGTGGTCTAAATGCAAGAAAAAATTAGTGTACTAACACTGTGTGGAAATACTTACCCGATCTTCGTCAATAGCACCCAATCCGTCAAACCTTTTTTGAAAAGCCTCCATTGGAAAATTACTTACGCTCATTTTAGTCCCTTGTTATCAACCCAGATGTTTTTGACATACAACGTTCAAGATTTTGCTGGTTCTTCATGGAGATTAGCCCGATGTAGGAAAACCACCCACTATTTTTGTTTCTTTGGAACTTTTATGAACCTAAAAGTCTCATTCCCATCTACCGTGATTGCTTACTTGAGTTTCACATCCCTTTGAAAAAATAGACAATAAAACTCCCCATTGAGGGGGATCAATCCGTAATAAAGTATTTAAAGAATTTTGTTAATTACCAATGTTTTAGATCTCATTCCTTAACTCCTCTCATGTTTGCAGTTTATAGGTTTGATTAAATGAGGTCAAGGGAATTAGACCTGTCTATGGAGAGGGTGATTATTCCAATGACGACAATAGCCAAGGATACCAAATTTGCTTGTAGATAATGAAAATTGGACCACAATGACATTTAAAATGACTGGCATTTTCATGTTTTGAGCAAAATTCCTATTGATTTCTTATGGATAGTACAATTTTACAACATTAACATTTATAGGATCTCTCAAATCTAGGCCATCCGTTTGGGACAAAATCAAAGCCCCTCTTGATAATACTCGCTTCACGACATAAGGACCCCTGTAATTGGGGGCGAATTTCCCTCTAAAGTCTTGTACATTGGGGAGAGCTTTTCTTAACACCAAATCTCCTTCTTTGAGGTTACGAGGTCGCATCCTTTTGTTAAAGGCCCAAGCCATTCTTTGCTGATAGCATTGATTATGACATAGGGCTATCAATCTCCTTTCATCAATCAAATTTAGCTATTCGATGTGTTTCTTTACCCAATCGGCTTCATCCAAATGAATTTCTGATAGTACCCTAAGTGATGGGATTTTGACCTCTATTAGTAACACTGCTTCAGTACCGTATACTAAAGAGTATGGTGTTGCCCCAATTGATGTTCTGATGGAAGTCCGATAAGCCATGAGTGCGAAGGGTAACATCTCATACCAATCCTTATATGTAACAGCCATTTTTTCAACGATTCTTTTGAGGTTTTTGTTTGCTGCTTTGACAGCTCCATTCATTTGGGGTCAATAAGGAGTAAAGTTCCTGTGAATGATTCGAAATTGTTGGCATAATTTTGTCATAAGCTTGTTGTTGAGATTGGTGCCATTATCAGTGATGATTGTTTCAGGAGTCTCATACTGAGCCAGGATGTCCCTGTTGATGAACTTAACTATGACCCCTTTAGTAACATTCGAGTATGACGAAGCCTCTACCCATTTGCTGAAGTAGTCAATGGCGACTAATATAAAGCAATGCCCATTAGACGCTCTTGGACTGATAGGGCCGATGATATCTATGCCCCACATTGAGAAAGGCCATGGTGCTGAGAGGGCATGCAATTCTTGAGGCGGGGCATTTATATTATTCACATAAACTTGGCATAAATGATAGTGCCTAACATGTTTGATGCAATCACTTTCCATTGTTGACCAATGATACCTTAGCCTCATGATTTTCTTTGCTAACATGTACCTATTCATGTAAAGGCCACATATTCCTTCATGTATCTCTTTCATTAACTTCTCAGCCTCTTCGTTAACCATACACCTTAAGAGTGTACCGTCAAATGAGCGTCGGTATAAGGTGGACTCGCTTACTAAGAATTGAGTGGCTAATCTCCTAATCATCTTTTTGTCTCTTTTCTTGGCCTTTTCAGGGTATGCACCTTGTTGTAAGAACACCTTAATATCATGATACCACGGTTTTTGGTCGTTTATACCCTTAATCATTAGGCAGAAGGTAGGTTTGTCTTCAATTTCAATAGTAAGGGGCTAAATCTCGACTCCACCAGATATCTGGCTCATAGATGCTAGCGTAGCTAAAGCATCAGCGAATTAGTTATGAGTCCTTGGTACGTGATTGAAGGTGACTTCTGTAAAACTTTCCGTTAATGCCATCAAATGCCGGTGATAAGGCACTAGCTTAGGATCTTTAGTTTTGTACTCTCCTCGTGCTTGACCAATAATGAGTAAGGAGTCCCCATACACTTCAAATTCTTGAATGTCTTTCTCTAGGGCCATCTTGATTCCTATGATGCATGCTTCATATTCAGCAATATTATTAGTGTATAGGAAAACGAGCCTTATGGCCACTGGATACTGAGTACCTTCAGGGGATATTAGTATTGCCGTAATTCCACATCCAGATACGTTGGTTGCACCATCGAAGAACATTTTCCATTTAGGTAGCTCGTCATCCTTTCCTTTATCAGAGTTTCCTCAGACCACTAAGATACCCTCATCGGGGAAATTGACTTGTACTTCTTAGGGAGTACTATCAGAGGGGTTCTCTGCTAATTGATTTCCTAAAACTTGCCTTTTGATTGAATTTTGGTTCACATATGTAATGTCAACCATTGATAGCAGTACTTGCCACTTTGAGATTTTGCTAATTAGGGCCAATTTGTCTGCTAAGTACTTCATGGGATCGTGTTGAGTCAGTAATTCCACTTGGTAGTAGAGTGTCTATTGTCTGAGTCGATGCATTACCCAAACTAACATACAATAGGTTCTTTCAATTTTTGAATATCTCTACTCCTCTTCGGTGAATTTTTTGCTCAAGTAGTATATAGCCCGTTCCTTTCCTTCTTCATCTTTCTAGCTAAGCATGCACCCCATGGACTCTGGTAATATTGTTAAGTATAGGAATAAAGGCTTCCCAAGTTTCAGAGTTACCAGAATAGGAGGGTTCATGAGGTATTCTTTGATTGTTGTAAAGGCTTACTCACACTCTTCATCTCAGTTGATCTTGGCATTCTTTTTTAACAACTTAAATAAAGGATGACACTTATCTGTGTGTTAGGATATGAACCGGGTTATATAATTTGAACAGCCCAACAAACCTCTAATTTCTTTAAGTGTGCATGGTGGGGGTAGGTCAACTATCACTTTAACTTTATCAAGTTCCACTTTAATGCCCCTTTGGCTGATTATGAAACCTAATAACTTCCCTAAAGTCACCCCAAAAGTACACTTCTCTAGGTTAAGTTTTAGTTAGAATTTTCTCAACCTATCAAACAATCTCCTTAGATTTTCCATATGATTTTCTCTTTCTTTAGACTTGGCAATCATATCATCGACATATACCTCGACTTCTTTGTGCATCATGTCATGAAAAATTGCTACCACGGCCCTTTGGTAAGTTGCCTTGGCATTTATGAGTTCGAAAGGCATCACTTTGTAGCAACACGTGCCACAAGTCATGATGAACGTAGTCTTGGCTTTATCTTCTTCAGCCATTCGAATCTGGTTATACTTGGAAAATCCATCCATGAAAGAGAAAATATGGTTTCCAACTGTGTTACCGACCAATACATCAATATGGGGCAAAGGAAAATTATCTTTAGGGGTTGCCTAATTAAGGTCTCAAAAATCTACGTACACCTTGACTTTCTCATTCTTCTTCATAACTGGTACTATGTTGGCTACCTACTCAGGATAATTAGATACCTCAATGAAGCCAACTTCCAATAATTTTTTGACTTCCTTGATTTTTAACAAGATATCTGGTCAGAACCTTCTCAACTTTTGTTTCTTAGGCTTGATATCCTCTTGTATGGGTAAGTGATGGACCACAATCGATGGGTCTAATTCGAGCATATCGTCATAAGACCATGCAAATACGTCTTGGTATTCAGATAACAATGTGGTCATCTCCATCTTTAGATTTTCTTCCAAATTTCCCCCAACCTTTAATACCTTAAGGTTTCATTGGTACCAACATTAATTATCTCTATTGGCTCATCAATGGAAATTCTACTCATTTCATGTTTTTGCCAGCTTTCTTGTATGTCATTATGGTCATCAACATCACCCCCGATGACTAACCTAGTAAGGTCGAAAGTGATATCAATATTCTCATTGCCTATCTGCACAAGGTATCCATGGCCTTTATTTGAGTTGTTGGATCTGAAAAAAAAAAAAAGAAAGTATGCAAAAGGAAGAGTGTAAGTAAGGTAGGAATAAAGAGAAAAGAAACTAATTTTATATTAGGGAACTCTCTGTTGAGTACAAGCATTTAGAGAACAGAGGCAATTTATTACAAAATTCTATAAAATACTGGATCATGATTCATCCTTTACCCTAAGGAGGACTTATTGTTACTCACAGGGATGGAGAACCAATTATTTAAGTGATGGGCTTTGTTGATTAGGCTAGCCCCTTCATTCTTGTTGGAAGTGCCTTCTTTAGTGGGCTTTAAGTTTTAGGTTTCGGTCTTGATGAAATTTTTCGGCAATGGTGGGAAGTTCATTGGAGTGTGATATAACTTGTTACCCTTTCTGCCCCTGGCTTGCATACTCTACAATTTTTCTGTTGGGGTTGGAATGTATCCTAACCCATAGGACCCAAACTGGCCTTCTTTGTATTTCATCCTCTCTTCCTTCTGCTGATTGGTGATCATGCACACCTCATTAAACATCTAGAATCCAAAGTCCTCTTGTTCTTCTATACTGATATAGGGTATGGTCATCTCTTTATAGATTTCATAATCTTGGTCACCCAGAATTGTGATTACCTGGCCATTGGAGATGAACTTAACTTTTTGGTGAAGAGTTGATAGTATAGCCCCTGTTGAATGTATCCAAGACCTTCCCAATAACAAATTGAAGGTCCTTGGAATGTCCAAGACCTGGAATGGGATGCTGAACGTTTGCGGGCTGATATCAACTAATAAGCCCACCTCCCTTATTATCTCTCTTGGATCCATCAAAAGCTCTTACTGTTGTTGAACTAGGTTTGATAGCGATTATATCGATGCCCAATAGATCCAGGGTGGCTAAAGGACAAACATTTAGAGATGACTCATTGTCAATGAGGACTTTTGTTGCGATGATGTTATTTATCCTTACTATTATGAACAGAGGCTTTGTGCGATGAGTACTTTCTTCATCCAGTTCCTTAGTGGAGAAGGAAATTTGATCTATGGTGAGGCTGGAATTAGTGATAGAGCCAACCCTATCAGCTGAGATTTCATGAGGGACCTTGAGATCCCTTAGTGTTCTGAATAAGGCCTCTCGATATGGGTTTGATGCCATCAATAGACTCATGAGGGATATTTGTGTCGGAGTCTTAGTGAGCTGGTCCATTATTTTGTACTTACTAGACTTAATCATTTTGGTGAAGGCAGTTAATCCTTCTTTATGTTTAGCTTGTTCGATGTTTGGCATTTCCTATACACCCTTCTTTTTTAAGTCTTCCTTTAGATTGTAGATTATGTTGAAGCGAGTGATCCCCCCTACAAGCAAGCTTAATTGCCCTTAGTTTATTGCCTGGTAATTGAAGGGGGCAGCTTTATAATTTTCAGGGGCCATAAGTACGTGAAATGTGTATCTTTTAGTTTGTGGGACCTCTTTTTTGTAGAACCCATTCTTGGTTTCAATTGATCATGTTGATGGTAGATTCTGGGTGGTCAGATATCATATTGATGATAAGCCTATGGTTTGGTAATGTGTTGTTGTTGATTTTTGGGGTAGGAGCCTCCACAAAATCCAGTTGTACTGTACCTTCATTGATTAAATCTTAGGTTTTGTTTTTTAACCTCCAGCATGAATCAGTTGAATGGCTTACTGACCCTAGATGATATTGACATCTTGCATTGGGATCAAAGAACTTCAGCCTGTACCTTTTACTGGGAGCCTCAAAATGTAGCAGATTATCTTTTTTTAACTTATCGAGCACTTAACTCAATGGAACAGGTATTTTGGTGAACTGTCTCAAGGCCCTATTAGCTTGTAGTAGGCTTCTATACTGTGGTTGAGCTAGGAGGGGAAGGGGATTCGTCCTAAAAGAAACTTGGGAGTTAAGTCTTGCATTCGAGTTGACCATGCTGACAATAGCTTCTCTAGGCTTACTGGTGGTGGGTTTAGCAGAGGGTGGTCTTCTATCTGCTGTTTCTTACAGCTTACCAGAGGAAATGGCACTCTTAATTTGGTACCCTGTTGCTACTATTTCTGCAAAGCTAGAAGAGGCCTATCCGATCAAGTGAGTGAAGTAGGGCCTCTCAAGAGTGTTAATGAAAGTTACCATTAGCTCTTTTGCAATCACAGGGGTAGATACCCTTGAAGCTAGGGATCTCTACCTTTGAGCATATTCTTTGAAGGATTCATTGTGTCTTTTCCTTAGGGCAACCAAATCCATCATTGTTGGTGTCACTTCGACATTAAATCTATATTGCTCATAGAACGCTTTAGCCAGCTTCTCCCATATATTCACCTGATTTAAGTTCAATTGGGCATACTAGGTTAAGGTAGGGCCTATCAGGCTATCTTAAAAGGTTTGGACCATGAGTTGATCCTACTGTGCATACTTACCCATCTTACGTACATACAATTAGGTGTGTAACTTAAGGCATCCAGTCTCGTTGTATTTTTCAAAGTCAGGTACTTTGAAATTTTCTAGGAAGCTTCCATAATCATAGGCAAAGAAGTCTGTTATTCCAGAGTGCTCAAATCCATCACACCCCTCGAGCGTTTTCATTTTTTTGGTGATTTGTTGAGTTAACCACTCTTTGAGCTCCTTTAATCTATCCTGGTCAACTTCAAGCTTCGAGTTGATTGGGAATGAATAAGTATTTGGCTTAAAGGTTGGGTTAGCCTATGGAAACACCCCTTCAGTTTCAAAGGATTCAAAGCCTTGATTGCCTTTAGGGAAAGCTTCTTCCGTTTCAAGGGGTGAGGCTTCAGTATTCTTTCTATATCAGGCTTTAGAGTGCTCTTCATTTGATGGGGCCATAGACATAAGTAGAGATATGCTATTAACAAGGAAGCTCAGTTGATCTACCATCTTCCTAATTGTTCATTCCAAAGATTGGAATCTCAACTCTGTGGAGTAAATAACCTCAGGGTTGTTGTTGCCATTATTGTTGTTGTTTCCTTGGTTGGCCATTTTGGTTTGAGAATGAGTTTTGATGGGACTTCTCTAGATGGTTTGACGTTTGGGTGCTATCTTATTGACTTGGCAAAAACCAGTTCTCAACAAGTTAGCATAGGGATGTTTTGAAAAAGAATGCAAATGAATGAAATGCAAGTTAATCACACGGATGAAAAGGAGAGGATCAACAAATGATTAATAGAATGGCAAGTTATTTATTATTTTTGGATTCCTGGAGTCTTATTACATGAAAGAAAGAAAAAGGTACAAATTCATCTATACTAATTTCCTTTTGTTTTTCTGTGGGCCAGATGACATTTTCTTCTTCTTTTGGTCATGCTTAGCCACTTCTTCAAACTCTTGAATTTTCTTCTAAGCCATTTTCAGCTAGTGTTCCATGGCATGCGACCTTTGTTTAGATTCTCGACATAGGTTTGCCCATTTATCTTTCTCATCATGGAGGATCTCCATACGTGCTTTCATTTGGTTCATATAGGTCACCATTTTAGAGTTAGGGCACACAGGGGAGGTTTGAAGGACTTTTGGTGCCCAATATTACATTGTGCCTACCTTATGAAGTTGCTTGTATAAATACTCTTTGGTAACCCGGTGTTTGTCTACTTCTCCTATGAACTCACTCAAATCAATGTTTGGGCTTATGGTCCGGGTGTCCCACTAAGCTTTGATCTTATGAAGTTTGGATACCTTTTCTATGGAGTGAGGCTCTTCGAGATTAAGAGTGAATGGTTCCAATGAAGGTTTGTGAACTATGTCCAGGATCCCTCTAAATTGTCTTACCATGTTGCTTAGATAGTAGCTAGTACACCAGCTCATCCTAATTAGTGGTATAGCATGGTAATTCTTGCAAATTAGTATGACCTTAGTGTAATTGCTCCACCTGGCAGTCTATAGTATGTCTTCTACTCGAAAATCTTGTAGAACCTCTATCTAGAGAAGGGTAGGGATATCTTCTGGTAATTTGATCTTATCGACAAAATAAACAATAAGGTCAACCTTATTCGTGAATGCTCCCCTTATTAAATCTAACCTAAAGCACTTGATGTAACTGACGAACCAAACCATTAATAATGCCATGCTTGACCTGAGATCTCCGTAACCCCTTTCCTTAAGGAAATTAAGATTCCTTATTTGCTCAGCAAGTATGGTAGGAATGTAAGATTTACCTTCCCAGAATTGAGCCACTAACTTTATTACCCTAAAGTATATAAGAAGAGACCTACTTGGGAACAAGATAGTGGTGAACACTGCTAGTACATAGGCCTTGATTTGGTTTTCTCTCCAATTCCCAAAAAACAGCGCTTGATTGTTGGAGCTGGGCTCATTTTGGAACTAATGGACTAGATCCCATATTTGATAGCATATTTGTTGCAGTTGTTTTGAAGGCCTCATTTATTTTAGTCTTATGGATTCTTAAGAATTTTGAGAAAACATGTGTTGGGCCGAAGTTGAGTTCCAAGACGAATATTTCGTCCAAAGGAGGAGCTTGGAGCAGTTAGGTGTACTCCTCTAGAGTTGGGTTGATTAGATGTGGTCCAAATTGAAAAGCCACTTCTTTGGGCTCATAGAAATGGACTAAGGCCCTTACTAGCATAATATTAACCTTCACTTTGGCTAGTGAGAGTATGGGTCTAATTTTGTTGGTAATAAACTGTTGCTCTCTCGGGTTGAAGGTTTGAAACCGCTAGTTAAGTATGGGCTTTAGGTTTGCAGGTTTGTGGACATAAATCTCTTTGGCAAGAACCCTAGCGTTGGATAAGCTGGCCATTTCTGAAACATTACAAAGAAAGCATAAATTATAGGGAAAAGACTAATATACAAGATCTCCTATGTACATCAATTCTAGGAAGAATACAAGAAAACTAAAAACTCCAGAATCTTTGTCATTTTTTTTTTCTTTTTCTATGTAACATTGCCGTTTTGTTAATTATTTGTTGACCCTACGAAGTGTAATGTAAGACAGGTGGGTTTTAATGGTCCTTAAACTTTGTGACCTCACACGTTTACAAAGAAACGGTTCTTTGGTCACATCGAAGTCTAAGTAGAGTAGCCTAATCGGCCCCAAATGGTGATTGCCCTACTACATCCGAGACTTTACACAATAGCTCCTCGTCTTAAGGTCCTATGATAGCCCGAGTTTGACCGTATCTATCATATATTTATGACACAGCAAAATAAATCTCTATGCCTCGGTATGTGCTATTTACAAAATAAATATGCTAATTAAAACAAATATATACATGAAGCTAACAATAAATAAACAAATCAATATACAAATAAATAAATAACTAAATAATGCGAGTAATTTGAAAAGCGATTTTAATTTCGAAATGTTTTTAAGTGGTTAGCCCTCTCTTCGGTCCCCAGTGGAGTCGCCAAACTAAGCTATCGAGCCTAGTTTTTCACCCTCCAGGTTCTTTTTATAAAATTAAGTCTTCTCTAAACCAATCAATACTAAACCTTACCCGTTTAATATTGACCCTCGACTAGGGTTTAAAGAAGACTATTTTTTTCAACTTGAAAAAAATTGGAGTCTTTCATAGTTCGTTTATAGAAAACTTTAATGGGTGGTTTGATTTTAATTTTTGAAAAAGGGTTGCATTTACGTTTTTATCCAGTTTAATTTATTCAAGAAAATTCTTTTAAAGGGTCCTAATTGGTGTTTTATTTTTGAAAACTCTAAAATAGTTCTAATTTGGAAAAAGGTTTATTTATTTTCATTTATTTTTTAAAAAGTATAATTTTTCTAAGTGTGAAAACGATTTTTGTTTACTAACCTATTTATTTATTTATTTATTTTTTTATACTTATTATATCTATTTCTATTAAAGTAAATAAATAAATCACTTCCTTTCTTTTTTTTCCTTTTCCTCTTTTTGTTTATTTCTTCTCTTTCTTTTTTTTTCTTTTTTTCTTTTTTTTTTATTTGATTACATTTACGTGGAATAAATAAATGGAACAAATAAATAAACAGATAAACAAATAAATAAATAAATTAAAAAAAATTGAAATCTGGTAAAGGTTCGGACCAAGGTAGAGGGCATAGGTTGGGTTGATCATGGGTCATGGATCAGAACGTAGGTTGGGTTGTTGGATCGGGTCAAGTCCCCTGCAATTCTTCTTTAGCAACGTCAAATAGGGGTAGTTCAAGACGATTTAGACTAAATTCTTCGAGGGTAAAGGAAGATTTATGTGTTCGGGATTGGACTTAGGGGGGGGGGGGGGGGGAGGGGGTAGGCCGACTACTGTGGCTTGGGGTGTTCGTTTGGTAGTTGTCGAAGGTGGCGGTCAGCGGTGGTGCTTGGGTAGTGGTGCTAGGAGGCATGGCGGAGGTTAAGGGTGGTCGTGTTCGAGAGTTAATGGAGTAGGGGATACGGTTATAGTGTTGGGTTGTGGTGGTAGGCTCGGAGAAGAGAGAATGAGCTAGAGAGAGAGAAAGAGAATTGTGAGAGAGAAGGAGAGATTAGGAGTTGATTCTGAAGCTCAGGAATGGTTCTTCTACTCATTGACGTCCCTATTTATACTTGAATCTTAACCCAGCAACAAAGGAAAGCTCAGATCGAAGTTAATGGGAATGGCTGAATTTTAAGTTTTTTTCCAATCTTTGAAGCTCAATTTGAATAAGTAATTGACTGAACTTGGATGCATTTCCTATACCGATTCATAGTAGGCTATGTCTAGTACGAGATTGATGTAAGAAACTATGAGCCTGTGTGTGGAATTTGTGTAGAAATTGAAGCTAAAGTGGAGAGAGTGGGTTGTTCTTGAGAAGGAAAGAGGAAGAAAATTAGGAGAAAATGGGGGAAAACTGAGGAAAAGAGAGGAAAATGAAGGGAAAAGGAAGGAAGGGGGAGGAAAAAGTGGTTGACATAGCGTTGACGTAACGCCACGTCAACCGTACTGACTAACCCCAGCGTGCCACATGTCATTTCGTAATATGTAGTAGTTGATGTGGCATGCCACGTGGATGCTACATAACACCATGTCAGTGGGTCATCAAATCTAATGTGACACTGTCAAGACACGTGGTGCAATCAGACCCTGACACGTGGTAGTCCCTGATGTAATTGAAAACCAAAAAATGAGAAAAAGGCGTCCTTACCTTTGCTAAGTTTCAAACCCAAGACCTCATGCTTAATGCTATTACTATGTCCATATATTTAACCGTCAGGCCGTTGGCTTGTGCCTTGTCCATATGTGTAAGACTCAGTCAACTTGAGCTAGATTTAAATCTATGCCTAGGTTCAATGGCTTAGCTTCTAAACCTAAATTAAAAATTTAATCTAATAAAATATTATTTTCTAAAATCTTTTATTTATTTATTTTTTTTTATGATTTTTCAAATTTTCTTATTTTTTTCATATTTTCTAAATTTCTTATTTTTTGTGCTTTTTCCTATTTTCTTATGTTTTTCTAGAATTCCTATTTTTCTACATTTCTTCATTTTTTGGGGATTTCTTTAATTTTCTATTTTTTTAAACTTTTTCTAATTTAGGACCCTATAACCTAATTTGAAAAATAAAAGAAGGTAAAAATTAGGTGTCTATAGCCATCCTGAGCGGTTGGTTGAGTTAACTCCCACCTGCTAAGCAAGACTACATTTGTAAGAAGATTGAGCCAATCATATCTGTCATGTGAGTCCAGCTTCACTGGCCTCTAATTTAGGACCTTATCCATTATTGAGACCTTGAATTTGTAGCTTTCAACTTTGGCTCGCTTGTACTAACACCTACCATAGAAGAATACTTGTAGCTACTTACTGCCCTACCCCTCGAAGAAGGCATAATTGTCTCAGATCTTAGAGTCCAGCTTAAGAAAGCTTTCATAACACTGTTGGGAGTTAAGAGGTCAGCCTTAGCCCTATTCTTATCTTCAGAGGGCCAGAAATGTCTCAACATCCTATGATTGGTAGAGTGGTTCTCAAGCCCATATGCTTATCAGAAGTATTGCCGGATCTTTTGTGGAGGATACGAATCGTGGGCCGAAAAGGGGGTCAATGTATTTGTTGTAACAGTGTTTGGAACAGTGCTATTTCCCTTTAGATATGGTCGTGTCCATTATAGAGTTGCTAAGCTAGTAACTCAATTCCTAGCCGATAAATCCTATAGACCCACGTTATTGGCAAAACAGTTCGAGACACTCACCCACTTAAAGAAGCAAGGGCACAATTAGTTCACGACAAACCCCACAATCCTTGTTGGCGATCTAATGATTGACACCCTAAGAGAACCGTTAAGGAAGTTTGGGTGTTTGGTAGATTACACCAATTCACCTATTGTATATGTTGATGTACTACCCACTGGATGGGATCCATAATTTAAGGAAGAAGACAGACTTATTATAGAAGCCATGAAGATGGTTAAGATGGTTGGAATTATCGAAGATGGGCCTAAGCTGTTGGTTTTTGAGTACAATGGGAAGACTAAGAAGGTTGAGGAATTAGAAAAGCTCAAGAAGATTGCTTTTATTATGCTAATAGCCCTAGAGAATTATAAAGTAGCAGCTTTAGATTACCAGGCAGTGAATCAGATAACTAGGGCCTCATCACATAAGGTCCATGGGCTTATACACTCGGGACAAGTTTATGATTAAAATGAGGAAGCCAAGAAGAAGTCTACTATAGAAGAGGCTTCTCTAAAGATCTTTGAGCATACGGATGATTAAGAATAGAATGTTGTCAAGAAAATAGTCAAAGCCAACGAGTATAAGATAATGGACCAGTTAGCTAAAGTATTAGCCTAAATCTCCTTAATGGGCTTGCTGTTGTCATTAGATACTCATTGGGAAGCTTTAATTAAAATTCTGAAATATGTCAAAGTACTTGAAGTGATTTCTACTGAGAAGTTAGGGTTGGTAGTGAACTTGATATTTGCGATGGATCAGATTTCATTCTCACTAGATGAGCTAGGTAAAGAAGGAGACCAGCATACGAAACCCCTCTTCATAGTGGTTAAGTATGCAGGGAGAGTGGTTGCTCGAGTTCTAATAGATAATGGGTCTTCATTGAACGTGTATCCTTTGGCGACACTAAATTTACTTGGAGTTAATACAACTAAGATAAAGCCTAGCTCGATTTTAGTAAGAGCTTTTGATGGGTCAAAAAGGGAGATAATTGGAGAAATTGGGTTGTAAGTCGAGATCGGCCTACAAGTGTTCACTATTCCTTTTTATGTTTTAGATACATTGCAAAATTTCAACCTTCTGTTAGGAAGACCAAAGATTCATTCGACGGGGGCAATTTCGTCCAGTTTACATCAAAAAGTGAAATTCATAGCCAACAGGCAGTTGGTTACTATTCTTGGGGAGCAAGACTACAAGATTTATAAAGAAACAACTATTCCTTATGTCGGGGGTGAAGAATTGGAAGAGCCAAGGTTGTAGATTTTCGATGAAGTCAGTGTGGTTGAAGAAGCAAGACAAAGGGCATGGGGTTGTTTAAAATAGATTAAGCAGCAAATTGGAAAATTTGGGTTTGGGTATAAGCCCATTGAAGAGGAGATTCAAGAAATGAAGGTTAAGATCAAAAGTAAGAGAGGAGATTAGCTATACCACGCTCACATGGAATTTCCGAACATCCACCAGACATTCCCAATACCAATTAGTGTTCAAGAACTCGAAGTGGCCAGTTTATCCAAGGCCATGACTCAGCAATGTAACATCAGTCTAAAAAAGAAGGATGATATTGGTGTACCAATTTCCCTATGCAACTGGTTTTTCGTTTCCATTAATGGGACTCTTTAAAAACGTAAAACTAGATTAATTAGGAACATTCAATTTCGATAATTAGTCCAATTAGTTAGGCCTTTTCTTTCAGATAATTTGGATTCATTCATTCGATAAATTTCATTCCTTTCTTTCTATCAATTCTTCTTTATTATTTATTCATTGTCCTTTTTCTTTTTTCCTTTATTCTTCAAATCTGATAAAAACGATGAACGTAATAAATATCTCATCCATGTAAACAATGAAAGTACCAATATCACCTTTAGCTTTGCTGGGTTAGATGTCGAAGATGATATTGAGACTCTAAATGAAATTCAAGAGAGTTGGCATCGATATGAACGGGGTAGAGTGATTATTGACGAACCGATGTATGAGATTAATTTGGCGATAGAGGAAAGTCCATGAAACTTGAAAATTGGCGATAATTTAACAAATGATCAAAAACAGGAGTTATCCCAATTGTTATTAGAATACTTAGATATATTCACTTAGTCTTATGAAGATATGCCTGGTTTAGATTTGTCTATTATAGTTCACAAATTACCAACCAGAGAGGAAATTAAACCAAAAAGACAAAAGCTTAGACGATTTAAGCCGAACACACTTCTCAAAATAAAAGAAGAAGTGAAGAAGTTGCTAGAAGTTGGGTTTATAGAAGTGTTGGATTATCCTGAATGGTTGGCTAATGTGGTGCCAATGTTGAAGAAAAATAGGAAAGTTAGGGTTTATGTAGATTTCCGAGATTTAAACTAGGTGACACCAAAGGATAACTTTCCTTTACCACATATTGATGTATTAGTGGATAACACAGCCGGGAACCATCTTTTCTCGTTTACGGATAGTTTCTTGGGATATAATCAAATTAAAATGACAAAAGAAGATAAAATCAAAACAACTTTTGTTACCACTTGGGGAACGTTTTGTTATTGTGCAATGCCTTTTGAGTTGAAGAACACTACGGCAACTTATCAGTATGCTATGGTTACTTTGTTTCATGACATGATGCACTAGGAAATCGAGGTTTATGTGTATGATATGATTGCCAAATCTAAGGAGGATGAAAATCATGTGGATATTTTGTGAAAGTCATTTAAGCAATTGAGGAAGTTTCAACTAAAGTTAAATCCTAAAAAGTGCACCTTTGGAGTAACTTCGAGCAAGTTGTTGGGTTTTGTAGTTAGTAGAAAAGGGATTGACGTAGATCCAAATAAAGTAAAGGCAATTGTAAACATGCAAGAACCAAAGATTGTAAAAGAGGTTCGGGGACTGTTAAGAAGATTAAATTACATTGCTCGGTTTGTATCGTAGTTAACTAATAAATGTAAGTCGTTATTTAAACTTTTAAGGAAGAATGCAACCATTGAATGAGATGAAGAGTGAGAGCGAGCATTTGCTGAAATCAAAGAGCATCTCATGAATCCTCCCATACTAGTCACTCCTACACGAGGATGGCCTTTGATACTTTGCTTAACGATTCTTCCTGAATCGATGGGATGCATGTTGGGATAGAAAGATGAAACAGGAAGAAAAGAGCATCCTATATACTATTTGAGCAAGAAATTCACAGTAGGCAAGAAAAATCTTCAAAAGTGGAAAGGATGTGTTGTGCCTTAATGTGGGTGATGCATAGGCTCAAGCAGTACACTCTCTATTATTCAATAGAGTTGTTAACAAAACATGACCTGTTGAGGTATTTAGCAGAAAAGCCAGAATTGATTGGAAGAATATCTAAGTGGCAGATGTTGCTCTTTGAATTTGATATCAAGTATGTAAGTCAAAATTTAGTCAAGGGTAGGTGGTGGTTGATCAATTGGCAAAATACCCATTACAAGATGAAAATGATGGTTCAGAAGCACAATTTCCCAATGAAAATGTAGTAATGGCAAATGAATTGAGCGGTGAAAAATTAAGATGAAAAATGTATTTTGATAGAGCAGCCAACATGTTTGAATGTAGGATAAGAGAGGTATTGGTATCCCCTAAGGGTAACCATTTCCCTGTGGCAGCGAGGTTAACATTCCCATACACCAACAACATAGTAGAATATGAAGCCTGCATTTTGAGGCTCAAAATGGCACTAGATATGGGAATATAAGAGCTTGAAGTACATGGAGATTCTTCCCTTATAATTCTCCAGATCTTAGGAGAATATAAGATGAAGGATAAGAAATTGGTACCTTATCATGAGCAATGAAGCAGGCTAATTGAAAAATTCTAGAAGATTTCATTCACTTATATTCCAAGAATCCAGAATCAATTTGCCGATGCATTGGCTACATTAGCGTCAATGGTGAAAGTCACGAATGGGATAGAAATTCAGCCTTTGAAGATTAAGGTAGAAGAAAAACCAGCTTTCTGCCTTGCAGTTGGAGAGAAGGGAACAAAAGAACCATAATATCATAGTATCAAAAAGTTACTTTAAACTGGTGAATTTCCTCAAGATGCTGATCGAAAAGATAAAAAAACTATAAAAAGGTTGGCTACTCATTTCTTATTAAGTGGAGCCACATTATACAAGAGATCACCAAATGCAACACTGCTAAGGTGTATAGGTGAAGAAGAAGTTGAGAAAATGATGAAAGAAGTGCATGAAGGAGTTTGTGGTCCCCACATAAATGAGTATATGTTAGCTAGAAATATCATGAGAATGGGGTATTTTTAGATGACAATAGAATTGGATTGTACCAAGTACGTGAGGCACTGTCACCTATGTTAGGTGTACGCTAAAAAAATTAAAGCTCCTCCCTACGAATTGCATGTGTTATCAGCTCCTTGGTCTTTCTTGATGTGGGGAATTGACATGATCGGTCCAATTTCGCCAATGGCTTCAAACGGGCATAGATTCATTCTAGTCACGATCGACTATTTTACCAAGTGGGTAGAAGCAATGTCATATGCCATGGTGATTAAAGGAGTAGTGGTCAGATTCTTAAAAAGAGATATTATTGCAAGATACAGTATACCCGAGTTTATTATTACAGATATGAATTTGAATAACAAGTTGATAGATGAAGTGTGCAACCAATTCAAGATCAATCATAGAAATTCAACTTCAAATCGACTTTAGATGAATGGAGCAGTTGAAGCTGTAAATAAGAACATTAAAAGAATCATTGAGAAGATGGCGATCACTTATAAGGATTGACATGAGATGCTTCCCTTTGCTCTCGTGGCTTACAGAACCTCAGTTAGAACTTCTATTGGTGTAACCCTGTATTCATTGGTGTATGGAAATAAAGTAGTACTATCGGTAGAAGTAAAAATACCTTCGTTTTGAGTGTTGGTAGAAACTCAGCTTGATGAACTAAAGTGGATGAAGAATTGAATGGAGCATTTGAATTTCTTGGATAAAAGAAGGCTTGTAGCGATATGTCATGGTTAGTGCTATCAACAGCGGATGATCTGAAGTTCTAATAAGAAAGTACGCTTGAGGCACTTTAAAGGAGATATGTTGTTGAAGAAAATATTATCGAATGCAAAAGACCCCAAGGGCGTGTTTGCTCCAAACTATGAAGGCCTTTATGTAGTGAAAAGGGTATTATCAAGAGGTGTATTAGTGTTGACAGAGATGAATGACTTAGAATTAAGGGGACTAGTGAATTCAGATGTAAACAAGTTGTATTATCCATAAAAACTGAGTTCAATAAAGATTTCAATTTTTCTTGAATAAATTTATGGTTAATCTCTCATCGGTTACAAGTAAAGTTAATATCCATAAATGTTTTCGAATTTGAACAGTCATTGACCAACAAACACTTCACCAATAAACCCTTGAGTACCATGTTTTTCTAGCGTCATATACTTAAACACCAGACCCTTACCAATAAATCTGAATCACAAAATAAATTGAAATAAAATGTTCTTAATAATTTAATCTTGTTTCTTTTGAAAAGAGAATTACTATTTAGAAGTCATGAATAGTGGAAATTGAACTTTGGTGTCAAACAAAGCAAATTTAAGGCATGAACATGGTCCAGTTATGAGACTTAAAAGTTTGGGAGGTTTTAGACAAAGAAAAAAAACAAAAAAGAGAGAAGAGGAAAAAAGAAAGAAGAAGCAAGCACCATCCCTTGGTGAACTTTTGCTGATTGAATGGGTGAATATCAAAGTTGACATAAGCATGCCAATTGGTTGCTATCTGAGAAATTCTTTAGTCCTAGAAAAAATAATCTTAAAAGTTATTTAAAAGAATTAAGCTAATTTTCAAAACCAACCTTGAAGAGATCTATCCTCTTTAGATTAACCAAGTCAAATCTCAAAGAGATCTATCATTTGCAGATTAACCAAATCGAATGTTGAAGAGATCTATCCTCTTTCGATTCCACTAACCAAAACAAAGCAAGAATCTTGAAGAGATCTATTCTCTTTGAATCACTAAAGTGAAATAAATTTTGAAGAGATCTATCCTCTTCAAACCATAAGACAAAACAAATCTCGAAGAGATCTATCCTGTTCGGGTTAATCAAAGAAACAAATCTCAAAGAGATCTATCCTCTTTAGATAAAACCTAAAACCAATCTTGAAGAGATATATTGTCTTCAGATTAACCAAAACCAATCCTAAAGAGATCTATCCTCTTCGGGTCACAAGTCAAAATCAATCTCGAAGAGATCTATTCTCTTCGGATTGATTAAAAAAGAATCTCAAAGAGATCTATCCTCTTTGGGTCACCAAAGAGAAACTAGTTTTGAAGAGATCTAGCCTCTTCAAGCAAATTAACTAAAATGAATCTTGAAGAGATCTATCCTCTTCAAGTTAAAACAAAATGAATCTTGAAGAGATCTATTCTCTTCTAATCAATAATGTTTTAATCTTGAAGAGATCTATCATCTTCAGATTATCCAAGTCGGGTTTGGCAAAAATGAGTATTTCTTTTATCTTTATAGCCAAGTTTTGACCAAACTTCACTATAAAGAGGGGCAACTGTAGCTACCTTATTTTTGCCAATTTTTTTAAATTGAGCCAAGTTAATAAATAAACAGAAAGATAGAAAGACAAAATAAAAATAATAAAAGATAAAAACGAAAATTCAAAGAAAAAATGAAAAAAAATGAAAAAAATAAAAAAATCAAAGTTAGGTCATAGCAAGTTAGGTTATGAGTTGAGTCGTATCAAGTTAGATTAAGTTGAGTTGTTGAATTGGGTGATAAGATGGGCTGAATTAATTAATTTTGGGCCAAGACCAACAAAGAATAAGTATTTATCTAATTTAAGGGCTTAAAATCAGGATTTATTAAATTATTGGGCTAAATTGGATTAGGTTGAGCTTGGAAAGAAAAAGCCCAACCTAACTAGGGTTTCTAGAAGTTAAGGTAAATCTTAGAAGAATCACAATCAAATCTTTCGTATCTTCAATACGAAAGATTCAATCTTGACCTTATAAATAGCACAGTAGCCAAGGATTTAGGTTTTTATGAATGACACAATACAAACACCGATACAATCCTTTAAAAGCACCTCATGAACACACTACATTCCTTCACGCACCACCATACAGCCACTACAAACACCACTGTACAACTACATTATACATGCCACCGCTGCACCATTGCCCAAACATCGCTGCACCACCACACTACTGCCTAAGGACCGCTAAACCACCACTCACACCGCCAATCACTCGCTTGTACTGCCCAAGCATATGCTTATAGCATCACTGCATTGCTAGATCCACACAACAACTCTCGCCGTAGCGTCGCCTATAACGCCTAGTTGCCCATAGTCATTGCCCATAACACCCACAATACTACCTAGTTGCCTATGGTCCTTGCCTATAGTGCTCATGTGCTTACCCATTGTTGCCTAGTCCCCTGCCCATAGTGCTCGCCGTGTCGCTCATAATGCCTGCAGTATCACCACAATGCCCTCATCTCGCCTTTGCATTGCCCCTAGTGCCCACATGTCACCCTACTATTACCTAATCCTTCGCCTATATCGCTCCACTTTCGCTTGAGCGCACACCTGCTGTTGGCCATCGCATACCCTCGCTCGCCCAATGCATGCCTACCGTCACCCAACGCATGCCCATTCTTACCTAGCTGCTACCCAACTATCATCCTTGATCGCCTAACACCGATGCGATCCGACCCAAGTAAATTTTCAGTAATTTTTTTATTTCATTAATTTTTATACATTATTTATGTTTTTTTTTATTAATTTATTTCCTATGTTGAAGTGTAGGTTTCTGGTTATTATTTATTTTATTGCAATTTTTTAGTTAAATTAAGTGTTTCGAAAAATTGTGTTTTTTTTTTATAAAAAATATATTTTTGGCACTTAAGGTTTTTCTAGAAAAATAAAAGAAATCAAAATTGAGTTTTTTTATAAAAAGATAGTTAGTTAGGATTTTTATTTAATTTAGGAAAATTATATTTTTTTTCTTAAAATAAATTGATGAAAAACGTAAACCTGGTTAGGTTTTAAAATAAAAATAGTCCACCCACTAAAAATTTTATGAAAAGAGAACTACAATCGATTTGATCTCGACTAGCGGGTATATAGATACTTTCGAGGTAATCGTTAAAAAGTAAAAAGACCTTTTTCTCCCTTTTTAGAAATTCGTAATAAAAAATCATTTTTAGTTACTTTGCCTATTTAGGTATATTTTAATATTTTTAGAAAAATTACAAAAATAAAGCCCATTAATTTTTCTTTAATTATCACATAGTAACTTAGTCTTAATAGGTTAGCTCCTGAACCTAGTTTTTTTGGTTCAATTTTTTAAAAATCAACTTTTTTAGAATATCCACAAACTAGTAGTCAAATTAAGGTTTTCCCACTTGAAAACCCTAATTTTATTTTTTTTCATCGATTGAATCGATTGGCGACTCCAATTTAAAAAAAAAAATTTAGAATAATATTTCCTTAAGTTTAATATCGAGTAATTTATATTAATCAAGCTAGGCTTAATATAGGTTAAATTAAGGAAATCGAAATAGGACTTGATACCTTCTGTTTGCAACCTTTAAGTTGTACAACAACTCCTTTAGGGTGAAGCTGCTAAAGCTGAGGGAAGAGAGGCTTTAGGGAAGAAAGGAAAGAGGATGGTTGATGGGTAAGATGTGTCCTCCTTAAAGAAGAAGACCAAAAGGAAGGATGGTGTTGGGATGTCGGCAAGGAGGAGACTTGCAGCCTTTGATGAGGTAGAGGAGGTTCTTATAAGGGTCTCTTTGGTGACTGTAGTAACAAGGCCTATAAAAGAGGGCTAGGAGTGTGCTTTACATATGGGTATGGGATACTTTGGTAGGTATGTCCCTACTATTTGATATTTTTCTTTTGCTTAAGTGCTTAGGACTACTCGCATATCCTAATTTCCCTTTATTGTAGTTGTCTTAGTGACAATGTAGGGAGCTAAAGCTAGGGATACGAAGGTTAAAGTGGGAGGTGGACAAGTTGAGGGTAGACCGAGAACGCACTTGATAGTTATAAGTGCCTAGGTGAAGAGAAGAGCAATGCTAAGTAACAAACGGCTTTGACAAGGGCCAAGGCTGTTAAGACGAGGAAGCATCCTAAGGTGCTTATAATGGCCAATGCTTATGCTCAAGAGTTGGAAGCAGCAAGAAGGGAGGTCGAGATGGCGATAGAGGAGGCTAAGGTGGTGAAGAAGGAGCTCGAGCTAGATTCTAGATTAGAGAGGCCGAGCTCATGGACGGTTAGGACTTAATGCAAACGACCTTGAGGAAGTGTTTGATGAGTTCACCATTGGCTAAAACTATAAGGAACCCTTTACTTAAGCTAGCTTAAATGGAGAAAGGCTATTGAAGGAATAGGTTTAGGAGAAGTTTCCCAACCTTAACCTTAACTTCCTCTCTTGGTTGGATGATAGGAGTGAGGTTAGGGATAGCAAAGTTGGTGAACAGGGTGACCTTACTAGGGATGTAGAGGAAAATGCTGAGAGAGACAGAGGATAGGTAGCGAAGGGGTCAGTTTAAGGAGGACGATGTAGATGTTAAGCTAGTTACTGGTGGTGAAGATTAAGCTAGGGGTGATGGTTAGGTTGAGGATGGGGTCGACCAAGTTAAGGACATATAAGGGCTTTGTGGTTCTTTTCTTGTTTAATTGCTTTTGTGTTAGGCTCTTTGTTTTTATTTTCTTCTTTTTTGTTCTTAGGGTACGGATGTTGGCCCCTAACTTTGTTAGGAAGTGTAAATAGTAATGTAACCCAGGTTTTGCTAAGTCTAATTACCTCCTTATCTCCATTTTCCTCTTGTAATTTTATTTTAGTGTTGATGACTAGCTATCCTTTTAAGTGCTTGTATTCACTGATGCATTTAATGTCATACCATTTTATTTCCAAGCAATTTGGCATTCTTAGTTAGATCGTTTGGTCGAGGTATGCCACTTATAGGCTCGTGAACCCATGACTAAATCTTGGTCATTCTATGGCATTAAGCACATTGTGGTTGTTCAACTATTAAGGACCTAGTGTATTATTCAAGTCGATGTACTTAGTCTAGCACATTGGCCCTTTAGGTGTGGGGACCTATAGGGTACTTGAGGTAGGGGACGTAAATCAACCCTAGTGCTCAAGTCGTAAGACTTATTCGGCATCATGGTTGGTGAGAGTGCCCTACCTTTGAGGATGTGAGTCAATTTAGTCATGCCAGGTGCTTTTCATCCTTGTTAGATGATGAGGGGTAAGGTTTAATGGCCATTGAATTGTGCTAAAGCATAGTTGCTTAAGAGGTAGGGGTAGATAAGAACCAAACTCATCTTTCATTGCATTTTTGGAATATTTATGAAGTGAGTTCAATTCCTTGTAAGTCTTTACAAAAAGTAAGGCCTCAAGTTGTTAGCTTTCTACGTTCTTGGAATGGGCTTCCCATTAAGGGTCTCTAGTTTTTAGGTTCTATTGCCTGCTTCCTTTTTCAATCGGATAGGTTCCTCCCAATTTGGCACTAACTTACCATACCCTTCTTATGACCTTGTAGCCCCAAGTTTTCGGTATATTAGGTCTTTAGTTTGAAAAACTTGGTGTTTAACTTTCTTATTATAGTACCTAACCACTTGTTGTTAGTAAGCAGCTAATAGACCTCAGTGACATCCCTTTCCTCATTAATGGTATTAAGACTTGCTTGTAGGGACACTTGGTTATTATCTATGTTGAAGTTCTAAAGCCTGCTCATTAGGAGCTCCAGTTTGAGGTGTAGTACAACCTTTGAACCAAAAGTAAGAAAGGATGGAGTTTTCCTTATAGATGTTCTATGCATTGTCTTATAGCCCTAAAGGATGGTAGAGAGCTCATAACCAATCAATTTGATCGTTCCACTTTCTTTTTTAGATTGTAGAGGACTATCTTGTTGACAGCTTCAACTTGGCCATTGGTCCTAGGCTAGGTGACCAAGGTGTAGTAGAGCTTAATATGGTGCTTGTAAAAGAACTCCTTGAACCAAGCACTATCAAATCACTTGCTGTTGTAGGTGATTAAGGCATTAGGCACTCTAAATCTAGTAAGGACGTTGGTTAGGACAGATCCTTTTATTACTTTAACAGTTATGATTGTGACTAGTTGAGCTTTGACCCACTTCGTGAAGCAATCTACAAGTACTAAGATGAACTGGCATCCTTTGGATGCTTTAGGGTATGGTCCTAAGATAGTGATTCTCCATTACGTGAAAAGGCCATAGACTTGTCATAGGGTAGAGCTCAGTGGTGGGGTCATGACTAATGGGTGCGTGCTTTTGGCACTTGTGGAATTGTTGCACAGTGGTCTTCATACCTTCTTTGATTGTTGGCTGATAATACTCGACGCGGAGGCCTCGAATGTATATGGCTTGGACTTGGATGTGGTTGTTGCAAATCCCACGTCTAATTCTTCAAGGGCGTGGATGCCTTCTTCAGGCCTAAGGCATTGGAGGAGTGGGATACTATGTCTATGCCGATAGAGGACATTGTTGATGACCTTATAGTTAACCTTGATGTAGACGAGCCTCTTGTTACTCCCCTATCATTGGGTAGTGTCCTAGTTTCAATATACTTAAGTATTGAATCCATAGAAGAGGGTTTAGTAGACAAGTGGTAGATATCAAGGACCTCGTATGGTTCCTATAAACCCTACAAATTCCCTCAAACAAGGCTTATAAGTTAATAAGTTCTTCCGAAAGATACCCTTAGTGTTGGCAAGATAACTAACCTTAAACCTGAGAGGTTATGCTCAAAAACCTTAATGCAAACCCCTAAAACCCTAAAGGGCAATGTCAACCTTAGTTTGATCCTTACACTCAAAAGCCCAAAAATCTTATAAACAAAAGCCAATAACTAATGTTAACTCCCAAGGTCAACCTCATCTAACAAAACTAACCCCAAACCCTAATGGGAATGACATTACTAGTCAATGTCTAGAAGAGCTCCCCGAAAATAATAAAGGGTAAGCAAAACCAAAAATGAATATTGGTAAAGATAACCTTAAAATGAATATTATAGCCCTTAAACGAACTTTGAACATTAAAATCCTAATTAAAACCCTAATACGTGCAAGTCTTTAGATTGTAAAACCTTAATCTACAGTTGAAAACCCTAATCTAACTAGTTTACTCTAATTAAATAGTAAAACTATTCATTAATCGAAGACTAATCTCTTAATTGCCTTAAAACCCCAATTTGCCCTCTAAAATGTACTCGAACAACAATAATTGTCTCAGTTCCTTAAAATAATTAGACAAAATAACCCAATGAGCTTAACCAAATTAATTTGACACATTAAGCCATAAAATGCACATAATTCGTATCAAGTGTATGAGCAATTAAGATTAAGAAACTTAATTATACCTTAATTTGCTAATCAAGGTTTTACATCATAATTAACAATTAGTCAGGAGTGATTAATCATATAAAGTCAAAGGAATTATATGAAAATATCTCCTTAATGATGCTAACCTTATACTTACGGAGACAATGTTAACCCTATAAACTTTTGGATCTAAACTTGGAGTCAGATACAGGAGTTAATAAGTAATCCTTGGAACTGCTCAATATGTAATAATAAATGATATAACATTAAAATCCAAAAATTAAATGATTCAACCCTAAATAATAAGTCACAAACCTTAAGTAGTTAGAAAACCCTAAAGAGAGTAAAACTTTAAAACCTTAACCATATGCATATACACAAGAAACCTTAAAATGATTTGAAAATATCAATAAACTGAGCAAAACCTTAATTGGAAGTCTAAAACCCTAATTCAACTCATAAACCCTAAGTGTATCCCTAAACTATTCACTAATCGCAAATAATTTCTCTAATCATAAGGAAACCTTAAATCGTTAACCTCGTACGTAGTCCAAAAGCCCTAATCAATCTTGAACAATAAAAGACTCTAACAAATGAAGTAATATAGGTCAATAAACTTAATTAAAGTGATAAAATATGACAAGACCCTAATTACACACTAATTAGGCCTAAATTGCTTAATTAAGTAGAATCATGATGAATTAGCTTAATTACCCTTTAATCCATCTACCAACTCTCATTACATCTTAATTAATAACAAGTCAAACTCAATTAAGAACCAAGGACAAAGGATCAATTGGGAATTAAAGGGCACTCATCCTTTAGGAGACAAAATCCTCCCTCATTTGGCAAAAAACAAATAAGGTATAATAGTACTAATAGGAGACCATGTACTCTTATCCCAAAATTGCCACCTCTTGTCTCCCTTAATCCACCTTCAATATCTACCATTTTACCCCTCCAAAACCTTCATTTGACACCATTCTTCATGCATAGAAAACCTTAGGAAACCCTCTCTATAAACCCAAATAAAAATCAAGAAAAGAAGGAAGGAAAACCAAAAAGTGCTCTTGGATTCCCTTGCGCACATCAGCGCCTTTTAACACTAACACCACCATACGCCTCCAAATCATAAACCATCATCACCAAAATATTACACATACATTGTAGTCTCTTGTCGACAAATATACTAAAAGAAGCACATTTTCACTTTGTTTCTAAGTGAAAATGTTGGAGCTTTTACAGACCAGGTTAAGGTAAAACTCATCTAACTTAGGTTTTCTATTTACACTAGTTTTATCTATGATATCTTGAGAGTTTAGAATTAGGAATACTTGATAAACATGTTATAATCATGTACATGTCATTTTAGAGCCTCATAATTACACCTTAATCCATGTACTTAGCTAGTTTGTTGCTTATATTCTAAAAGTGTAAAAGATAGTTTTACATAGATAACTTGAAAACATGTTGATAAAACTTCATGAAACCCTAAGAACCATGCATGCCACCCCTTCCTTAGTGAATGTCCGTCTTACTTTCACCACATTATGTAATGTTATTAGCTTAAAACAAGAAGAAATGTGATTAAAAACAAGGAAACACACTAGAATAAGTATTGAATGGAAAAAGTTGAAGGAAAGCTTAGAAGAACCCTACTTGTCCACTACTTTCATGAAAGTTTTAAATCTGAAAATTTTGATTTATTAGCTTAATAACATGATTATTTAGTGTTAAGTATGATTTAAGGTATAATTAACTAAGTTAAGTAGGATAATGATGAGTTAATGGCTTAAACTAGTTAAGTTGATAATTAAGGCATTAGGAATAGTGTTAGAAACCCTATTAATGAAATGAACTAGATTTGGAATACTTAGTAAAATGGCTCATTTAGTGGACTCATTAGGATATTTGGCCCATTGGAATCAGTTAGAATCAAGTTTAAGGTCCTATAATGCAAATTAAGCCTAAATTAGCTTAATTAGTTATTAAAGCCTTAGAAATATGATTAGGAGCCCAATAAAAGAAAAAAAAAACAAATCTGAATCCTAATAGAAAATGGACTTATCTTAAAGCCTTTAGTAGGCTTAAGCCTAAAATCATAAATGGAGTTGAACTTAAGGCCTTAAAATGCAAGAACTAATAATAAAGCCTAATAACTTAGTGATTAGATCTAAACCCCAAATTAAAAAGCTCATAAAATAAAATATAAAAGGTCTATTAAATCTAAAAGCACATTAAAGTCATCCTCTATAGGCCCCTTAGTAAGCAAGGGCCTTAAACTAGTAAAAATAGCCTATTTAGGCCTACAAGAGCGACACCAAGGCCTAAGGTGAAAATTTAAAGTGTTGAGTAGAAAAGTCTACTTAAAATACTTAAAAGGAAGCCTAAAATATTAAGTGTAAGGTCCAAGACCAAAAGCTAAGCCTAAAGCCCAAAACTAAGCCTAAACCCTAATGTAACCAAACTTACCCTTTGGCCCTATGAAATTGTAAGGCCCAAATTAAAACCTTGCTAACCCAAAAGCCTAAATATAACCTCACCAAATGAAAGGTAATTGGAAAACGATGAAAATCAACTATAAGAACATGAAATTCCACCTTAAAAAGAGAAAGTTATGACCAAGAAACGAAATAAGTGAAAATAAGGAAATTATAGTGATGCTAGTGAATAGATTACATTTAAGATGAGTCTTATTTACTTTAACTACCTTACTCAGTTTACTCAGGTGATTTAGGATACCAAGTTCAAGATTACCAAAGATTATTGGGAATACTTGACTTCAAGGTTGAGTGAGTATGCCGCCCCCTATTTTACTTTGTTTTATGCTTAGAGGTAATGCACTATCTAATTATATATGATAATTGAACTTAACATATGATGGGGTATATGGGAACTTGTGTGTACCTGTTCTAGTTAACCTATGCTTGCAAATTATCTTAAGATATTTCAAATACCCTTGTTTGCTGCATTGGAACTTAGGGCATTAGAGTGTCTAAAATATACTTGCTTAACAACCCCATGAATCTAGAATTAATAAATATTTGGCCTTTAATTAAATTAGACATGCATTATATCTTATAACATGAGTCAAAAGGGCAATAGCACTACACAATAAAGCAAGAGATCATGCTTAGATGCATCTATATTGATATAATGTATCGTGATTGTTTATCGTATGACGTATTTCGTGCGACATATTCTTGACTCGACATTTGGGAACTACTTGGCTTTAAGGAGTGCTACCTTCTACTTCAAGCTAAGCTATGTCTACTGCTAAGGGTAGCTATATTGTTAAGAAATTTCATATTGGATGTAGTTATCTAAGTGCTAACATGCCTTGATACTTCCTAACTTGGGCAATTGTGGGCATTAAAACCATGCTATATACAGTTATCAATTGACTATAAATACTGTTTGCATTATATATGCTTGTACATACATTCATATATTTGATAAATAATTTGCTTATTGTTATCTGATGGTACGGTAAGAAGGTTACTCACTAAGTTCGATTTAGCTTATGCTCCTAATAGTTTCTTTTGCAAGTTTTATGAAGCTAGGGTTGGGCTAGGATTCGAGTGAAGAGTGCTTTATCGACCTAAGAAAGTAGAATATAAGTTTAGGAAAATAAGCGATATAGTTGAATTAAACTTTTAAGGTACTAAGTAGCTTTATGATTGTCAAAATATACATACCCTTTCTTATTGTTTGGTAAGTGATTCTGACTCCTTATGGTTCTAGTAAATGTAGATTGCTAGATCACTTATAGATTTATATATATACATATATATTATATATATAGTTAAGCAAATGTACGTAAAATGAATAAGCACCCTTAGAAAATTTCTAGTTAGAGCCCATAACCTCTAACTTATAAGGCGATCTTTATATCATGAGAGCATATGTGACATAAGAATTTTAAGTAAAACTACTAAGCCTCTTTTTAGGGCATTATAGTTGCTCCTTGATAGTGCACTTAGGGATGTACTACAAGACAATCTATTAGTCACTTATATAGGGTAGTGGAATAGTTGTAGGAACAAGCTTGGATAGCCTATCTACCTTTGAATTTTCTACTCATGAAATTTTTGTGATGCTCCACTAGGTAAGCTTAGAGGTGAGATCATATACTGTCCAAGGTACTTTGTCATGTCATCCCCTTTCATTACATATTCCCCTTTGACCTACTATACCATAAGCATAGAGTCTAAGTAGATGTTCAATTTCTTGACACTAATGTCTTTTGCCATCCTAAGGTGAGCGTTGAGAGCCTTATATTCAGACTCATTAATACTGGTTGAGAATCCAAACTTGAGTGCATAAAGGACCTTGGTACCATTAGGTCCTTACACAACTATTCCTGCTCTACTCTACTCCCCACCTCCCTTCCCCCCTTCGAGTGGAGGATCTATTGACATGGATAGTGCACAATGATATGTTAATCTATTTGGTGTTTCCTCCTCCCTAGTGTACTTGGCGACAAAGTCTATGAGGACTTACGCTTTGATAGCCTGCCTTAAGTGGAATTAGATGCTGTAGGTGTTGAGCTCTAAGTTGTACTTGACCATACGACTCAAGGCCTCAGACTTTTGTAGAATTGTCCATAGTGGCTGATCAATGAGGACAATGATGGGATGTTCTTAGAAATATGACCTCAATTTTTGCACAGTGATCACTACAACTAAGGCAAGCTTCTCTACCCATGTACATCTAATCTTTGATCCTTGAAGATGTAGTTGACATAGTAAACTGGTTTATGCTCGATCACTAACAACCAAATAAAGGTAGAGTTCTTTGCTAGGGATTGGTTTAGGGAATACTAGTAGGTGTTCTAGAAATTGCTTAATCTTATCAAATGTAGTCTGAAACTCTTTGGTCTGACTAAACTCTAATGGGTTCTTCAATAGCTTGAAGAACTTAGAACATTTATCAACTCTCTTAGACACAAAGCGGTTGAGTGAGGTGACCCTCCTAATAATCCATTTGACTTCATTGATTTTCTAGGGGGCTTTTATTTCTCGAATGGCTTGTATTTAATCTAGGTTGGCCTCGATGCGTGCTCTTGATCATGTACTCAAAGAAATCATCTAAGCTAACCCCAAAGACATACTTTTGGGGGTTAAACTTGATCTAAAACCTAAGTAGAGTGTTGAAGATTTCATGCAAGTCCTTGATGTGGTCCTTCATGATTATGTTGTTAGTGTAGACTATAATATCCCAAGTTTTTTTAGTTAGTTTAATAACCCTATGATCCGAGCCTCTAAATTTAGGGGCGCTGGACTAAGTTATCAGTTTTATTTCAAACTTCATAATGAAGTTAAAAAAGTTAGATAAAGTAATTTAAGTAAGTCAATTTTTCAAAATAAGCTATATAAAAATATTAATTTGAGAAAAATGTTAATTTATCGATAAAGCCGATAATTGTAAAATTTAAGCTTTTAGATATAGCGAAATATTAGAGATAAGTTAATTAACTTTTAAAAATAATAAATGAAGTTGAATTATACATAATATACATGTATTACATGTGATATACATTATATGTATTAAATATATACATATAATAATGATAAATTTTTAAAGTTAGGTAAAATAATGGTAAATTAATTAAAAAAATTGGATGGATGGGTCATCAAATGATGTGTTAACTTAGTATTAATTGGAAATGATGAGTCAACATATGGTTAATGAAGGGATGACACATGGCGCTTAGGAAAATGTGAAATTGATATGTGTAATTTCACTTTTTAAATGCAAAAAATCCTAAAACCAATAAATAGGGCTCTAAACATCATTTACAATATTTAGGGAACCTAAAAACACAATAGAATGATTTAAGAAAATTCGAAAAAATTAGAAAAAAATTAAAAAAAGAAGAAGAAAATATTGGGAAAATATGGTGAATTACGATTCTTAAGGCTATATGCAACCTGATAAGGAGCTACTTAGGACTTAAAGTTGCATTGGATAGAGAAAGTGGGCCGACATAGGGTGGTAGCTAGAGCACTGTGTATAGGTGAGTCAAATTTTACTGCTTGATTTTCATTAATTCACTAAAAATATCAAATTAGGTCATAAAATTATGAAATTTGGTTTCCCTTGTTATTTTCCATGCACTTTCATTTGGTAATTTTATTTTCTTAAAATAAAATTGATTTATGGTACTTGCTTAAGAACGTGCCTTGTTTAGGCGAATTTTAAATAAATTTTTTAAAATATTAAATAATGTTACTTCGACTTGAAACTTTTTTATAACACACTTATATAATGTATTAAATTTTAGCAACAAGAATTTTTGAAAATCTCCATGTTTACTATTTTTTATAATTATTTTGAATAAAATTGCTAATTTTACTGAATTATTGAAATAATTAGTGTAGACACCTAATTTTTACCCTTTTGCATCCTAATTTTTTTATTTTGATTTTATTTTACTTTATTTTACAAAAAGGGTCTTAATTCAAAATATAAAAAAATAAAAATAATAAAATAAAAGATAAAAATAATAAAAATTAACAAATGATGAAAAGACCAAAAAAATAAGAAAAAAAAATTTTGTAGATTAAGAACAAATAATTTTAGTTTTAGTTTTAGCTTAGTTAAAAAAATTTATTTTAGGGAATCAGGTATTTTAAGTACAATTTAGTTATATTAAAAATTAAGGTGTAGGCCAACGGCCTAACGGATAAGTATTGAAGTATAGGATTAAATTTAATTTGAGGTCTTGGGTTCAAGTCTTACTAGGCATCTATGTCTTTTATTTTTCTATATTTATAAGAGCGAAAGAAATAAATGGGATTCATATCTAATTAAAAAAAAACATTTGAATCTAATTTGATTTTATTAAATCAGATTTGAATCTAGTTTAATTATTATTAAATCAGACACAATAAATGCAATGGATATGATATGGTTTGAATTATATAAATAAATACACTTGTAAAAAAGAAAGGATCTACTTTTTCATTTGTTGTCCCTCGTCTAAACTACGTTGAACAGTAATACAATTCAACGCGACTATAGTGCAACAAAAAACAGCAGGAGCTTCACGCCACAGCGACCACCGACCTTCCCTCATCTTTTCCAAACAACTGTCAGTTACTAATCCAACGTATACGCTCCATCATCATGCAGACCTCTCACGCACACTCCAGCCCACACATGCCAACACACGCTGTACACACCGATCTACACTTCACACCGATCACTCCACAACTACACGCACCAAGGACAGTGACTTGCAATTCCAGATACCATTCACCATTAGGCCAAACATAAGAACACCACTCAACCCTTACCATCGCCCGATCATCCTGATCCACCACAGCACATCCCTTCTACAGCACAATCCACCTTCATACGTTTATTGCACACATGCTCCATGGTTCTTTAATTCTGACCAGCCCACTCTCTTGCCAAAACTTTAGACACTGATACCCATGCGTGCGACCCAACCTCACTGTAGCAACCAACGATAACATATAGCAGACGCACTCACATGACTACAAGCAACCTAATCCCCAACTACACGAGCCCCTGATGTTATCCTAATTTACGTCCAAACAATTGAAGACAATAATAATCCAACTTCACGCGTGCTACTCCAATCAGCCAGTCCATCGTAAGATCACGTCTGCTCGCCGACTATCCTTCCACATATAGTATAATACACAGTTGCAACTTCACTGCGTGATCGAACAAGAGAAGTTTAGGTTTAGTTTTTCTTTAACTGTTTATTATTATTATTATTTTACTATTATATTATTGTTGTTTTATGGGTTGATTAACATAATGAATTATGCGTACTTTAGTCTTAGGAAATTTTCAGTAGTTTTATATGCTAAGTATATTATATGATATGACTTTATTTAGTTAGATAATTACTTAATAAGTAGAGATGTAGATGTGTATACATATATATTAACTTAAGTGTTCCTTTTAGCATGGTTATTTAATAGTAGTTATACGAATATAAATATATATATAT
>JAMXBB010000012.1:79720295-79823811 GCA_024138015.1 Lumnitzera littorea | reverse complement strand
TGGGCTAGGATTCGAGTGAAGAGTGCTTTATCGACCTAAGAAAGTAGAATATAAGTTTAGGAAAATAAGCGATATAGTTGAATTAAACTTTTAAGGTACTAAGTAGCTTTATGATTGTCAAAATATACATACCCTTTCTTATTGTTTGGTAAGTGATTCTGACTCCTTATGGTTCTAGTAAATGTAGATTGCTAGATCACTTATAGATTTATATATATACATATATATTATATATATAGTTAAGCAAATGTACGTAAAATGAATAAGCACCCTTAGAAAATTTCTAGTTAGAGCCCATAACCTCTAACTTATAAGGCGATCTTTATATCATGAGAGCATATGTGACATAAGAATTTTAAGTAAAACTACTAAGCCTCTTTTTAGGGCATTATAGTTGCTCCTTGATAGTGCACTTAGGGATGTACTACAAGACAATCTATTAGTCACTTATATAGGGTAGTGGAATAGTTGTAGGAACAAGCTTGGATAGCCTATCTACCTTTGAATTTTCTACTCATGAAATTTTTGTGATGCTCCACTAGGTAAGCTTAGAGGTGAGATCATATACTGTCCAAGGTACTTTGTCATGTCATCCCCTTTCATTACATATTCCCCTTTGACCTACTATACCATAAGCATAGAGTCTAAGTAGATGTTCAATTTCTTGACACTAATGTCTTTTGCCATCCTAAGGTGAGCGTTGAGAGCCTTATATTCAGACTCATTAATACTGGTTGAGAATCCAAACTTGAGTGCATAAAGGACCTTGGTACCATTAGGTCCTTACACAACTATTCCTGCTCTACTCTACTCCCCACCTCCCTTCCCCCCTTCGAGTGGAGGATCTATTGACATGGATAGTGCACAATGATATGTTAATCTATTTGGTGTTTCCTCCTCCCTAGTGTACTTGGCGACAAAGTCTATGAGGACTTACGCTTTGATAGCCTGCCTTAAGTGGAATTAGATGCTGTAGGTGTTGAGCTCTAAGTTGTACTTGACCATACGACTCAAGGCCTCAGACTTTTGTAGAATTGTCCATAGTGGCTGATCAATGAGGACAATGATGGGATGTTCTTAGAAATATGACCTCAATTTTTGCACAGTGATCACTACAACTAAGGCAAGCTTCTCTACCCATGTACATCTAATCTTTGATCCTTGAAGATGTAGTTGACATAGTAAACTGGTTTATGCTCGATCACTAACAACCAAATAAAGGTAGAGTTCTTTGCTAGGGATTGGTTTAGGGAATACTAGTAGGTGTTCTAGAAATTGCTTAATCTTATCAAATGTAGTCTGAAACTCTTTGGTCTGACTAAACTCTAATGGGTTCTTCAATAGCTTGAAGAACTTAGAACATTTATCAACTCTCTTAGACACAAAGCGGTTGAGTGAGGTGACCCTCCTAATAATCCATTTGACTTCATTGATTTTCTAGGGGGCTTTTATTTCTCGAATGGCTTGTATTTAATCTAGGTTGGCCTCGATGCGTGCTCTTGATCATGTACTCAAAGAAATCATCTAAGCTAACCCCAAAGACATACTTTTGGGGGTTAAACTTGATCTAAAACCTAAGTAGAGTGTTGAAGATTTCATGCAAGTCCTTGATGTGGTCCTTCATGATTATGTTGTTAGTGTAGACTATAATATCCCAAGTTTTTTTAGTTAGTTTAATAACCCTATGATCCGAGCCTCTAAATTTAGGGGCGCTGGACTAAGTTATCAGTTTTATTTCAAACTTCATAATGAAGTTAAAAAAGTTAGATAAAGTAATTTAAGTAAGTCAATTTTTCAAAATAAGCTATATAAAAATATTAATTTGAGAAAAATGTTAATTTATCGATAAAGCCGATAATTGTAAAATTTAAGCTTTTAGATATAGCGAAATATTAGAGATAAGTTAATTAACTTTTAAAAATAATAAATGAAGTTGAATTATACATAATATACATGTATTACATGTGATATACATTATATGTATTAAATATATACATATAATAATGATAAATTTTTAAAGTTAGGTAAAATAATGGTAAATTAATTAAAAAAATTGGATGGATGGGTCATCAAATGATGTGTTAACTTAGTATTAATTGGAAATGATGAGTCAACATATGGTTAATGAAGGGATGACACATGGCGCTTAGGAAAATGTGAAATTGATATGTGTAATTTCACTTTTTAAATGCAAAAAATCCTAAAACCAATAAATAGGGCTCTAAACATCATTTACAATATTTAGGGAACCTAAAAACACAATAGAATGATTTAAGAAAATTCGAAAAAATTAGAAAAAAATTAAAAAAAGAAGAAGAAAATATTGGGAAAATATGGTGAATTACGATTCTTAAGGCTATATGCAACCTGATAAGGAGCTACTTAGGACTTAAAGTTGCATTGGATAGAGAAAGTGGGCCGACATAGGGTGGTAGCTAGAGCACTGTGTATAGGTGAGTCAAATTTTACTGCTTGATTTTCATTAATTCACTAAAAATATCAAATTAGGTCATAAAATTATGAAATTTGGTTTCCCTTGTTATTTTCCATGCACTTTCATTTGGTAATTTTATTTTCTTAAAATAAAATTGATTTATGGTACTTGCTTAAGAACGTGCCTTGTTTAGGCGAATTTTAAATAAATTTTTTAAAATATTAAATAATGTTACTTCGACTTGAAACTTTTTTATAACACACTTATATAATGTATTAAATTTTAGCAACAAGAATTTTTGAAAATCTCCATGTTTACTATTTTTTATAATTATTTTGAATAAAATTGCTAATTTTACTGAATTATTGAAATAATTAGTGTAGACACCTAATTTTTACCCTTTTGCATCCTAATTTTTTTATTTTGATTTTATTTTACTTTATTTTACAAAAAGGGTCTTAATTCAAAATATAAAAAAATAAAAATAATAAAATAAAAGATAAAAATAATAAAAATTAACAAATGATGAAAAGACCAAAAAAATAAGAAAAAAAAATTTTGTAGATTAAGAACAAATAATTTTAGTTTTAGTTTTAGCTTAGTTAAAAAAATTTATTTTAGGGAATCAGGTATTTTAAGTACAATTTAGTTATATTAAAAATTAAGGTGTAGGCCAACGGCCTAACGGATAAGTATTGAAGTATAGGATTAAATTTAATTTGAGGTCTTGGGTTCAAGTCTTACTAGGCATCTATGTCTTTTATTTTTCTATATTTATAAGAGCGAAAGAAATAAATGGGATTCATATCTAATTAAAAAAAAACATTTGAATCTAATTTGATTTTATTAAATCAGATTTGAATCTAGTTTAATTATTATTAAATCAGACACAATAAATGCAATGGATATGATATGGTTTGAATTATATAAATAAATACACTTGTAAAAAAGAAAGGATCTACTTTTTCATTTGTTGTCCCTCGTCTAAACTACGTTGAACAGTAATACAATTCAACGCGACTATAGTGCAACAAAAAACAGCAGGAGCTTCACGCCACAGCGACCACCGACCTTCCCTCATCTTTTCCAAACAACTGTCAGTTACTAATCCAACGTATACGCTCCATCATCATGCAGACCTCTCACGCACACTCCAGCCCACACATGCCAACACACGCTGTACACACCGATCTACACTTCACACCGATCACTCCACAACTACACGCACCAAGGACAGTGACTTGCAATTCCAGATACCATTCACCATTAGGCCAAACATAAGAACACCACTCAACCCTTACCATCGCCCGATCATCCTGATCCACCACAGCACATCCCTTCTACAGCACAATCCACCTTCATACGTTTATTGCACACATGCTCCATGGTTCTTTAATTCTGACCAGCCCACTCTCTTGCCAAAACTTTAGACACTGATACCCATGCGTGCGACCCAACCTCACTGTAGCAACCAACGATAACATATAGCAGACGCACTCACATGACTACAAGCAACCTAATCCCCAACTACACGAGCCCCTGATGTTATCCTAATTTACGTCCAAACAATTGAAGACAATAATAATCCAACTTCACGCGTGCTACTCCAATCAGCCAGTCCATCGTAAGATCACGTCTGCTCGCCGACTATCCTTCCACATATAGTATAATACACAGTTGCAACTTCACTGCGTGATCGAACAAGAGAAGTTTAGGTTTAGTTTTTCTTTAACTGTTTATTATTATTATTATTTTACTATTATATTATTGTTGTTTTATGGGTTGATTAACATAATGAATTATGCGTACTTTAGTCTTAGGAAATTTTCAGTAGTTTTATATGCTAAGTATATTATATGATATGACTTTATTTAGTTAGATAATTACTTAATAAGTAGAGATGTAGATGTGTATACATATATATTAACTTAAGTGTTCCTTTTAGCATGGTTATTTAATAGTAGTTATACGAATATAAATATATATATATATATATTAGTTTAAGAATCATTAAGATAAGTTTTATTATATATATATACATTGTTATGTTTTATCAGTTAAAATAATATATAATTTGTGCATATATTAGTATAGGAGTTTTAGTATTATATGGAATTATATTATTTTTGGTAAATAGCTATATATTAGTTTAGGGATTATTATGATTGGTCATTTTTTTTTAGATTTGGTTTTACTTAAGGATTTGTTACATAGAAAGTTGTTTTTCTTTAAATGAAACTAATAAAAGTCCTCTTTTAAAAATAGGATTATTAAAGCATTTTTTAAAACAAAAACACTCAAGAGTTAGGGCCCTTTTAGATTTTATTTGAATTAACCAAATTGATAACAACGTAAATTTGGTCAGTTTTCGAAGATTAAAATAAATTAACACATTAAAGATTTTTTGGAAAGAACTACGATCATCTTATCCCAGCTAGCAGGTACGTAGGCACCTTCGGGGTGACGATTAAATCTGTATAAACTTAGTTTTTTTTTCCTTTTGATTTTTTTAAAAATATTATAGTTAGAAGAATAATCTTAGTTTTGGTAAATAGATAGTGGTACCCGTTAGGGTTTAATAGGTTAGTCCCCGGATTCGGAACACTCTAGTTCTTTATTCAAAATTGAAATCAACGACCGATACCCAAACCATAATCAATCCACCCAATTGGTTACGGTTTCTTTTTCTTTTCCTGACTATGGTCGGGTGGCGACTCCAAAAATTATTTTCAATAAAAAACCGGAATTTCTCAATTTCTTTAGTCTCAATTTCTTTAGTCAAGGATTAATATTAAATGTGTTAGGGTTTAGTATTAATCAGGAAATGAGAAATTAATTTTAATAAAAAAGAAATCGAAAAATAGGCTCGACAATTAGTTTTTGATAAAATTGATGAATAAGCCTTACATGTTTAGACTTTTGGATGTTTATAATGATATTTAGAATATTTAATTTTTATCTCACTCATAAATTTATTTACTTTAAGTAATTTCGAGCTAAAATCGCTCTTTTCGTATAAATAGATAATAACCAATTTAGTGTAATTGATGATCAATAATTGAGCTACATATTTTTATAATTCTATAGGATTTTTGGTGAATTTAATGGGGCTCGTATACTATTTATTATGTATTTTCCTAGTATAGACTTATATATTAGCTTAATATGTAATGTAGTAACTAATACTGTTAGAATGTTTATTAAATCCATGTCAAATGAATACTTTGTAGTATAATAAGCGTTGCTAGACAAGTTTGTAAAATATAATTTTTAGGGTTTTTAGTCTAGTACTAAAGCTTACTCGAGTCAATTATGGAGTTAGGATAGTGTACGATTGAGTAGTAATGAGAAAAGGGTATTTTTGAGTTTTTGACAATATTGATTAGTTTTAATTCTTAAGATATATCAATAGTACTTAAAATAACAATCGTGATAATATAAAGTTTACTAAAATTGGATAAAAAATGAGTAAGATACAATCAAATAAAGTTTAAAAGCATAGAAATGAAAGCTTATAATAGATTGGGTTCGACCCATACTTGATTTGAAGACTATGTTATATTTTCATAGGTGTGATAAGTAAGAAAGGACCACGTGGTAGAGTTTAGGATTCTGCGCTATTATTGAGTCTAGGTAAGTAAATCTAACCCATGCATTGAGTAGATATATTGCTACCCATTACACTATGTGCTATTTGATGTTATGTTGATTCAATATAGGTATATCT
This sequence comes from Lumnitzera littorea, assembly GCA_024138015.1. Classification (NCBI taxonomy): domain Eukaryota; kingdom Viridiplantae; phylum Streptophyta; class Magnoliopsida; order Myrtales; family Combretaceae; genus Lumnitzera; species Lumnitzera littorea. The sequence continues at coordinate 79,817,650 of JAMXBB010000012.1, read as the reverse complement.
TAGGTGAATTGATATGCTACCAAAGTGGATGTTGATGTGTTGATTTTGAATGACAATAACCGTATTTTGGTTAAACTATTATGTTGCCATGTTGGATGATAATTTGTGCTTACGAATGATTTGCTAATTAGGGAAGTTGAGTGATTGCTAACTCAATCTTCTAAGTGGTCACCTAAGTGAACCTTAAGTGAAATACTAGAATTCAATTAGCGAGAGTTCGAAAAACTAGAATCAGATTACTAGGTTGAATAAAACTGGAAGATTGATTGTATTGATTGATATTCTTGAGTTGCTATTGTGTATTATGGCATGGCACAAAAAAGGACCTATGGGTAAAAACTTTCAGAATGAGGTTTCCAAGTGATCATGGAAAGAATATGGCTTTATGAACTCATTTTTTGGAAGCATATAGATTGCATATTAAAACTTTCAGAATGAGGCTTCTAAGTGATCATGGAAAGAATATGGCTTTATGAACTCATTTTTTGGAAACATATAGATTGCATTGCCTAAACATTGTGACTATTTTGACAGTTAAATTTGGTAGACTATAGTGTGTAGTTTAATTTGACAGTATTACCACTTTGATTTGGTAAACTACAGTATGTGATCTAATTTGGCAATATTGCCACTTTGATTTAGTGAACTAGAGTTTGTAGTCTAATTTTGTAAAGTTAGGGGTCTTACTTCTAGATAGCTCCTTATTGCCCTTTTTGATAATGACAGACTACAGTGTGTAGTCTAATATGGTGGAGGTTTTACTCCCAGGCAGCTCCTTATTGCCTTAGGTTTCTGGACGTTGTACCTAGATGCCTGGCTATGTCGACCAACTAGAAGAAGTTTGGAGGGCATAGGATATCGATATCAATACATACTACGTGCATGAGCATAGCATGCTGTATTACTAGTAGTAAATGCCTAATTAGGTGAATGCATATGTGAAGTTGAACTTACAGTGTTATGATTAATATGGTTTAGTTGTGATAAGCAATATTGTCCATATTGTGTTGCATGTTATCCACTCTCACTTAACTTCAGTAGCTAAAGGGATAAAATGTTTAATCCTTAAGTTGACTGTATCATGAAGGGCCTAACGCTAAGGTATGATATATATACTAAGAGCATGAGTCGAAGTTAGCGATTTTTGTATGGAGCTTGTACTAAGTTAGGGATCCTATTACTGTGAAGATGATAAAGGAAAAAGTAGGTTTATGTTTTGAAGTAAATATTATGTTATACACATAAGTTGTAATAGGGAATCTAACTGAACTTTGATGTAGTAGCCCCTTTAATGTTGTCTTTTGATAAATGAGCATGTCGATTTAAGTTTTCAATAAGTGTTCTTATGTGATGGTGCATCTCATGCTATGACAACATGTGACATAGACCTTAACATTTCACCTAAGTTATTTCTTGAAAATTGTCATTACCAATCTTTGATAAGTTGCCTCGGCATTTTAGAAATCAGACGACATAACATTGTAGCAATATGTCCTAAAGTCGATGACAAACAATGTGTATACTTAGTCCTTAGAGGCCATATGGATATGATTATAACCTAGGTAGGCATCCATGAAAATGAGTATTATATAGCTTGAGGTAAAGTCGACGAGCTAGTCGACCCTCGAGAGGGGAAAGTAATGCTTAGGGCAGGATTTATTTAGATCGGTATAGTCCATGTACATATACCATTTGTTGTTGGACTTTTTCACTAATACAATATTTGCTAATTAAGTCAGGTAGAGCTCCTCTCTTATAAAGCCAACTTAGAGTAGTTTTTGTACCTCTTATTCAATGGCAACCTGTCGTCCTGATGTAAGGTACCTTTTCTTTTGTTTAACAGGTCATACATTAGGGTTTACTTGAACATAATGTGTTGCCTCATAATGTTTATGATTCTAGGCATTTGCTTAGGGAAGGACACGAAGATGTTAGAATTTTCTTGGAGGAAGGTTGCGATGCCTTCCCTTTCTCTAACAAATAGTGAGGTTCCTATCAACATGGTTTAGTTGTAGCAATCTTTGAATTATTTGACCTTGGTCTTCTCTATAAGCTCTCCCCGTGAGCCTTATGCATCTATTGGTGCAGATTCAATGTACATAATGTGATCGGGAGAGATATCCTTTAAGTAGGTCTCGTATAAGATATCAAGAGGGGGTAGGGGTGGGGCAGGGGGTGTGAATTGATATCTTTTGCAAAAACTACAACTTTTCGATTTAAAAACAAAACCCCTCTTAATAGCTTAAGTGGCATGATTAGTTGAAAATTGATTGTTTAGCTTAAGGCACAAAAATAAAAGCACAAATAGTAAAGATTAGAAAGTAAATAAACTAGGGAGAAAGAAGATTAGGCAAATGATTTATAGAGCTTTGACCTTTTGCTTACTGCTCACATCTAACGCTATTGCTAGGGACTTAGTCCTCCTCACTAGTGTTATTTCACTAGTCCAAACTTTTCAATAAACAAATATCAATGAGAGATTACAAGTATATCTAATCACTTTCTCTGTCCTATCTCATTAGCTTCTTCTTAAGCTAAACACAAGACTCAGAGAACTTCTTAATCCTCTCATACTCATAACACAATGTCAATAATGTTTACAATGAAAATAAAACAATACAATTAGATATCTTTTATAACTTTTGCACAAATACGATAACAATAAAATAATGAAACTGATTTCACTTAGTTTCTAATAGTGGTCACGAAAGAGATTTTGATTTTCAGTTCTTACTTCTATCAATCTTGTGTAGCTTCTATTTATCTTGGATCAATCTTCTTTGTAACAACTAGAAACAGCTAGTTCTTGATTTTTCTTCAAGAAAACTTGATTCAAACAAAATTTGGTTTTGATGTTGGAGAAATATCCCATGAAAATAGAAACCAAATATTTGAAATTTTGAAAACTTGAATGAAGCTGATCCTAATTTGTTTCTTTACTAAGTTTGAGTTATTTGATAGTTGTTGCGTGAGGTAATTTGTTCCAATCCTCTTTTAATTACATGGAAATCTAAAACATACTTTAAATAACAAGGATAAGCATGAAAAGATATGAACAAATCTTCATACAACCAATTCTTCAAGAAATAGTTTAGCACTACTTGTCTAACTGCTGTGAACAAATCTTCTCCCTTCTTTAATATCTCTATTTTTATTCTTTTCATAAAACTCTCATAAAAGATCAAGTTGGATTTATCTAAAATATTCAACCTTATCTTAAGCAAAATATTCTAGAATTCTTGATTTTGTTTCCAACAAACTAAACTATAACTTTATCTCGAGAACTTGCTAAAATCCTATATTTAAAATTTTCAAACATAACTTCGACCAATGAAACCTCATATAGAGATCTTAATATATAACTCTAAAGCATAAAATCCTTTTTTAAATCTTACCAAAACTATCAAAAAATGTTCTTCCTAAAAATATATTACTCAAACCTTAATTACTCGATTTACAAATCTGATTCTTGAGCAATAAAAAGAATCTAACTTAAAATCCCCATAGACTTAGCCATCTTTAGTGGAACAAAATTGAGTATATTATCCTAAAATACCGAATAACGTAGAGCTAGGCCTTCTTGCAAATTTGTTCAACTTAATTTGTTTAAATTAATCAGTAAATAATCTAGGAACATCAGTTGAACTCAAACTTGTATACTAAATGTATTGTTCTGTTGTTTTGCTGACATATGTTATGACAAATTCAAACTTATTTTCCTCTTAACACTTCTTTTCTTTAGGACGTCCTACATACTTAAAGAGCTTTTTAAGTTCATTTATAGCTTTTTGTGTTCACCAAAATATATTAAAAGAAAACTCAACATTTTCCCCCTTTTTGATGATAAGAAAACAACAATTAAACAAAAATACATATCACAAAACCTAACAAAAATTAATTTTAAACTTTTTGACTTTAATATGTTTTTGTATGCCTTATAATCTCCCTTTTTGTTATCAACTTGAAGATATAATATCACCCCCTAAAGATAAGATACAATGAAAGATGAAATGCATAAAGGAAACTAGAAATCCATTGAATGAAACTACCAAAAGTAGAGAACAAAAGTTCTAATCAGATATGGACCTTATGTAGATACTTAACATCAAAACTAACTAACATGGAAAAAAAAAAATGAAAGAAACAGACTTGTTTGAATGGACTACTGACACGACTGCATAAAATACAATTGAATGGATAGCATCTTCTTCTAAGGCTTGGTTTTCTTATGAGCTGCAATTTTTGTGCATGTGTACTTCTTAGCAAGACTTGATTGAGCTGTTGAGAATGTATGAATAGATTCAGCAAGAATGTTTGGAGGAATAGATATTGGTACATATGGTACCAATGCAAGAGAAGGCTTTTGTGTGACAGCAATTGTTAGCTCAAGCATAAGAGGATACTCTTGTTAAACCTTTTTTTCAGAAGGCTTAGAAGGTACTGGATCATGAATTGGGGACTTGTGAGGTGAAACATTTGGTGGAAAGTCAGTCTTTCCTTGAGTCTTCTATTCACCAAACTTTTCTTCAATGATTTTGGTAATGATCTTTTCCAAATCTAACTCACTGAAACATAGAGGATCAGAAGCAGTTTGCCTAGGGGTTGATCTATACAAGTTTTGAGTCACTTTCTAACTTAGTTTCTAACACTGTTTTAGCTTTTCTTTTTTCAAGATTGAGATCTCTCCTTGTCATTTGTACATAATCCTTCTTTTGTTTCTTCTTAGGTCTTGCAGGTTTCTTTCCTTTTTCTTTGGGATCTTCTTTCACACTTTCTGACTCATTTTCTAAAATGTCAAAATTATTAAATCTAGCCCCTCAAATCTGTATCCCCGCCTGCCCCCCGCACCCTAACCCCCCCCCCCCCCCCCCCCCTCAATTCTATATTCAGTAGAATTAACATTTCTTATCCTATTATGGGGATGGATATAATGAGCCATATCTTCTATAAACCACAGTTTGTTTTTGATAAAAATCCTCATATGTTTAAATACAAGTTCTCCAATTCTTTTGCTTGATATGGGCATTTTTAACACTTTTGGGATCTTGAATCCCTTAAGTTTCAAAAACTTCATAAGCATAGATCCATAAGGCTTACTATCATGATTCCCTTTCATGTGTCTCACAATTTGTCAAGGAGTATCTAAAATCTTTTCCAGCTTAGTACTCAATAAGACTAGAGCATCTTCAATAGATATAGTTATGGTACTGCCTTTTTTGTGCAATATACAACTTACTATCACCTTGTGTATTAATCTCATAAACAATGAAAAGTCAAATATGAAAACATTCCTATCATTTATTACTTCAACTCCATCATTCAATAAGGTGAACAACTCCCTTTTGGATAAACCAACTAATTATTCATCATCTTTTACATCCTTCAAATCAAAACATTTAATCAAGTCTTTCTTGGTTATTTCTACTTTCTTGCCTTTAATCTCATATTTTACCACATCCTTTTTGCCAAAAACCACATTCTTATAAAATTCTACAACAATTTCACCATAGACAACTTCATCCATCTCATACAATTTCCTATACCCCAGTGAGTCTGCTATCTTACCTTTGATCTTTTTGACAAATTTCTAACTCTCTTTATGATCTTCATGAAACTCCTCAGATTGCTTCCTTTTTTGATCACATGAAGGTTTCTTCTTGATTTTCTTGGAAGAAACTTCAAAATCAAAACTTTTTATAGCCTTTGTTATTGATTTTCTCCTTTGAGAGGCTATCTTTTTTCTTTCTTCTATGGGGGTTTTTCCTTCAGAAACCTCACTTTTTGAGTTATTTTGTCCTTCCACATTCTCCATTGTGTGATCATAACCTTGATCTTGATTTAATACAAGGTATGGGTAAGGGTTAGGGTTAGGATTTATGTTTAACTTAGGAAGAGCCCCAATTAGGTTTTTATGAGGCATTTCAATGGAGTCAGAGGGTTCATCTATGAGATTCTCAGTAACTATTTTTGAGTTTTTCCTAGACTTATGAAAAACTGTTTGAAGTCTAGTAGAATCTCTAAGTTGCACGGCTTTGATAGAGAGAGAGAAATGTAAGAATTTAAAGATAGTGAAAAGATAAAGAGGTGCATATTTGGGAAGATCATGAGAGAGGAACTTATTTCAATCTTCAGAACTTGCTTACAATTTTGTTAAGCATGAAAAGGAACATGCTTTTAATGGGCATGAATAAAAAAAGTCATGCACCTGATTACACATGGAAATAAAAATCACTATAGGAGAAAAAATATCTTTAAGATTTTATAAGTTAGTATTTTACATCTTAAATTTTAGTAAATTAAAATAAATTTTACAATAAAAATAAATATCTAACAAAAAGGATTACAAACCCCTGTTTCATTCCTAATAAATTCGAAACGAACTTTTTCAAGGCGATTAGTGAAAATATTTGCTAGCTGATTATCAATAGGTACAAACTCTACTATGATATCTCCATTATTTACATGATCTCTTATGAAATGATGTCTTATTTCAGTATGTTTAGATCAAGAATGATGAACTAGATTTTTTGTCAAGTTTATAGCACTTGTATTATCACATTTAATAGGAATATTTTTATAAGATAACCTATAATCCAGTAATTATTGCTTTAACGATAAAATCTGAGCACAGTAGTTACTAAAAGAAACATACTCTACTTCTACTATGGAGAAGGCAATAGAGTTTTGTTTCTTAGAAAACCAAGAAACTAATTTGTCTCATAAAAACTGACATGTACTGGTATACTATTTCAATCCACTTTACAACCTACATCATCAGCATCTAAATATCCAATCAAATCAAAATTATGATTTTTAGGATATCGGATTCCTAATTTTACAGTACTGAAGATATCCCTAAAAATTTTCTTTACAGCTAATAGGTATGTTTCCTTTGGATTACTCTAGAATCTTGCACATAAGCACACACTAAACAAAATATCAAGACGAGATGTAATCAAATATATCAAGAAGTTAATCAAACTATGATATAGCTTCTCATTTACTTTCTTACCATTGCCTTTTAAGTCTAACCTGGTTAAAGTACTCATTGGGGTTGATGATCCTTTAGAATTTTCAAAAGAAAATTTCTTCAGAATTTGTTTGGTATATTTTTCTTGATGAACAAATATACCAAAGTCAATCTGCTTTATTTGAATTGCCAAGAAGAAATTCAGTTCTCCTATGAAAGACATCTTAAATTCTACCTGCATTAGCTTAGAAAATTCTTGATAAAAACTTTCATTAAAAGAACTAAACACTATATCATCCACATATATTTGCACAATTAAAATGTCATGATCATAATATTTCAAGAGCAAGGTTATTTTACCTCTTTGAAAACCCATTCCTTAGTAGGAATTCACTCAACCTCTCGTATCAAGCATGTGGTGCTTGTTTTAAACCATATAAAACCTTTTTAAGCTTAAAGACATAATTAACCATAAATGGATCTTCGAATCCTAGAGGTTGCTCAATGTACACTTCTTCTTTAATATATCCATTTAAGAGTGCACTTTTTACATCCATTTGAAACAATTTGAAGCTTTTAAAGCTAGGAAAAGCAAGCAATAATTTGATAGCTTCTAACCTTGCTACAGGTGCATATGTTTCATCAAAATCTTTTCCTTTCTCTTGAGAATATCCTTTAGCTACTAATCTAGCTTTATTTCTCACAATTTTTCCATTTTCATCTAAGTTATTCTTAAACACCAACTTAGTACCAATTATGGATTTATTATGGGGTCTAGGTATTAGATTCCATACTCGATTCCTTTCAAATTGATTAAGTTCATCTTGCATAGCATTAATCCAATTATTATCACCTAAAGCTTCATCAATAAAATTAGATTCAACTTTAGAAAGCAATGCAAAATGATTCTCTATATTTTGAAGACTAGATCTAGTTCTAACACTCAAGTGAACATTACCTATTACTTGTTCAAGAGGATGATGCAATTTAAGTCTTAAGGTAAAAGGAGGTGTACACAAACCTTTAGGACTTTCTAACAATCCTTCTAATTGTGCTTTTGATTTTGCAAAATTTGATCTAGAATTAGTCCTTATTAAACCATCAGAATTTCCTTTTAGCTTACCAAGAGTAGAAAATTTTCAGAAGCACTTTCTAACAAAGGTTTTGAAACTTATTCACGACTTCATTGAGTTTGATCTTTCTTAGAGATCATGGGTGCTTCATCATCAGAATCCTCTTTTCTTGATTCCTCAATAAATCTAATATTAATGGATTCTTCAACTAATTTGGATACTTTATTGTAAGCTTAAAAGGCTTTAGAATTAAGTGAATATGCTAAAAATATTGCTTCATCTACCCATTCTTCAAATTTTCCTAAAACTTTACCTGTTCTCTTTACAAAACACTTACAACCAGACACATAAAAATATGAAATAGTAGGTTTCCTACCTTTAAAAAATTTCATATGAAGTTTTATTTGTTAAAGGTCTCATGTAGACATGATCAATAATGTAACATGCAACGGATGTAGCTTCAGCCTAAAAATACTCAGCTATTTTACATTCGTTCAACAAAGTTCTTGTCATTTCTTGAATAAACCTATTTTTACATTCCACTACCCCATTTTGTTGTGGTGTGTATGGAGCAAAGAAATTATGAGTTATGCCATTATTCTCACAAATGTTATGAAATCAATATTATCAGATTCTTTTCCATGATCTATCCTTAGATTGATTATAGATGCTCCTTTTTCATTTTGTACTTATTTAGCAAACACTTCAATCTTTTAAATGCATCACTTTTATGATGAAGAAATAGAATCTAAAAATATCTAGAAAAATCATCAACAACAATTAAACCATACTTATTTCCACCCGAACTTAATGTTCTAGTGGGACCAAACAAATCCATGTGTAATTTCTCCATACAAGTAACACAACAAATATCATTTTGAACTCTTAACTTTGGTAAACCTTTTACTAAATTCATATTTGATAATTTCTCCATTTGATAGAAGTTCACATGCCTCAATTTCTGATGCCACAGAAAAGTACTATCATACTTAGACAAGAAGCAACTTTCTAAATTAATTTTTTTAGGCTTAATTAGATAAATGTTTTTCTTCCTACATCCTTCAAAGAGCTTAGATCCATTTTTATCGAAACCAATGCATTTGTTATGTTCAAAAGTTATTTTGTATCCTTTGTCACAAAGTTGGCTTATACTTAACAAATTATGTTTTAGCCCTTTTACAAGAGATACATTTTCGATTATATGGGGAGGAAAACGAATTGTACCTATTGCAACTATCTTATCTTTACCATTATCTCTAAATTTAACATAACCATCTTCTTTCTAAACTAAGTTTATGAACAACAAAGTATCACCAGTCATGTTTCTCAAATAGCTACTATCGAGACACCGTATTCCTTTCATTTTGGCTTTGTGTTCGTACATAAATCACAAACAAATCAACTCTGTTTATGAACCCAACAAAGCTTGGGTCCTTTAAAATTCAAGCTTGTATTTTGATTTTTTACTTGATAATTGCTGAGCTTAGAATTTAAATAAAAGCAATGTTTTTCAATATGTCCTAGCTTGTTACAAAAGAAATAGCATAAGGTTTTTGAATTTTATACCTATTGCTTACCATATTCCTTGAAATTCGAGTTTGATATTTTCTAACATATTTTCTAATCAAGTTCTAAAGTATCCATTTACTTGTGACCAATTTCTATTCTGATTAGAGGAGATTCTGCTTGACTTTCTAACTTACTTAATGGCCTTTTCTTCTTTCTTGTTATCAATCATTTCTTTATTACTTGCTTTTTTAGGTCTTATAAACACTATCTAACTTTTAGAATGTGAAGATTAAGTATTTTTAAAACCGAATCTGGTTTTAGATTGATTAATGCATTGACATGAAATGAGCAACTGGAGTTTCTTATCACTTTCATCAAATTTTTTGAAAGTACTTTGTATAGAATTTGACAAAACATCGACTCGTTCTTTTAAGCCTTTTATTTCTTCCTTTATTCTCATTTACTATAGCTTCCCTAGCAACGTATAGCCCTTCCATATCATATTTTAATATGTCATTTTCATCTTGTAATAATTTATTCGTTTAAACAAGAGCAACTTTTTCTTCTTTTAATAACTTATTCTCATTATCAATTCTTATGTTCTTGTCATTAGCTTTAGTAAGAGCTTTCAATAACTTATTTATCTTAGTACATATATCTTTTGAAATTTCATCATCAAATTCACTTTTAGATTCAGAGTTTACCTCAAAAAGAGCCATTACACATAGGTTTGCTTCCTTAGTTTCATATTCTGTACTTTCTACTTCAGTTTCTGATTTGTCTAAGTCACTCCATATGGCCATCAATGATTTGCGTTTCTTCTTGTATTTATCCATTTTCTTGATTAGCACTAGACATTCATACTTGATATGTCCTGGTTTCTTACATTCATAATACACGATCTCTTTCTTCTCTTTGACTTTCTTTTCTTCTTTCTCCTTGTAACCTTTTCCTACATCATTCTTGTTTCTATTAGAAGAAAATCTTTTGAATTATAGACTTTCTTACCATTCTTTTTCAATAGTCGATTTAGATGCCTAGCTAGCATTGATACATCTTCTTCCTCATCTTCATAAGATTCATCACTTTCTAAATCCACTTTAACATCCTTGGCTTTGAAGGCTATAGACTTTTTCTTCGAATCTTCTAACATGCTTTCTAACTTAAGGAATTCAACTTCATAAGCCATTAGCTTGCTGTATAATTGACTTAAGCTAAGTTTTGTCATTTGACATGCTTCCTTAATAGCTATCTTCTTTGCATTCCATGCCTTAGGAAGGATTCGTAGCATTTTCCTCACAAGTTCTATATCACTCATCCTTTTTCCAAGAGATGATAACTCATTAGTGATAGCAATAAAATGGCTAAATGAATCTTTTATATCTTCACTAGGATGGATACGAAATGTCTCATATTGCTGCATCAAAATATTGATCCTTATCTCCTTAATGGTGTTTGTTCCTTCATATGTTTGATAGAACTAGTGTATCTTAAATCTCTTTAGTTGTACCACAAGAAGAGATTATATAGAACTTAGAAGGTGCAATAGTAGAAAGAAGCAAATTCTTAGCCTTTAAGTTCAATTTAGCTTTTGTGAATTCATCTGTCGTAAGAGGTGTTTCTAAGACTTTAACGTCTCCATTTGAAATAATTCACCAAGCTTAATAGTTGGTTGCTTTGATGTATGTCTTCATCTAGAATTTCCAATAAAGAAAATTAGTACCACCAAAAAATGAAGCCTTGCTAAGTTGAGCTGTAAACCTCGCGAATTTAGCTTTCTAAGTATAGAAACAAACGTCTAAACTGTAGATGATTTCCCGAACTCAAAAGAGCCAGTAAGATTTAAAACCGATTAAAAGCTCAATCCAAAACATAAAGTGGATGCGAAAAACCTTAAATCATCAATTGAACCCTAACTGCATACGAAGACCCTTAAAACCTCGAACCTCATCAAAACCCTAAGACGCGTAAGAATATATGAAACCCTAAATGTGTAAAAACATTAGAGATGGTGCCTTAAAGTAATAAGAACCCTAAAACTATAACTTTAAGGATATAAAAGCATTAATTTACCATGATATACCCTAAAACCCTAATTGATAATATAATGCTCATATTTTGCCAAATTACTAGTAAAAGGTTAGAGATGACCCTCATTCATGTTTATATAATTCGAATCCTCAAGTAATCCATTAGAAACTAAGATAATGAGTCATAGAATATATTTATCCCTTAAGTATGTGATTAGGATAGTCTCACTTAGAGTTAGGGTTATAGTTGAAGGTTAGGTTACATGTAGTGAACTTTAATACCCAAATTAGTACTTTTTGCACTTGTTATCCAAAGTAGTTTATCAAATGAGATATATAAGCTATAAAGACCTAAAGTAAGACTTCATCAACTATGTTTACTAATCAATTCATCAAATATCTCATTTCCCCTCATTTCCTTCATTTTTCCCCTAATTTCCCTTAATTACTACATTATGTGCACAAAATTGCACATACTTAAGGAATGTTGACTAAGATAATGCATGTTGACCAAAGTCAAAGGGTTGACCAAGTCAGCACATGTTGACTAAAGTCAACAAAAGACTAAAAGATAAGGAAAATATCTACTTCTTCATGGTGGCTTCTCTTATCTTTTCTTTTGATTTTTTCTTTTCCCCTTTCTCTCAATTGTTGCCGTCCACTTATTGTCCATTGTGGTCCCACCATTTGATGTCTTCCATAATGAAAACAAAGGAAAAGAAACAAAACAAAAACATTCTTCATTTGTCGTGAGCTTCTTCTTCCCATTTCACTCTTATCACTCCTCCTTTTGTCTTCTCAATTTCAACACAATTAAAGGTATGTATCTAAGTTACTTTATCTTATTTTATCTTCTTCATTAGTTAGTTAATTAGGTAGACTAGGTAAGTAGTTGTGTGTTTAGTGTTGTTTTGAAGAAGAGGAAACAAAGTTTCCATCTTTAAGTGTAGAAATCTAGGAATCATGAATAAGAAGAAAGGAAAACATGAATATGTGCACAAAGAATATGTACATGAGGAAAACCGAAAAGAAGGGAAGCATGGTACATGAGTATTTTCCATGTACATAACCTAAATTAAAACAAAACCTAACCATACATACTTATACTACACTAATTACACACTTAAAAACACAAAAGGATGAAATTAGGAAGCTTTTCTTAAGGAAAAGATTAGGCATACGAATTTGTGTATAAAAATACGTATCTAACCATATAGGTATAAGAGTATGTATACATGGATAAATACGGTATAAACCTAAGTAGATGTATAAGTATATGTATGTATAAAGTATAAGTACATAAGTATACATATTAGTATGTTATGAGTGTAGGTAGGTATAAAACATATGTATATGTATAAGTACTTAATGACATATATATTTACATGTAATAAATGGATTACATAAGCCATGACATCATCTAAGCATTACATAAGCCATGACATCATCAATTGATTACATAAGTGATGATGTAAACATAGGTTTATAATTGAAGAAATAATAAGATTACATAAGCACATAACATAGGTATATACCTATATTTAGAAGTCGAAAATTCCTTAAACCCTAATACACCTCTTAGATTGAATTAAACTTAATCAAGTATGTGAATTTGTAACACTATTGTAAAATTTCCTAAGTATAAGAACCAAATAGCTAATTCAATCATTGAATCCTAAACTAGGGCATAAACATAAGTAATAAGAGTAACTAAACTTCAATAAGATAAAATTTTAATAAATTTAGCCCATATCATAAAACACGGGTCTTAACGTCCAAAACGGACATTACCGTGTGAACGTGCGTCCGAAAACAATGAAAAACGACTATAAGTTCACAAATATTGGAATCAGAACAAAAAAATTACAAAATACATAAAGGAAGCCTCATACCTTACTAATATAAGAAAATAGTTACTATTAATCTCATGGAGTATGGTAACCCTATACATACTATACTTGGGTTATATTGGAGGAAACTAGATAAACTACAATAGACTTTTAGTTGACTAAGGAGTCTGAATTCTCAGAACACTTATAAGGTTTACCATTTTGATTTAGGCGTTCGATATCGAGTCTTGGAAACCCTAAAGGATTGGAGAATGAGCAATAATCCAGGTGAGGGAGTTCTGATGACCTGCTACATGCTTGTGCGTGTTATTTGTATGAAGTTTTGTTGTTTGCTATTACTTGTATGTTTGAATGACTGTTCTGTTTGTATGCCATCATTTGTGTGATCACCTTTTTAAGTTGATAAATATAAATGTCTGACCCAAATAACTGGTTCTACTCGTCGCATGTCTATGACTTGGTAAAGGTATGAATGGAGAGTGCTAGCCTTGCAAAAATCTTAAGAAAAGTATTTTTGGCAAAAGCTTTTCTAACCTTAAACAAATTTTTGCTTGATCGCTGTAAGGGCTTGTGGAGCCATAAATAGTATTTTTAATGTTAAGGCAAAGCTAGCATAGGTTCTCCACTTGATAGCGAGAGGACTCGCTTTATTGTGCCTGAAAGGCCTTGGTTATTTTTGGTTGCGAGAGGACTCGCATGTTTATGCCCAAAGGGCCTTGGAGGGTGGATAGTCCTAGTTCAGACTCCCCCTATTTGGATTGAAACTCTTTTCTCAGCTAGGGTAATAGTCGAGTTTTGCCTAGTGGGGTGGTCCCTAGGTAGCCTCTACGGGTAAGCTGAGGTGCCCTGTGCGGGTAATTACAGGGGATAATTGAAGTGTGAATGACGTAATTCTACACCTTCCATAGTTCTGGACTCCTATGGATGTGTTGTTTGCATTCACCACGCCTGCATTCATTATGTATGTAGATAGCTTGCTTGCATGTGTGATAATAATGTGTGAAAACTTGCTTGACTGGTAGTAGTGAGGAATGAACTCACTGAGCTGTTTTATGCTCATTCCCCCTTAGTTTTCTTTGCAGGTTTACATACGATGGGATTGGGATATGTCTCGAGTGCTGAATGCGAGATGAAGATATGTACATTAATGTTAGGATTAGTTGAGATTTTTTTTATAGGTGATACATAACACTCTTTGTAGAAAATATTCACATGTTAGAATCTAATATAATTTAATTCTACCTACAGTTTTATAATGTTGGTAATCCTGTCTTATTATTTGGTAGGGGATACCGATTCTCTGCGGTTCTAAGGAACTGTGGGATATCGAACATCCATAGTTATTTATAATTATATATTATGTCATGTTACAATAAATTAATTACTTGAAAATAATTAATCTTAGTGATTTATTATTTAGAGTTTTGCGATCTCTGACTTGCAAAACGGTTTTCATATCATGAGTGCACACATATTATGAAAATTTTAGGTAATCCTACTAAGCCCCCTTTAGGGTCCTGACATGAGCAGTCAAAGAACCACTACTTTCTACCATTGATCTTAACACATTGTAATATTAGAGCGTAGCTTTGATACCAATTGTAGACACTTAATTCTTGCGACACCCACCCCCCCTTTCCCTCTTTTATTTTTCAAAATAGGTTATAGGATCCTAAATTATGAAAAAAAAAAAAGGAAATCAAAGAAAACCTCAAGAAATGAAGAAATTTAGAAAAAAAATAGGAATTTCAGAAAAATATAAGAAAAATGGAAAATAGGAAAAAGCACAAAAAATAGGAATTTTAGAAAAATGCAAAAAATGGAAAAATTTGAGAAAACATATAAGAAATTTGAAAAGTCACAAAAAAATTTTTAAAAAAAGGGAAATTTAAAAAGATAATAAAATTTTAAGTTATTTAAGTAGAATAGAATTTTAAATTTGAATAAAAGATTGTTGAGCTTGGGCCTAGATTTGAATCTAGCTTAAGCTGACCTGATCCATATGTGTAATTTAATTACATATATGGATAAGGTAAAGGCCAATAACCTAATGGTAAAGTAATTGGACTAAAGCATTGGATTTAGTTGGAGGTCAACAGTTTAACACTCGCTAGAGGCATTAAGGATGTTTTTTCTATCTTTTTTTCAAGTTTTGCACGTAGTCACATGTTAAGCCATCATTGGGCCACATGTTTGAAATTGATACGTAGTGTTTTGTCATTGGATTAAACCAAAAAAATTCCTTCCTTTTTCTCCCTTCTTCCCTTTCCTTTTTTTCTTCACTTTCTTGTTCAAAAAATAGAAAAACACATACAAAGGGGGAGGGAATTGATTTTAAAAAAGAAAACAGACACAAATAGTAGGGAAGGGAGTGGAGGAGGGAGGTATAGGGACATTCGAAAGAAAGGGAGGAATTCTTTTTTGAAAAAAGACATACACACAACATACAGGGGCCATCGGTTTACATACACACACAGGGATTTTCGTTCAATAGACTCTCTCTCTCTTTAAATTAACCTATCTCACTCCTTTCACTAACTTACTAAACACCCACAAACTGACAAACACAACCATACAAGGCTAAAACCAACGCTCGATGCATGCTTGCATCCCACTGACCTACAACAGCTTACGCATACATGACAAGCTGACCCTCACTTTCTCTCGCTGACCTCTCTCTCTCTCTCACACTCTTAGTCTTTTCTCTCTCCTTTGACTTAGATCAACCACTTCCATTTAGCCAAAACACCGAACATACAATAGTCCATGTCAAGCAAGTCTACAGCATAAACTACCACTCCACTCAAGTTGAACACGAGAACGTACACCCTTTCCCCCCTCCCCCCCATATGTACATAACCGAACTACAAACCACCCCTTACACTCACATGACCAAACTATGCACCATCCAAGCCACCCATAAGCTTATAGCCTACCCCAACACCTACACAATATCTACTCTATCCTGGTTGTTCGCTATACATACATATACACTCCCCATTACCGTGGCCACCACTTCAACCATCGCACAAACTACCTCCATTATCTGTAGCATTAAACCAAACCCTCTATCTTCAATCTAATGGCCACAAAAGTGGCTTTTCCCGATTGTTTTAGCCACTAAAACACCCTTCGAAACACCCCTTTCAACTGGCTGTGTGTAACCCAACTCGAACCCACTCCACATTAGACCCAAAGACCACCCTAAGGTTAACCCTTATCCAACTCTCTAGAGCAAGTCCATAGCATGAACTACCACTCCACTCAAGTTAAACACGACAACGTACTCCACCCCCCACCAACCCTACCCCCTACCTCCAATGACCATTGCACACATACTACCACACTCGTGAAACAGCAACCACGAACTACCCCTTACATGCATACAACCGAACTATGAACCACCCCCTACACACATGCGATTGAACCACACACCACCCAAGCCACCTACAAGCTCGTAACCTACCCCAACGCCTGCACAATATCTCTCTCTCCTGGTTGTTCACTGCACACATGTGTACACTCCCCATTGTTGCAGTCGCCGCTTCAACCATCTCTCAGACTACCTTCATTGGTCGTAGCATTGAACCAAACCCACTATCTTCAATCTAATGGCCACAAAAGTGGCTTTTCCCGATTGTTTTAGTTGCTAAAACACCCTTCGAAACACCCCTCTTGATTAGCTGTGTGTGACCCAACTCGAACCCATTCTACGTCCGACCCGAAGACCACCCTAAGGTTGACCCTTATCCAGTTCTTTAGTTTAGTCTAGCCTTTTATATCTAACTGCTTTGTTTTTTGTTTTGTATTTTATTTTTGTGTATTTATTTATTTCAATATGTAATTGTAACAAAAAAGAAAAGAAGAAAAACCGAAAAAGAAGAAAGAAAATAGAAAAAAGAGAGAAAAATAAAAAAAAAGGAAGTATTTAGTTTAGTTTTATTTATTTATTTTTACGTTTTAGCCAAAAAACTAAGAAACAAAAAAATAAAAATAAAAAGTAGAGGAATAAATTATAAATAAAAAATATAAATAATAAAATTATTTTATCACTTAGAAAATTGATTTTCCAAAAAATAAAAATAAACAAATCCTTTCTAAATTAGGGCTACTTTATAATCTTCAAAAATAAAACCCAATTCAGGACATTTTATAAAATTTTTTCAAATGAATCAAAATGAGTAAAAATGTAAACCCAAAATTTTTTTCAAAATTAAAATTAATCAACTCACTATATTTTTTATAAACGAACTATAGAAGTTTAATCCCGAATAATGGGTACGTAAGCACCCGTACATCAGTATAGGGCGACTTAAAATATGGAAATTTTTTTTTTCCATTTTTGTAAATAGTTGCATAAATTAATTAAATTAATTGCATGTAACATGTTTAGTCATTTAGAAATTTAAAAAGAGTATATTGAAAAGTAAATTTAAAATTGGAAAGTTAAAAAGTGATTCCCATTTAAAGTTTAATAAATTAACTCTCGGACCTAAATCTCTAGTTTTCAAAATGTTGTTTTATAAATTGTTTTTTTTTTTTAATTGATAGACTATTAGCTAAGTTATAACCATTCTACCCAATTGGTTATAACTTAACTCTTTTTCCTGATTCCAATCAGGTGGCAACTCTAATACCTTTTCAAATACAAAAAAATAATCTTTTTTAAACCTTAGTTGAGGATCGATATTAAACGGGTAAGGTTTAGTACTGATCAGTTTAAAAAATGCCTAATTTTATAAGAAGAACTAAGAGGGTGAAAAACCAAGCTCAACACCAATTATAGGTGTCGTATAAGATATTAAGAGGGGGAATGGTAGGGAGTGTGAATTGATATCTTAAATGGCGTGATAAGTAGTTGAAATAAAAGTACAAATAGTAAAGATCAGAAAGTAAAAAAACTAAGGAGAAAGAAGATTAAGCAAACGATTTATAGAGTTTTAGTCTTTTGCATATTGCTCTCTTCCAACTCCACCGTTAAAGACCTAGTTCTTATTGGTATCGTTCTACTAGTCCAAAGTTTTCAATAAACAAATATCAATGAGACAATACAAGAATATCCAGTCACTTTCTCTATCTTATCTCACTAACTTCTTCCTAATCTAAACATAGGACTTAGAGAACTCCTTGATCCTCTTACACTTAAAATATAATGTCAATAACGTTTACAACGAAAATGAAACAATACAATCAGATGCCTTTTACAACTTTCACACAAATACAATAACAATGAAATAATGAAATTGATTTCACTTAGTTTTTGACCGAGTTTCTAACAGTGTTCATGAGAGAGATTTTGATTTTTAGTTCTTACTTCTATCAATCTTGTGCAACTTCTATTTATCTTGGATCAACCTTCTTTATAACAACTAGAAATGGCTAGATCTTGATTTTTCTCTAAGAAAACTTGATTCAAATAAAATTGGTTTTGATGTTAGAGAAATATCCCATGAAAACAAGAACCAAATATTTGAATTTTTGAATACTTTAATCAAGCTAATCTTGATTTATTTCTTTATCGAGTTTGAGTTAATTGACATTTGCTACACAACGTAATTTGTTCCAATCTTCTTTTGATTACGTGGAAATCTAAAACACACTTTAAATAATAAGGATAAGCATGAAAAGATATGAACAAATCTTCATACAACCAATTCTTCAAGAAATAGTCCAGCACTACTTATCTAACTAGCGTGAACAAATCTTCTCCCTTCTTCAATATCTCTATTTGTATTTTGTCATAAAACTCTCTTAAAAGATCAAGTTGGATTCATCCAAAATATTCAACCTTATCTTAAATAAAATATCTTAGAATTCTTAATTTTGTTTCCAACAAACTAAAGTAGAACTTTATCTCAAGAACTTGCTAAAATCTTGTATTTAAAATTTTCAAACACAACTTCAACCAATGAAACCTTGTATAGAGATCTTGATATATAACTCTAAAGCATAAAATCCTTTTTCAGATCTTACCAAAACTATTAGAAAATGTTCTTCCTAAGTATATATTGCTAAAACCTTAATCACTCAATTTACAAATTTGATTCTTGAGCAATAAAAAGAATCCAACTTAAAATCCCCATGGACTTAGCCATCTTTATTGGAACGAAATTGAGTATATTTTCCTAAAATACCCAATAAGGTGGATCTAGGCCTTCTTGCAAATTTGTTCAAACTTGTATACTAACTATATTGTTTTGATGTTTTGTTGATATATATTGTAACATACATTCTAACAAATTCAAACTTTCTTAACTATTGTTTTCTTTAAGACATCTTGCATACTCAAAGAGCTTGTTAAGTTCATTCACATCTTTTTATTATCATCAAAATATATTAAGAGAAAACTCAACAATTAAGGCTTGGCCTCCTTACGATGGCGATATAGGGAGACCAGTGGTTGACAACAACGAAATTGATCAACTGTTAAGAAATTGCTCATCATTGCCCAACTAGATGAGAAGTTTGATTAGACCCTTTAGCTAGAACAAACTTTCCTCCAAAGCTTATTAGGCTCTAATTGTGTGGTCGAAGAGGTTCTTTGAGCTAGTTTTTCATCCATTCGTAGTCAAGTAAAGTAGGATATTCACCAAGCTTCCATTATCAATAAAGGTTTTAGGGACATTAAAATATCTTATTTGACATTGAATACTAGAGGGTTGATATGGGGCTATTCTATACCTTCCTTGCCTTCATCCAAGAAGGAGATGGTAGTGTCAATCTTTAGCTTCCTAGCTTAAACAGACGATAATTTGTGTTGTGGTGGTAAAGAGTAGGCTATGTCCAATAATCTTGGTCCTTTGGTTAGAGTCTAGACTTATCTTCATCCGCCTTGGTGCTATGTATCCTTGGGTATGTTTTATTGTTTCTATTGTGGTTGTTATTGCTCTTGTTCAGTTTGAAGACGTTTGGTTGGCTACTAAACTTGATTTCTCTCATCAGTGATGAGATGGTCATATAGCCTTTGCAAATAAAGCCTCTAATGGCATTTTTGAGGTAGCAACAGTCATTTCTATTGTGACCATGCATACGTAGAAATTGCAAAACTTACTCAAGGTAGCTACCTTAAGGGTCTCTCTAACATTTAGAGGTTAAGGAAGCTATCCTTAAACCTCATAAAGGATTGCACCAAAGGGGTGGCTTAAGGGAGCATAGTTCGTATAGTCAATAAACTTCTTCTTTTGTCTCTCTTGGCACTCTGTTAAAGAAGATGGGTGATCTTCTCAAGGCCAAGGCGGTTCTTTAGTTATGGAACTCTCTAATGATGCTTGGATGACATCCTCTTGATTGACATATTGCTTAGATGCTTTCATTAACTCTTCAAAGGTGTCCAGGCAACGAAGTACGATGGCTTCAAAGAACTTACTGTTGGGGTCTAAGTCGTATATGGCAGCTCAAAGGACGACCCTAGTATTGACCTTCAAAACTTAAAGCTTTATGAAGTTGAAGCATTTGAGAAAAGCTCAAAGGGTTTCCTTCGACCTTTGCTAAATGTTGCATAAGGTCAATGAGTCATCGTAAGGTACTTTGCTATTCAAGAAGTGCTGCTAGAAGCTGATCACTAAGTCATTGAAGGAGCTAATTGAGCCATCTTATAGTTGGTTAAACCATACTAATGCTACAACCTTATATGAAAAATCAAGATGAAACCTAGTAGTGCTTTTTTTTAAGCTAACTAATTTTGGTAGGAAGCATCTCTAAAAGACTAGCAAAAAACTATAAAGGCAGTGCAAGATGGGCCAAGGCTCTATGAGTTAGCTAGAACCCTAAAAGGTAATTGAAAAAGGGAAAGTGTCTTATGGGCTAATTAGCACCATAAGAGATAAAAGATAAATGCAAATACAGTGCTTAAAAAAAAAATCATGTTAGCTTTATACTAAGATGTAAGGAAGCACTTACTTATCTTTGTTTATAGCACTTAAACAATCAAGCCTTTTCTTAAAAAGTCCAATCCAAGCCAGCCAATTCAGTCTTCATTATGGATTAAATTATCTTGGAAACATAAGCTTTTTGTCATCAACCAAATGAAGCATATAAGGCTTTGCTCCCCACTTCATTATTGAAGAATTAAGGAAGGTGACCTAATAGGTGAATTGCTATCTTCTTTTAGTAGAAAAATCCATGGTTTAGATTTTTGTCCCTACTTATTGACCCTTAAGGTTTCGAATGAACCACCTTTTAGATTCTTCTAACTAGACCGAAGCTCTTATTTCTAATCGAGTAATAATTATTTGCCATGAGGTGTTTTCTCCTTTGGATGTAGCTATGCCTTCAAAAGTAGAAAACAAATCTCTCCATCAAGGAGGATGAATTTATAATAAAGTATTTTACGAGTTTTGTTAATTATCATTGTTTTATAGCTCGCTTTCATCTTCTCTCATGTTTATAGTATATGGGATTTCTTTGAGTGGAGTAAGAGAATATGACCTTTTGATGGAGTGAGAAAAGTGCTAGAGGTTATTCCAACGTCGACAACTACTAAGGATACCAACTCTGCTTATAAAAAATGAAAATTAAACCATAGTAATATTTAAGATTGCTAGCATTTTGTGTTTCAAATAAGAATTTATATTGATTTTCATAGGTAGTACAACATTACTACATTAGCATTTATAGTGATAAAATTAAAGCCCCTCTAAGAAACACTTACTTTACTATATAAAGACCTTCGTAATTTGAAGAAATTTTTCCTATAGGGCCTTGTACATTGGGGTGAGCCGTTCTTAACACCACATCACCTTCTTTGAAATTCTAAGGCTACACCTTCTTGTTAAAAGCTAAAGCATTTCTTTATTGATAGCATTGACTGTAACATAAAGCTACCAGTCTTCTTTCATCAATTCAATTCAACTACTCATTGTGCTTCTTTACACAATAAACCTCATCCAATTGAGTTTCTAACAACACTATGAGGAGTAGGGTATTGCCCCTATCAACATTCTAATAGAAGTTTGATAGAGCTTGAGTACAAATGGAAACATCTCATGCTAATCTCTATAAGTAATGACCACCTTTTCAATGATTCTTTTGATATTTTTGTTAATTGCTTCTATAGCCTTATTCATTTTAGGTCGATAAGGAGTGAAATTCCTATAGATGATCCTAAACTATCAACACAAATTTGACATGAGTTTGTTGTTGAGATTTGTTCCATTATCATTAATGATTGTTTCTACAATCTCATGTTAAGCTAGAATGTCTCTCTTAATGAACTTGACCATTACTCTTTTGGTAATATTTAGATACGATGACGCTTCAACCCACTTATTGAAATAATCAGTGGCTACTAGTATGAGACGATGTCCGTTTGATGGCTTTGGAGTAATTGACCCAATGATGTCTATATACTACATTGAAAATGACCAAGGTATAGATAACATATGTAACTCTTGAGGTGGAGCATTTATCTTCTTTGCATATACTTGGCATAAGTGGCAGTACCTAACATGCTCGATGCAATCGCCCTCTATAGTTGACTAGTAATATCCTAATCTCATGATCTTCTTGGCAAGTATGTAACCATTTATGTGGGCGCCATACTCCTTTATGTACTTCATCAAAACTTTGGCCTCTTTTTCATCTATACACCTTAAAAGCTTACCATCAAATGATCGCTAGTACAAGGGATGTCTTTTGATATCATAGTATCAAGGCATTTCATCATGTGCATCTTCGATTGCTAGAATGAAAGTGGGCTTCTCTTTAACTTCAATCTTAAGTGATTGAATTTTAACCCTACTAGATATTTGGAATATGGATACCAAAGTAACCAATGCATCAGCAAATTGGTTTTGAGTACTTAAGATGTATGTGAATGTAATTTCTTCAAATTTCAACACTAACTCGGTCAAGTGCTGGTGGTTAGGAACCAATTTGACGTCCTTTGTTTTTTATTCAACCTAAGCCTAGTAGATGATCAGTGAGGACTACCTATATAATTCTAATTCTTATATCCCTTTACCTAAGGCCATTTTAAGTCCCATAATATATGCCTCGTATTCAATAATATTGTTGGTGTATGGGTAAATGAGTCTTACAACCATCAGGAATTGTGTAACTTCGAAGGATATCAGTATTGCCCAATCCCATACCTAAACACATTAGCAACTCTATCAAAGAACATCTTCTATTTTAAGAGGCTTTCATCTATTTCTCTATCAAAATCATCTTCAACAACCAAGATATGCATATTAGGAAATCTCACTTGCATTTCTTAGGGAGTATCTTCGAGGGAATTCTCTACTAATTGATCTACCTAGGCTTGCCCCTTAACTAATTGTTGATTTACATAGATGATCAAACTCTAACTAATAGGAATCAGACAATTGGACCCTTGACCCGAGCTCGAGCTTGAGGTCTTAAAGGACTAACGAAGTAGATTCTCTTACTCTAGCTAACTTTAGCTAAGGCTAAGTTGATCCTTATTGTCGAATAATTTCATCTATCGAGTCAAGCTGTTTCAATTCTATCAACCATCATATGCTAACCTAACTGACATTCCTCTAACCATTCAGCTAGTCTTGAAGTCAACTTTACTTTACTAGTACCGATCATCAACTTAGCAATACTTGTGCTAAGAACCCTAAGATACATCAAACATCTCCTCAAAAGGAACCTTAGGTTTGCTTGATAACTCTGCTTGGCAATCCCCGGCCTAATTGTACAATTTGTCTATTTATACCAAAAGTGGCCTTTAGTGATCACTCACCACGTATTCAACCCCTACGTGAGAGGATTTGCTACACTAATCACTAATTTCTTTGAATTTTTATTTGTATCATTTATTATTCCTTATACATTACTTCTTTTAAACAATACATCTTTTATCTTTTCTATTTTAGGTAGGATGCCCTAACTTTTTGGGTATAAACACCCTTTGTAATATGTAGCTGCATCATCATTTGATATTGAATATACTCGACTGTTCCTTTTGTGAGCTGGTGTGCTTACCCCTTTTTCTTACTTTATCCTAATCCTTAAGTAAAGTTAGGTGGTGAGTAACTTCACCGAGTTGCTCGTGCATCATATCAAGTTAGTTTTGTGAGTTCGTAGAGTTTCCTTGGTGCGTTACATCCTTAGAATTGTTTGTGGTTTGCTTGTTTATTCTGTTTTCTTATTCCAACTTTCACATTTCATCACCTTTCACTTCAAACTTTCCACAAGCTTAGACCCACCTCGATACGATTGCCCTTATCTATTCTTAGCCCATCATGTCATCTTAGTATTAGAGTGGAGGTTCATTTAGGTAAGTTATATTTAAGCTTTCTTGTAACCAATGTGTTGTGGTTACATAAAGGTTAGCTGTGAGAGTTTGAGTAAGTGACGCATAGTAGTTTGCTTTTGTTGTATACCCTATTTTGCCCTATTTCAAATATACAAAAATAGAGCAAGTTTCAATTGGATTTATTGTTCTTTGGAGTAGCTACTATGTTGATAGTTAGCCTAAACTTACATGTAAAGAAGTGTATGTATGAGTTGTTTAGCTTAAGAGGGTAGTTTTTATTGTTTTGTGGATTCTAAGTTTGTTTATTGAGCTTTGTTGAGAGGATGATGGATTTAAGTGTCAATGTTGGCATTGGAAATGATAATAGCACTATTGTCCACAATAAACAACAACCTTAGAGCACCCCCAGAAGCATAGATGAGCAAATTGATAAGATGGCTAACCTTATAGCTGATCTTATCAGAGTTGTTCATACATTAGCCTTTCGACCTACTGAAGCCATGCAGAATACTCAACCAAGCTACTCAACTTATGAGAGGACAAATCTTAGCTTGATAAGATTGAGGTGGAGGAGTAAGAGAATGTATGCAGAGAAAAATTGACTTAGGTAATATGGATAAAGAAAGAGAAGAAGGGTACAATGAGGAAGAGGAGTAAGCTCGAGCACCTCAAGCTACCGACCATGTAAAGCTTCAAATTCTAAGCTTCAATGGTTCTAAAAATACTAATGACTATCTATAAGAGAAGGTAGAGCATATTTTTTATTATTACCAGTATGAAGATCGTGAAAAGGTAAGGACTACTATTGTAGAGTTCTCAAGTTATGCCACAATGTGGTGAAAGAACTTCTAAATTATGAGAAGACAAGAAGAATATAAGGAAGTAAGCACTTTGCCTGAGATGAAAAGGATACTTAGAAATAGATTCATGTCGAATACTTATTTACAAGATACTTTTACCTAGCTTAAAAAGCTAAGACAAGGAAGCTAAACTATTGATGAGTATGTTCAGGAGTTCTAAATACTCGTGATTTGATGTGAAGTGAATGAACCATTAGCCTGAATAGCATCTAGATTTCATACTAGATTGAGAAGTGACATTCGAGATCTCATAGAACTTCAATAGTTCACTGCATTGGATAAGGCTATAAGAATAGCCCAACATATAGAAAGATAGAGGAGGAATAAGCCGAGTTGACCTCTAATGAGCCGACCTGTCTAATCAAGCTGACCCACTCAAGGAAGTTATCGAGCTTAACAAAATGCTGAGCCAAGTAGGAAAACAAATGTTAGAGCTGAACAAAAGAGCCAACCAACTAATGATGAAGTACCGCTAAAAACTTATGAAAAGCAACAAGGATCTAGGAGGAAGATGAGCTAAATCAAGTGTTTTAAGTGTCAAGGTCTGGACACATGGTTGCCTAATGTCTGAATATAAGAACTATAATTATTAAGGGAGATGTTCCAAAACTTGACCTAGATATTACTGATGAGGAGCCTGAGGAGGAGGTTGTTCTTGATAAGGATACCAACCAGGAGGATGAGCTTATTGAAGAGGATGTGTTTGCTAAGTATCTCAACAAACTAACCTTGGTTATCTGATATGTGATGAGTATAGAACCTTCTATTAAGGAGGAGTATAGAGAGAGAACTTACTCCACATCACTTACGAAGTGAATGAACGAGTTTGTGTGCTCATAGTAGACAGTGGAAGCTGCATCAATGTAACGTTTACCAACTAGGTTAAGAAGCTTAAATTGCCAACCATTTCACATCTAAGGCCTTATATACTGTATTGGCTGAACGAGAAGGGAGCACTACGTATCACTCAATAAGTATTACTGCCAATCTCCACTAGGAATTATTTTGATGAAATTTTTTATAACATGCTATTATGACCTAAATGGGGGTTTAGTAAAATTATCTAAAATTTTCATATAACATATGCACCCATGATATAAAAATTGCCTTACAAGTTAGAGATTACAAGACTTCATATAATTAATCACTAGGGTTTCCGATTTTTAATTTATTAAGGCTTTTAAGCCCGTTGACTATTAGGGTACTGCATCATCTCTCTTACTCTATTCCAATTGACTATTAGGGTACTGCATCATCTCTCTTACTCTATTCCAATTTTTTTCTTCTTTCTCTTTCTATTAGTCCCTTGTTTGATGTTCATAGTCTTCATCTAAGTTAAAGTTCCAGTAATAAAGTTTATGAGGAAATCATATATTTTACAATTTATGTCATTAATAACTTTAAATAGGTTGAAAGATTTAGGTGTCTTCAACTCATTTATTTTATCAAACAAAATAATGGAAAAAAATTTTAATTTTGACTCTATTTATCCTATTTCTAGATATATTAGATTATTTTATGAAAAAAAATTAAGTTCTTTATTTCTTTATTTTTATTGTGTATTTAAATTTTTTTTTATAATTACTACAAGTATATCTATGATTTCGAAAGTCATTTCACATACGTTGTAGATACTTACGTTTCTACATTTCAATTATATGATCTAATTCTATAGTCCCTCTAATAACTCTAAATAAAATGGCAAGTTCAACAATCTTGTACCCTATAGTCAAATTAAACCATTTCCACTATCCTATTTTCATATTTTTTAAGTATTATAACACAACAACTTTATGATCTTAACTTGGGAATGACATGTCATCAAAGTATTGTGAAACCAAAGTGAAGAAATATCCACTTTACACTCCACTAACCAACTACTTTTAACAGTATAAAAATTCTAACATCCTCTTTGTTTTTTAGCCCATATTGTAGTAAACATTCTCCAAGGAAGTATTCTCTTGAAGAAAGAAGATGAAATCCTACTCCTATTCTTTTCTTTTTTCACAAGCTATAAGTATATTATTATAAAATAAGAAAAAGCTTGACTTTTTATATTTTCCTGAAAGCTCTTATTGATATTTTAATTAACTTATATCAAATTATTAAAATTCTTATTATTAATAAATATTCAATGAGAAAATTGAAGGATACTATCTATAAGCTTTTTGAATAACACCATAAATGGCACCTTCATTTTCTAATGCCCTTCCCTATTTTCTAATCTTGTGTTTTAGCTTTCCAAAACTAATTTAGACCCTAATATATAATATACAACAACTTTTAATTAGTTAGTTAAATTAAGCAATATGTTTAATTGGTCTAACGATACATATGATCTTATTTATAAGATATCTACTCATAGGGACACTTATAATTGAACAAGATTTTATATTTTGATAAATTATAGCATTATCTCTATTTTATCAAGACCTCCACACCTTTATAACAAAGATTTCCATATCTGTAACTTTTTTATTTTTTTTTTTTGGTGAAATAAATTCCACAACTTTGATGGCTTCTAGGTGCTACTTAAATTTATAGGTAAAGAATCATCTAAGATGTAGAGAATCATCTAAGATATCTCATCACATATCACTTCTAAAAAATGAGTACATCACTACTTGACCCCTTAACCATATTTCTAAGCTTAGCTTATTGTCTTTCATATTTCTTTTTGAGTTTAGTTAGTAAGGTCTTTAATGTTATTGATAGCTAAGCCTTCATGATTGAAAATGATCAACTAAAAAGGTTATATAGCCTAAACAAATTTGAATACAACTAGTTGCAAAGCACATCAACTATTTCCTTGAATTCCATTGTTTATTTCGATATGAAAGTTAATTTTTAAGTAAGAAAATGAAAGTAGACTTCCTTAGTTCGAAATAATTACTTATACGCATAATTGTAACTTAAATTGTGTTAATTATGGTTAAATCAAGTTAACAATCAATATTTGGAAATTTTTGAATGAGTTTTGTAATTCTCCATCTAAGATTCTTTTTCTCTCATTTGAACTTATCTTTGTGATTTATTTAGTTAATCCTATATTTTCCTCTGACTTGCTTGAAGATACTTTGGTTAGTTGGAAATCATGTTTAAGTGAATAGCTCTCAATAAGGTTATATTATTTGTGTCCATAGTTAGTTGAACTATTGAAATTTTAACTATAAAATGGAATGCATGTTTTAGGGTGTTAGAGTATTATGCTTATGATTGATACTTTATTCTTCACCTCTAGATGAAGACACATCTAATATACAAAGTACTTCCTTGTTTGTTAGAATTGCATCTCATATTTTTGGAGTGTCTATATTGTGTAGTCAACTATAAACGAGACTAATAACATGCATTACATTTAATCAAATGGACATATATATCATATATTGCATAAATGAAGGCCGTTAACACTACCCAATAACCAAAAATGGCATATGTTAGTGATTGCTTCTCCTAAGTCTTACCTTAACCCCTTAAAACTAACTAGTAATGGGAAACATCGTCTTGTGGTTAAGGCCATATCTTCGAATTATCGCTTTAGAGTTGGTTAGAGATTGCAAGTGCTCATCCATAATGGTTTGTAAAAATTCTAACTTCATGATGTTTTTAAGATGAAAATCTACTTTTGTACTAAGTATTTGATTTATTGGATCCTTGGGGCTAACATATCAGTTGTTACTTCCTAACCTTTGGTTTATGAGGAGTAATTCCAAAACCTTACACATTTTCTAGATGATGGATTATGTTGTTACATTTCTTATGGTTGATCGTGCATAGCACCTTAATAATCGATAATTTGTTTGATTGTTGGGTGTTCATATAACCCAAAGATGGTTATTCACTAAGTTGTAGTTTTGCTCATTCCTCTATGGTTTTTCCTTCCACAGGTCAATCTATGGTAATATGTCGATAAGCCATTTCTTATGGTGAGTAAGCAAAGCATATTAGAATGAATTGGATAAAATTTCGTAAAGGAACAAGGTCTCTTATGCTTAGTTAGTACCCTCATAGAAGGAGTGATTGCGAAAATAAATATTATATCTCCAACCATAGCTACAACATTAGGACTACTATCTAGGTAGCTACAACGCTACATAATTTCTATTAGACCGTTATACTTGCATACAAATGATATAGTAGAAACTTTTTATTGAATGCCACATGAAACAATCATAACCAAATGGGACAACTTGTTGTAATGGCACTTCATGTCCTTTATTGAAATTGACTAATATAATGAATTATTCCAAAATTCCATGACGTATATGGTGGATTGTTAAGATAAGGGTACCCCATAAGACGTGACATATCCTTAAAAAATTATTAAAAAGCTATTGAAACATATACCATTATAATTTCGATTAATAATTTCAAGGATAAAGCAAACAACTATTTCAAATCTCTCCCTTTTCCTCTTCTACTTACACTATATTTATTACCTCATACAATTCTAATATATATGTAGACTATATGGCAAGTTTCTATTTCTAATTGAATAATTCTATTACAGTCAAGTAATAATGGTTAATTTTATAAGGGATTTACGTTTTCTTTAAACTAATTTCAATTGTCAAATTCTATTTCCAATTTCATTATTAATGAAATCTACTCTATATCATCAAAGGAATGTAGAAGTATTACACTCCATACCCTTAAATTGTTAAAAGATATAAGAGTATTAGACTTTAGTCTCCTTACAATCAGAGGTAATGTATATGAAAGTGCTTAAACTTATGATTTGAGAAAATTTAGTGCCTAAATATTAAAACCTTCAATTTTAGTATCTAAAATTTTAAGATTTATTCAAACGAGTAGTTGAACTTCAAGATTTATTTAATCATCACAAGTTTTTTCAAATAATTGGTATTGTAGCTTAACAAATCTTAAAGTTTTGACATTTATTTTAACAAATATTAAGGTTTTAGATACTTATTGTTGATAAATTTTGAGGTGAGGAAATAGTACTGCAAAAGAGAGTAAGATACTTGATACCGAGGCTAGTTTGGTGTAACCACTCTGATGCCTCAGTTAAAATGGTGATTCAGTATAATAAAAATGTAAATAAGAAGTGTTAGAGACTCTTATAGAGTTTATTTTGAATATTTATATACAGTCATTGTGTTTAAGGTAATTGTTGAGGTAATTGTTAAGACATGTGGAGACCTCTTGACTTGACACCTCTCCTAATATATAGGATAGTAAACGGTTGTAAAATATAAGCATGCTTATGATAACTGGTCACGTTATAGATTTGAATTCAAACTAAGAGCGTTTTTTGTACACGGCATAAGTGCCGTGTGTCTTCTACAGAGGACAAATGCCAAGAGAGTCATTTACCTGGCATCTTGATCAACGAAAGAATAAGTATAAGTTGAGCGAAAACTGACTACCAACAACACTAAAATTTAAGTTTTGAATGTTTGAACACTAAATTGCATGAAATTATAAATTTAAACACTTCTATATGCATTATCCCAGAATTTTTACCTCATTATATTACTCTTTCTTACCATTAAATATAGAACTGATACCATTTTTATCTATGACTCAAATGTCTATTTAGTAATTTAATAATCTCGCTTACAATTTCTCATTTTCTTATTTTCACATTTTTTTTCTCTTGCATTAATCTACTTAAATGTTTACAATTTCCACACATAGCCTCTCTCACTCCCTCTCACTCCTAAGTCACATTTTTAATACATTATATTCCTCTCTCCTCTGTGTCAAAACATATTTAGAATTTTATTTCGTTTTTTTCTCACTACAATCTCTACATCATTTCAATTCAATCAAAATATATATTTAATTTTCAAAAGGCAATTAATGAGAATGAAACTTATATTTGTATTCATTATTGCAAGTATTTATTATAAATTAAAAAAAAAAATAGGTGCAACAATCATACACTTTAAGATCTCAATTAAACTTTAGGCTTCTTCGTCGTGAAGTTAATGAAATTGAGAAGTTCACTTATATATACATTTCATAAAACACACTTTGTGATTTTTAGTTTAAGAAATTATCTTCACAACATTTTTACTAAGCCTAATATATTTTGGATAAAAAAAATGGTGCAACGATCATACATCATAAGATCTCAATTGAACTTTATTCTTCTTTGTCATGAAATCAATGAAATTGAGAAGTTTACTTATACATACATTTCATAAAACATACTTTGTAATTTTTAGTTTAAGAAATTATCTTTACTACATTTTTCCTATACCTAATATGCATATGTTTTGGATTTGAAGATTTTGCCTCCATCACAAATTTTGATGAGAACAAACTTTTGGCTTTATGTTTATTTGCTAATTAACAATTATTACAATAAACAATAGTCTTGTTCAACATATAAATAATTGTTTATATTCCTTATTTTTCTTCAATATATGCATTCCATATTATTTATTCTTATAATGCTCAATTGAAACACCTTCTACCAAAGTATTGTCCGCTTTGGCATAAAAAACTGTACAGTTTTATCTCTTAGTATGGTAGCTTTCCAAGAGTTCACCCATCATAAGATTAACTTGGCTTAAGTACACTTAACTTTAGAGCTCCGATATACTTCAAGCCATTACACCAAAAGATGTCTCAATGATTAAAGTTTTGCTACCTAGCATTTAAAGAGTATTACAATCTATGACTTTATACAATTGACATCTTCATTAGTTTCTTTACACAAATCTATAACCATCACCAAGTAAGGACTCTTCCCTTCTGGTTGGTGGACTACTCTAATTCCACTAATAATAACTCGATTGAAACTCCTCCCACCATAGTATTATTTGCTTTGATGTGCAATACTGCATGGTTTTGTCTCTTGGTATAACAATTTCCTAGAATGTCACTCATCCTAGGATTGACCTAGTCCAAGCATACTTAACTTTGAAGTTCTAACGTACTTTAAGCCACTACACTAAAAAACACATCAATGATTAAAGTTCTACAATCTAGCATTTAAGAGTTATTATAATCATCTAATCTAAGGAAGAATGGAGATTCATTAAAAAGTTTTAGAGGTGAAGGATTCTTTTATCTCTTTTTTACCCAAAAAAAAAATTAGTTTTCATAAAGTTTCTCTAATCTATTTTTATTTAATGATTTTGTTATGATTCATAGCATAAGGATCATGGCTAATGACTTTTATTTGAAAAATACTAATAGTTCATTTACTTCACTAAATAAAATAGAGCAGGATTGAATTGCAATTCAATAAAAATTGAATAAATATGTAATAGTTTGCAAAAATATTACTTTGTTTAGTTTGTATAAGACATGTATAAAAAATTAATTATCCAATATATCCTTGAAATCCGTATCCTTTAATACTTTTCATAGCCAATATAGACTTAACAAAACTTAAGAGATAAGGTACTTATTGTAAAGAAAACAAATGGACTATTGAATAACAATTCATGAGTTGGAAAGATAAATTGCTATTTGATATTTTAAGCAATAAAGTTTCATTAAAAATGGCCATTGGGTGTCTAAAGTTCAACTAAACATCGTAATAGTAATTTTATATGAAATAAAGGGGGATGGAATAATCTTTCTCTTCAAATGAACACGCAATAAAAGTAAGGAATTCTTTTATCTCCATGTTAACCTTAAAAAGTTAAATGTAGCAAATTCTCTGTAATTTGTTTTGGTTTAGTGATTTTGTTATATTCATTGCAAGAGAATCCTAGCCAAAGATCTTTTACTTTTGAGATTAGACAAAGGTAATGCTATAGAAGATCAATCTTTTCTTTACTGGATTTTTACATGGTTATAAAGAAGATGAGATACTTAGTAGAACAATTCCTTTCCTAATGAATTTGAGAAGATACACACAAATGATTTGAACATAGTTGTTAGCATATGTTTTCCTAAATGTTATGCATTAATTGCCGTTTTATTTGTTTTTTACCTTCTAGTGTAATCTTATTTAGAGAATAAACTTACACTAATGTTTACTTCACATGATAATTTGTATAAATAATCATTCATCTATTAATTCGGACAAAAAAAAAATTCATTTGATAATTATTTCATTGCACATATATTACCTTTTTTCTTTATGTACAGAGGCATCTCTAAGATTTATAAGAAGATTGTTAGATTAAAGAACCTCACCATTAGATAAGTAGTCATTTTTTATTTTTTTAATTAAGAACAAATCCAACTACTTACATGTATAGTTTGATAACCATTTACCAAATCCACATATCTCACTATTCTATCCCTCTTTAACTCCACTTAAAAGTACAAATCAAGTCCAACCTTATATCTTCCAACCTTAGCTAACTCATTGTTTTGAACAACTTTTGGGGTAAACATCAACAATCTATTAAATTCTCTTTCATATCACTCAACAGTCTTACCGTCTTGTTTTAACTTATAATATTCTTCACACATTTCCTCTCTTATACATTTAGGAAATAATGCTCTACAAATGCATTCTACTAAATAGGTTTTGCCAACCACTTCTTACCCTTCCACCAATCATTTGCACATCCATCTAATAAACAGTTGCGATTCCTACCTTTTTATTCCCTTTTACTTCATGAACTTCAAATACTTTTTCTAAGGAGTCGATTAATTCTTCAACAACTAGAGGATCAATATTCTTACCGTCAAATGGTCTAATATTCACTGAACTTGGGCAAGCTTATCCCCTCCACCAACTCCAGCCAAAGCTGTTACAAATTGTTGTACCAAATCCATTACTAGTTGAGGTTGAGCTAAGTTAAGTTGTGGCTATGGTTGCGATTCCTCCCTTTGCTCCTAGGGTACACGATTTGTCGGTGGTTTTCTATGCCCCCTTTGTATCATTTTCTATACAAACATTGTACAGAAATCGAACAATAAGTATTACAACCATCTTAGATAGTCATAACACCTTATGACCTAACTACCCTTCACATCCCACTCACCCTTAGAAGCTTATGATCCCTAACTTATGTTATGATACAACCTAAAAGATGTCACATCTTGGTTTAACATATATAAAATGTAGCTTCATTGAAGAATATTTGCTCAAATTACACATATCTCAAAAGCATTAACTTTCATTATGTCCTTAGCGCTTACAACAAAGTTTAGCTTAAGACTCTAAGGCTAGAAATATGTATAAAATTTACATATCTAAAAGTTCATATTTACAACATACTGATCATATTTTTTAAACTACATATCCATGATAACACTACAATTTAGCATGAGAAGGCTTCCTCCAAAAATTCATTGACTCCATTAACCCTCTTAAAAGTTTCTCCCTTATTAGTAATACTACCCTGTTCTTGCTTCTTAACCTAAGGATAAAATATTTTATCCCTTCAGGTCACTATAAGATGAATGAGAGTGGATTGACAATAACGACAATACAAACAAAATTATAACATAGATATAAGAGCAAGTCCTTGTTCAGCTACATTGCTCTTTAGTCCAGCTAAGTAGAAATATGTATTAAATGTATGCTATGCTCATATATGTGTCATGCATTGATACGTACATCCTAATCTAACCTTGCACTCATCTAATTGGTCGACTTTAATCCAAGCAACTAGATAAGTTTCTAGGAACCTAGCAAAATATAGCCTAGTAGTAACTATAGTTGTGATTAAGATTATTGGTTAATGCAAGTATATATGCACGAATACCTAATTTTAACAAATTAAAGTTGTTTGTAAAGTAAAACTTAGCTCTTTATTTAAAACTCAGCCTAACAAGCTCTCAAGATTAGAAAATTTGATTAGTAGGTCATTTTTATGTCATGCCATGAATGCATCAACCACTTGTCAAGCAATTGCCGAGCAAACTTACTCCTAAGTCCAACCTTACTTTATTTAGCTTTTTTATTTTTAAAATATAAAGCTTCAGCATTAAGCTCACTTAACTAAATACCTTAGGAAGCAAGGTTAATACCTAATCTCTTTGTCAAGTCAATATAGAACCAAATACAATAGAATTAATCAGCAGCTTAGCAATAATATTAATCTCATTAATAAAACATAGTTCAACTAGTAGTACACATGTTAGGAATCATCTCAACAGTTCATCAGTCAACATGTCACATTCACATGCAACATCACTTAAGTTCACTACGATTAAATAAGTCAAACACCATATGAGTATATAAAATCTACTTTAACATTCAAGAAATCTATTTATCAAGGCCACTTAGCAACTTTCCCAAACTCCTCTTGTTCTTGAGGCTCTTCCTTACCCACTTCATCTAAATAGAAACGTATATGATACTCAATTCAAATATACATCATACAAAAGTGACATTACTAACTCACTTGTACTTAGGGTTTATATCTTGGAGTTATTTCTCTTAAGAAAACTTTTGGCTAGGATACTTTCTCACTAGTTTTTGACTCATTTTCTCTATATAATATTCTTCCGACATATCTTTTGTCATAGTTTCCAACCATCTTAACTACTTCATTAATATTAATATATCCCATTTCTTTACTACTTCAATTTTGATTTCAAAGTACAAGATTTCAATGAAACACTTGTTTAATGTCTAATTGCCATATTATTATTAATTCATAACCTAAATCAACCATATGACTAAACACACATAGAAATTATAAGGAATTGTTTAAGAAAATACATATGTGCATACAAAATTAGCCAACTCTCTATGTCAACTTCTAACCTAATTTCAAAATATCGAGTTATTTCACATTTTCACCCATCGAAGATTATGATCCAATTTCTTACTTGTATGTTACCTTTTGTAAATCATCAAACCACTTAACTTTGACATCAACTTCCCTATTTCCACACTCTAATAGATTTTTTTATCACCCCAAAACTTATCTACAAATAAAATATAGCATTTACAAATCAAATTACTTAATGAAATCTCTTCCTTAACGCTCCCAACACACTTCAAGATAGATCAAAACTACATAAAAATTTAACCTCTTAATTCTCCAAAAATTTTTGCATAAAATCAAAATAAACCCTCTTTGACAGTTGTATAAAAATTTTGAAATCCAAATAACATCATTTAAGCTTTTGAAAAAGTAATTAAAAATTCGTTTTAAGACATAATTTCTTAAGGAACTCATATTTCCACTTAAAATTTCAAAAATCTAGTTTCACTTTTGGGTTCTACATGAAAAATTACCTAAGAAACTGAAAATCATAGTTTTAGAGATTATTTACTATTTTTAGGATTTTAGTGAAAAATTAAGGAAAATTGAGCATTCACTGACACAAACTTTTCTAGCCACTGTTAGGTGTAGTGGTTGTGTCGGCCAAAATTAGGCATCGCTCTCACTATTTTCTTGTGGTCTTAGTTTGTTCCTAGATTATGCTTGGACCTCTAAACTCGAAAAAACCCTTGATTTACATTAATATTCTTCTAATTTTTCCTAAATTCCTTCTAACCCCTTCTCCTATCGATCTAAATTTTCTAGAGTAGTAAACTAACCAAAGATTATCCAAAGAGTCCGTTTGAGCTTTCATAAGGGAAGGAGGAACCGATGGAAATTTTTTAGAGAGGACAAGTGGTGATAACAACTGAATTCCCAAATGATTATGTCTCCTTAAACACAATGCTACTTACTTCAATTCCCTTAAAAACGTGCCATGCCTAATACTACCAAAATTAAGCTCTTCAACTATCTTATGAATTTTTTGTACCTTGTACTTAATTAAAATATTAATTTATGCATATTTGTGTATTACTTAGTACTATTTTCCCAATTTTGAGTATAGATGCTTTAATATTTATATAGTTATTTCATTTCCAATTTTCTCCAAATTATTATTTTTATAGCTCAAGTAATTTCATTAGGTTCTTGTTACATTTCGAATATCACATTTTGAGTTTATGTTAAAAATATTCAATACCGATTAAACTATAATTTTATTAATTTCAATATTTTGCTTACTTCATTTTGCAAAATAAGCTTTACTAGAGTGTTTCCTTTAACTTTTGTAAATTTATGTTTAAAAATTATTCAATTCAGAGAATATTTTTTACACCCTAAATCACTTCAATTCTAAGCAGCTAGAGTCTCACAATTATCATAAAGGTAACTTATTATAATAATAATAACCAATGTTAATCCTCAATTTCCTATGTGTGAATCACTTATCTTACTTCGCGAATATCTTATATTGGATACTAATTTCTAATGACCCTACACGGCTCATACATGGTTCAATTATTTATCCTAAACTTAAGCTAACATAACCTTCTTTAAATCACAATTATCCTTTTTTGAGCAAATAATCACCACTACCTTGAAGTGCTCTATCTTTCGTAATCATCTATTTATACTTTGAAACTTACCCCTTTCTAAAATACAACTTTGGTAAATATCCAAAATATATCTTATTAGCTCTATATTGCAACATTGCCATTTCACATCTTATAGATAATTGAGACTCCCTTGATAAAATATCGCACCATTGATTACAAGCATCTGCTATGCTTATAAAAAAATACCTAAAAATTTGCACTTAAGGGACTTATTAGTTGGCATTGTCACTAATAGTTGTCTAATTGCGGAGAGAAAAGGGTGCTAGGCATAAACCATCATTTGAAAAGGTGCATCAACTATTGCATTTGGAAAATCTAGCTATTCATCTAAACGTTGGTTAAAAATAAAAAATTAAAAGATAAGATTTGGAATTTTGATCAAAAACTTGGAAAAGTTTAACATAAATCTCAAACAAACAAAAAGCTACAAAGAAAAAATATTTACAAACTTGTTGCACCAAAGGCTTGCAATACTTTCTTCAAAACCTATAATGCTTCACTCTCAAGGCGTTTGCTTATATGTGTGTGTGTGTATTGACATTTGGTGTCTAAGAGCCTATTCGTTATGCTATCCTTAACTTAGGATAAGGCCATACCTGTTAACTTTACTTCCACAACATAAAAAAAATTCAAAATCTATCTCTTATTAACATATCAAATCACAACAAAAACTTATACATCAATGGGTTACACCAAGAGTGTCATAACAAAACTCTTTTAATAATACATAGATTACCCCACAAATATAGTTTTCATCAGTAGTCTTGTTCAAAGATTTCTCTATCTAGTAACATAATGATTCTTCTCATGAAGCCACTTCTAAGGGCATAACGTGAACCTCTTCAGCCAATTAATCCT
This sequence comes from Lumnitzera littorea, assembly GCA_024138015.1. Lineage (NCBI taxonomy): Eukaryota > Viridiplantae > Streptophyta > Magnoliopsida > Myrtales > Combretaceae > Lumnitzera > Lumnitzera littorea. Next base: position 79,778,999 of record JAMXBB010000012.1, on the reverse strand, counting down.
TCTTAAAAGAGACTAGCTCTAACTAACATTGTCAAAGTCTTTTCCCTCGAGGTGGTGATGTCATATGTACGTTACTCCTAACTTAAGGATAAGATAACTTATCTCGTCAGCTTTTGTAAGCTGAATGAGAGTAGATAGACAAGCAACATACTAGTACAACGAAGAACTATAACATTCTAGCATTTAGTTATTAAACTCAAAATTATAATACCTAGCTAAGAAGTTGATGCAAAGGAATGCATGCTATGTAATGTATGTGAAATGAACTGGTACTGGATTCCTAAGTTCACTAAGCCTCCATTTTCAGTAGTCCACATCGCTAACCATCTTGATACTAGAAACCATGATGGCAACAAGGAGTTAATTAGGAGTAGGAGCCTTAAAACATAATGTATCTACTAGTTAGACCACAACGAGGTGGTCAAGTTGCTTAAGTAAATGTAAGTCTATATGCTTCAAAAACCCAATTTTTCTAAATAACTCTTCCTTGTTTACAAAAAATCCATTACTTTAAAAATCATTACCCTTTGGTTATTTTCATGCCATGCCATACATGCAACAAATAGAATTAAAACTAAGTTCGATTCAATTAGCTATGTTTCATCTACATTTCTAGTTAATATATTTAGGGCCTTACTTAAGGTTTACTTAAGTGAACACCTAAAAGAGATGGTTAGTTCATATTCCATTTCCCTAATCAGAATATATCTCATCAAGTGTAATAGAGTCAACAAATACCATAATCATAGCAATTTAAGGAGGAACATAACCATAGCATTACAATTTAGTAGTCACAACTATGTTACAACCGAGTAAGCTAAACAATTTGCAATACATGGGGCTACGAGTAGATAAAAGCCTATTCTAAGACATACAGATATCCACTTACCTAGTCTTGCCCATAACTTAGGACTTATGCTTCAATACAGGATTCTTCTTCTACTTCACCTAATTTACCTAGAAAACATATATGTACAATATCAAAGTTACTATAAATTGGATATATATAAATTAATAACTTAAACTTACAATTCCAGGAACTCTCTAACTTAATCTCTAAATTAGTCTCTGAATTATCCTTTGAATCAAGTGATCTTAAATTCCTTAATGAAAGATCCTCTAATGTAGCCTCAAGCCGTTTGTTATTAGCAACACCTAGTATTCTCTATTTTAGTCTTTGAGCATTATCTTTATATAAGTTGTATCCACATATCCTCTAAAACATCCTATGAATTATAACAATACTCTAACTTAACCTCTAAATTAGTCTTTGAATTATCCTTTAAACCAAGTGATCTTAAATTCCTTAATGGAACATCCTTTAATGTAGCCTCAAGCCTCTTTTAGTTATTGGCAACAATTAGCATTCTCTATTTTAGTCTTTAAGCATTTTCCTTATATAAGTTGCATTCACGTATCCTCTAAAACATCCTCTAAAGCACATTAACCTTAAAATTCTTTCTAAAGTACCCTCTAACATATTCTCTAAGCTCATATTAGTTTAAAATCCTTGCTTACACTATCTGATTTAGCCTTTGAATAAGTTTCCATACAAGACTTACTCACCATAACCTCTGATGTATCCCCCCAAGAGAGTATAAAACTACCTTAACTCATATAACTTTGACATTTCATCCACCTTGAGTTAAACATATGCAAATAGAGAAGCCACCACCACTACCTCTTGCATGTCCAGCACCATAGAAACTCATTTGATCCTTCAATTTACTAAGATAATAAAATCATATATTTGAAATACTATAGTTTTGGCTTCAACTTTTGTAAATTTGTGAAACCCATAATCCACGATTGCAAAAACTCATTACAACACTTTTACAAAATTCAAAGTCCACTTTAAGTTATCAAAACCAAATTCCAAAGTCATTTTCTTTGAAAATCATATCTTATAGCTAATTAGATATTTGCTAGTTTGTTATTTAGAGAGTGAAAATTCTGTAAAAATAATATAAGTAGTTTAAGTAAAACTTTTCACACTACATGAGAGTAAATATTATAGATACTTTACATAAAAGTATTGAAGTCAAAACTACTTCATTTGATGCTTCAAAAATTAAAGCAAAATTCTAAAAAATTGAGTCATTTCTATAGAGCGATATATTTAGCTATTTAATTTTGACAAAATAGCAATTTTTTTTTAAATCTATACGCAAAATTACATAAGGAAATTTTTTTTTCATAATTTTCTAACAATATTGTTTTTAATAAATAATTAAAAATTGAAGAAGAAATCAAGCTCACTGGTGTGTGATGCTCTGGCCACCATTGGCGGTGGTCACCATGTCGAAAATCCATGGCACGGGCGACTCATAAAGTGGTAGTGGTCACGTGATATCAGGTTGTGAGTAGCTATGCGTTTCATGGACAATCCGATTCCACATCTTAATTTACTTAACTCTTTTTTTTTTTTTCTTCTTCTCTAAAGTTCCTACTTCGCTCCTTCTGACCTCTCGTGACTTCCCAACCATGTAGAAAAACTAATGAGAGATTGGGTAGTGATTATATAAGCAAATCAGGTTGGTGGAATTTTTGGTGCATGAAGTTCTAAGTGCCCACCACACAATTTAATTTAATTTAATCCCAATATTATATTACGTGTCCATTTATATTTAATTTAAGATTACTCACCCACTTAACAACTCAGAAACTTCCACGTCCACTCTAAGATTCTTTCATTGTGTTTGAACCTCTTTTTGGTATTTATTCTACATTTAATTTGTCATTTTAGACATACTGTACTTATATTAGGTTTTATACTAATCAACGGGTTTACATGTTCAAAGTACACACAACATGTTTAAATGTTTCTTAAATATTATTTCATGTCGTTTTATTAATCATTTTATCTAAGTAATCTATATTTAAAAACTTGCTGACTATCGTAACTGGAATTGCCTCTCGATTATCATATTAGTCCTTGATAACGTTATTAGTATAGGGTAACAGTACACATATATTCAATAATACATGTATTAGCGTATTTGTATATATCTAAGGTGGCATGTGTAATTAATGAATATACAAGTCTTGGAACGCCCTTTTCCACCATATTATTATCTTTATACATTCGATAATGGATTTCATAAATTTTCGATATGTATTGAAGTTTACAATTCCAGTTAACCATAGCGGGTTAATAATACTACTTTCCTAGTTATATCTTTTTAATACCATAGTTTGATATAAACTCCTGTTCCGAATCTGAAATAGGTAGCCGAAGATCGCGGTTTCATAAAACCATAATCTTCTTCCACGAAACTTGTCGCTTTATTTTTACCATCCCCATGGCTTCACTGCTAAGTACCATCTCTCGATTCCGAGACACTTCCTTTTCATCACTCCTTAAAACCTAAACCCAAGAACTCCCTTGTTCATGTCATGCGCTTTTCCTCGAAACCCAACAACACCACCAAACCCCAAGACCCAACAACATCTATTTTATATACTGACAATAACAACACTGGTAATGATAACTTTAGTGATCAATGCCAACCAAAGCACATAAATAAGCTTTTATATAGAATGAGAATAGTAAAAACTAAGAACAAAAAAAAAAAAAAAAAAGGAAAACTGCTACATATAAATAATCGCTTAAAGGAGATTAGGAAGACAACGGAAAAGTGCCAAATGCAAATTACAAAAAAGAATGAGGATGCAATATGCAAATATCATCAAAGCGAGGACATTAACAACTTTTGCAGAATTGCAAACTCGCAGAGCCTCTAGAAGTCTCGAAGCTTAAACTCAACATCTGATTCCTTTGTTTTTAAACAATAGTCAAATGGTCAAATCAAATTTCGTAAGGCATAAATCACAAACGATATATAATAAAATAAGAACTTTGTCTTCACATAATAATAAAGATAAAGAAATGAAAATAAATAAACCCATCTTGTAAATCATTCAGCATTATTCTTGAGGCAGCAGCATTGCGTATAAAATCACTCCCATCCATGAGTAAGTGCTATGTGATACAAAATAAATACATTTTGAGCCCAAATGTCAGTTTATATAGTTTATTTGGTGATGAAAGCAAGTAGTGTAAAATTTTAAGAGCTAATTGTTTTTTATCAAAAAAGAGAAAGTCTGGCCAAATTCGTTGCCAAAGCGGGTATAATTTTCTCACTAAACAATTTGCAGGCTATTATTATTAAAAAAACAATGAACAGAGAAAAGGAAATTGTGAAGAATGCTCGACTTACCATTTTGCTAATGTAAACATAGTAGACAATCAAGTTGATGATGTTCCGTTTTGTCTTTGTGCTTTGGTGGTTATATAGATCCTTTTTATTCTATCTATTCTAGTTTCCCGACTCCTTTGACTTACTCCTTCCAGAAAACTATTTTAAGTGCTTTGCCAAACACTTATGCCAAGTTAAAAGTACACATAGGAGAAAGTGATTGCCAATCTGCTGAACTACAATTATTCTGCCATCTTCAAGAAATTTAGAAGTTTGTTGCGGCAAACATGGAGTATGCGCTAAAATTATAAGCGCACTTCCGATGATCATCTTTCATTATTTAAGTGCTGAAATGATTGGCCAAGCTTCCCTTTTCATAAGATGCCAAATTGCCAAGCAGCCCCCAGCCGAGTCGCCGCAAGCTTCCGATAAGCCGAGGAACATTACAACAGTAGCGGAGAAGACACATTTGTTATACATGGATAATGACAGTTTGCATTGATTTTGATACAACATTGCATCAAGATATGCTGGATCCAAGTATGGCTATGATGAAAGGCGTTAGAGAGATATTCTCCTCTGTAACTGTGATTATTTAAGGCAGCTTTCATGTTTCGGGAATACGATTTAATTCTCCATTTGACAAAAGATGTCCCAAGGTTGCCAAGCTACTGTCTTTCTTCAGAGTAGTTGTTGAATGATGAAATTCAATTTCTTTGCTTGTATAGTCCTACCGAACTATGATAAACAAGTATCGAAACACTCGTAAGCCGCTCTAAGGTGAATGTACTGGAGCCGAGCTTCGTTCCTATAACATCAAGTCCATAGAGGGTCGAGTTGTGTTTTGGCGTCAGTGCCGAGCTATCTAAATGTAGAAGTTGCCGAGCAACTCAGCTCCATGCCGCGCCACCATCCTCTCATCGACCTTGAAGTAGGATGTGTTAAGCAAGGATTTCCCAAATTGTCCCATGTCAGTACGTGTTGACGTGGGGAATAAGCATACTGTGATATTGATGTGGAATGCCGAGAAACTCAACAACTCTGAGCTATCCGCAATTGAGAACTTATTCTAAAAGTAAGTGAAATCGAAAACATCAATTCATGTCTAGTAACTTATTCGAGATGCCGATATACTTTCATGGCTGAGTATAATAATTGTACTTCTCATAATGCAGCGCGTGCAAACAACTCGAACATCTAATTGAGTTGCGGCCGCACGTCCGAGCTTCTTGTGTGTGCAGCATACGTTTTATATGAGTATGACAAACTATGGAACTAAGCTCATGTTCAGCAACTGCTCATATCCATGCCGAGCTACTAATTGACAAGCTTGTACCAAGCCCTATCCTATGTTGCACTCCGACGGTTTAAAATGTCGAGCATTTGGTCTCTCACGAAGTCCGAGCCGTTGTTGATCGATAGAGACGAACGTTGTCTAGTAGATTGAGTTGAACTTTACTGAGCTCAACAGTGAATGACTTGATAGAAATCAAGCATGACTTTGGTAAGAACGACCTTGTTTATTTGTATAACGTGTAAGCTTGTATTTTGAAAGGTCCATCAGCAAGTGAGCTTTAACCTTTAATCATTGAGCTAGTCAAATCTATTCACAAATGGATTCAATGTAACGGAAACAAATGAAATCCAAGCTTAATACTTACTTGCTGAGCAACTATCTCCTGTGAAAAGCACTTGTGGGAAATGATCCAGGCATCTACAGCAACTGCTCGATCTAAGTTCTAGCGAACTGTCACGGTGAGTGTTGCGAGCCGCAATTTCCGTGTTCCTTTCTACCGAGAATATAAGAGCCGCATCTGACGCAACTTGATGAACCCAACTCAAACCAAGCATGATAGTCTAATATGCGCTCGCCTACAGACTTATCCAACATCTTCATCAACAAACAGTCGAGCTGTACTTCGCCAAATGAAAATTTAAATCCTGTACCAAATTGCCTAGAAATATCATTCAAGCATGGTATATACATGAAATGCAAAAACCCGACCGACTTATACTCCAAACTTGCCGAGTAAGTGCTCTCCACCTTTGACAATAGCCGGGAAGCCGAGTTATCTGTCTATATGCCAAGTAATTGTACATCTCCTTGCCAAGAGCTGTTCACAACAGCCGAGCCTTGCAAAAACTGAGCATTTGGTCAGTACTAAGTATTTCGGTATTTCAAAGCCGAAATAAACTCCCGAATGGTAGCTGACTTGAACTCCCAAGGACACGACCAAGCTGCTCACTTTGAAAATGAAAGAGTTCCAGGCTTCGAGAAGCTGAGCATGTTGTACGGCCTTGTTCATTTGTATGGAACCTATCCAAGCATGGCCGAGCTGTTCATTGGCCAAACTGCACGTAAGAATTTGTCCATCAATCCAAGCAAACTACAGCTCCACTATTGAGGACAAATTCCGAGCATTAATCCAAGCGAGAAGAGCTTAAAAGTGCTTGAACTCATCTGAGGATCAGATGCATGTGATGGACCCTACCATCACTAAGCATGTCATTACAGCTCATGGATGCACCAGCCGGGAAGTCAAGTAGGAGACTATTTAAATTGCCAAGCCTCTCATTGCGAGCCATTCCTTCAAGTTCACTGTTGTGCTATAATACTGGCGAAACGACACTCAACCAACCAAATTCCTAATGCAACGCTGAGCTCACACGGGAAGTGCTCTAATATAGTTTATGCTTTAAGTCGAGCCGCACTTTCCGAACGTGAAGCTCTTCATAGCCGATTTTGTTTGTCAAAACAAGTCGTCATGCTCCATGCCGAGTGGCCGAGAAGCTGTTGTACGTACTTAGTGTCAAGCTATTCGTTGAATGATTGAGCCCATATCATCTCAGCTTCCGAGGAAGCAGGGAGTACAAGTGAGCAATCCCCCTCATGGAGTGCAATCCACCATGATAGTAAAATGACACTCTTTTTATAAATGCTGAGTCAGAGGATCCGAGCTAAATGTTGAGTTACTTCGGCAGACCGATGCCGAGTTATCCGTGGCCAAGTCGAATCCTGATAAGACTAAGCACTTTATGAACAGCATATTAGATAACGACTTGAGCTTCTCTTCTTTTATTCAAAATCCAAGCTTTGCTTGGGCAAAACATCCTCGAATGGATTTCCTCTTCACCCCATCGTTGTTGAGTTTCTGTCATGTCGCATTACCACAAGTTGGTAGCTGAGTTTTCATAAACTTTCTAAGTGCGACTTAAATTTCTGGGAATTTTCTCAACACGTCAATCTCTACAGTCATTCGCGCTATCGCTGGTTAAAGAAATTTCTAAGCAACCCTTCAACAAAAATAGATGAACATGATTACTAGGCAAGCAACCCAACGCAATACAACAATCTGAGTTCTTTTCTTAGCTATAGCAACCGAATGATGGATCCTTACCCTAATTGTCCGAGCTCTTTTTTGGCCGAACTCTTGCGAGTAATGGAACGGAGAGAATATCTTCTAACCTTAGCCGAGAAAGGGCACACAATGCTACCCGATGACTAGTAACGCAATTGGAAAGAATTACCAAGCCACATAACTGTAGTTTGAGCCTCTTTGTATCTTGCCGCGGCCTAGCGGATTTTCCTATGTTAAAGTTTATAAGTGTATCGAGATAGTAGTCAAACAACTCAATGCCTAGGCCAATGACTAGCTATGTTGTGACGATAGTGTCGAGTTGTATCTTTTTCAAGCTTGAGTCGAATGCTTCACTAACATCGGTGACGACTTCGAAAACTGAACTCCACTAGCCGAGTTTTATCTTTTACTGAGTTTCAAAAGCTCAAAATGCCAAGCTCCTTCACACCAGAGTCGAATAGCTGTCTCAAGTTTGGATTGTTTTCTTGAATTATTACAAAGTCAACAACATCTCAAGCTACACAAAATCGTGTTTGAGCTATACATGCCAACTACATCATTAAAAGATGAGTAAGACCTTACTCTTACCATTTGTAAGTTATTATGCATTTTTCAACAAAATACACATTAAACATACGAGTCCTTTGCTAAGCTTCATGTTAACATATTGTTAACACTCTCGTTCAATAATGGATCAAGCTACATTTGTCCATAAGTCACTTCATGATTTAAACTTCAATGAGTCAAATAATATAAATTGTCGCCAATTCGGCACTTATAGCAACTTACCCAATCATTTGCTAACTTATTTTTACTTTCTTTGGAGATAAGTGAGAGAACTCTGAAGCAAGTGAGGGCAAAATAAACGCCCTTCATTCTATGCTCATGTAAACATAATTTGTTAACAAGATACTCCTAAACAGCTCTAAGTCCTACAATTGACATGGACAACGAGAAAGCAAGCTAAGGTCCTATACTTTAATGAACCAAAGGCCAGTCAGCCTATCTTATGACTTAGCATAAGTCATGCCCAACTTAGGTGACTTTCATGCTTTCCTTGCCTTTTCAAGCACATCAGCATCTTTAAGCTCTCACCTCTTCAGGCACTTCAACCTCTTTGGGTCCTCACTTCTTCAGGCTCATGTTTCTTCAGGAAAACTTGCCTCTTCAAGCGCTCTTGCCTCTTCAAGTACATCGGCCTCTTTAGGCCTATGCCTCTTCAGGCATTCTCGCCTCTTTAGGTACTCTTTCCTTTTCAAGCACATTGGTCTCTTTAGGCCCATGCCTCTTCAAGCATACTCGCTTCTCCAGACTTCAGGTACTCTAGCCTCTTTAAGTTTAAACCTTTTTTTTTTTAATGCATACTAATATTTATAGGTACTCCAATCACTCTTAGTTTTTGCCTTTTCAAGCCTTTGCTTCTTAAGCACTTTAGCCTTTTCAAGTTAAGATTACAAACCTTTCTAGAAATCTCACAAAATCAACCTTCCTAAATACTCTCTTTTCTGACTTTGTCATCAAATAGAGTAGGGGGCAAGTGTTAATAAGCATTTTTAGATAATTATTATATGGGCTTATATTAGTCGGCTCAATACTTGAACCTAGTCCAATAATCTAGTCTGGGTATAATTTCCATTAGCTCACTATAAATACCAGGCAAGATTCCTAAGTAAGGGACCCTCTTCTCCATTCTTTTACTCTCACAATCATTGAACAATTTTAATCTCACCATAAGAGGGCTGACTTAGGTATCGGAATGGCCATACTGGAATACCTTCTAGTGTCCCTCATAATCGTTTTTTCGTGTTGCAGGTGTTCACATACCTGAACGATAATCACCAGTCAACAAGAGTAATTGTCAGTTTAAATCATATCTTCTTCTTAGATAATATATGGCATGAGAACTATTTTTATTATTGATGGTCATTGTCGAAGGTTGCAATAGAAGTTCCATACGTTATGTATGTGGAGTAAAGATAGAAAATAGATGACAAGATTATCCATGGAACATATGTAGATAGAGGGAGATTTCTTTGGGAAGAGGAATGAAGAGATAGAGAGAGAATTCGATTGGAGGGGGGGAGGAGGTAGGGTAAGGTGTGTCGCAAAAGATAGAGAAGAGAAGAAACTGCCTACAGTTATTAGGACATATTAACTCGATTAGTAGAATTTAGGAAAAAATGGCTGAAAAAATTTAAAAAAAAGAGAAAAGCTTTTAACTATAAATTAAAGATAAATAAAAGATAATATAAGGTGTAGAGTCAAATGGTAGTTGCTGAATCTTATTGGTTCAAATATTATAAATATAAATATAGATACATACACATTTTAGTATTGGTTTATGTCATCATAGTTATCATACAATAGGAATTCTATGTATATATTTACTTAAGATTTTTATAAAGATCCATTTCAAAGTAAAATAATATATTATATTTTTTGAATTGATAGCTTAATTCTTAAAAGAAGTGATGAAAAGATATATAATTATTTCTATTCTTCTCCAACAAATAAATTAATTTAAAGGTGTATCATTTGAAACATGTTACAAGTGAAAAGTAGTAAAATAAAAACAAAATATTCCATATAAACCCATAGTAAACATTTATGGTTTAATATCTTTTTGGGGAAAAAAAAAATACTTTTCAAGAATGTATTTATAAGTTAAGCATATAGTTTAGATGTATACATTTAAGCAACGGTTATAATTTAATGAGTTTCTGTGTAATTTTATTTTATACTTTTATATTGTGTCATGCCCCAAATAGGAGAAGTCGTAATAGTCCTACCGTGTAAACTAATTTAAGATAGAAACTAACATCACAACTACTATCATAGATATAGTCCATACAAAGCATATACGACTCAACCAGCTTGAAGTATCCGTTCTGATACTTATGAATGATTAAACATATGATATAGCTTTACAAAATATCTATTCTATATAACTTGTTATTTCATAACACAATAATACTTATATAAACATTTCACATCTAGATTTATAACTTATAATCAGAATTTACCAAAAGCCATAATTATTGAGGTCTATTTACAATAAGACAGTAAACTAATAAATGTCCTAAGGAATTCCCAATTAGTTTTCTCAAAACTCAATAAAAAAGTCAAAAGCCCATATTTGGTGGATTATTCATTTCCTCACTTTCCTAGCCAATAGCACATGTCACGAATTGAGGACGATCTAGTCGTGGCAGACGCCGTATACTATACGAAGAACCCCTGATTGGTTACCCTTCCAATCAAAAACTCTTCACACAATATACAAGGCTTTACAACCACTAGTTTCCCAAGAGCATATAGGTTCACATGATATCTTCACACAAACATATTTATATAAAATTTGAACTACAAAACTTACAATATACAATAATTTAGTAAATCTAAGTCTATAATACAAGTAAAACATAAGTACAAGAGTAAGAGTCTACATAAATAGTTCTCTCTTAATACATAAGACAGCTCGCTTTTACCCAAGTCTCCAAGCTAACCTGTGGCATCCCTCGAACAGCTTCTACGAACAGGTTATCCTATAGCAAAAGTCTAAAGGGGTGTAAGCTTAAGCTTAGTGAGCAAAACCCTTAGCCATACCACAAGCAAGTTATAAGTACATTATATTCACGCATATGAATGAATGATCAAATAGAATGCCAAACAATACGTATAATTAACTAGTTCATATATGTAATTCAGATTTAACGCCCTCCGAAGTCAGGGTTGGAGTATACAAGGCACAAATAAGATCCGGGTATTATACTAGAACTTACTTTACTATGGAACTCCATGTTCCGTACTTAAATCAAATAATTCTTTTATTTTCATAAAAACCAAGTTCTAGCATAATCGTGAGTGGGCCCTCGTAGTCCACACTCACCCCTAAAAGGAGGCCTTTAGACTAGACCCTTAGCCAGGCAGTTGGCGCCTCCAACGCCTAGTGTTCCCGCGGGTCAAGGTAAGATCATTTTGTACGAGTATACCGTACAGAACCAATAAATTAATAATAACAACTCCCAAATGGCCTCTCTTTACCTCCATGTGATGTGACGTGACATGACGTGACGGCCGGAATTGTTTCTATGTAGTGCATGTTAATGCATGTATCAGTTTCTTTTTATAAGCCGAGTATAATTAAGTTCAAATTATGCTGTGACCATCCAATAATACATACAATCATTTTCTATACTACCATGCAACAACCATAGCATTATTTGTACTTAAGGTAAGTTTCACAACTCAGCATATAACAACATACATAAGTATTTCCCCAAACCCCACACAGTGGTCAATTAACAATAATATTTAAGTTCGCTATCTACAATCACATACAAGCATGGAATCATTGGGTAAATACTCACTCGGCCATGGCAACTCGCCCTAATTGTAGTAATCGATCAGGAGATCTTCACTCATCTCGGGATCACCTGATCATTACGATATGATAACGCTAGTGAGTAATTGAATTAAGTAGTAATTTTAAATATCTATTTATCTAATTTTACTTAAATTACTATCAACTTCTATCTGGTTAGACTTTATTATTAATCGTATGTAATATTTTCGTTTTATTTCTGATATTTATGAATTTATAGTCATTTTTCATATTTTTCAAACGTAGGTTCACACAGTAATGTTCGTTTTGGACGTTAAGACCCGTGTTTTACGATATGGACTAAATTTATAGAAATTTTAACTATGGAACTTAATTAATCTTATTACTCATATTTATATCCTTTATTTATACTTAATGATTTAGTTAACCCTTAAATTCTTGTACTTAGAGAATTTTACTTTGCCATTGCTAATTCATGTACTTAATTAAGTATAATCTAATTTAGAAAGTGTCTTAGGGTTTACTAAGTTAGGTACCTAATTATTATGCACTCTTTTTGTTTTCTCATTTTCTAAACATATGCTTACGTCATCACTTACATCATCATTCGCTTATAGACATGACATAAGCATGAGGTGAGGTATATGTAATCAAATGATGAAGTAAGTAATGAGATAATTACTTAACCTCTTATGTACATATACCTTTACTATACTTATATGTATACTAGTATACTTATACATATACTTATACTTATACTTATACCGTATTTACACTTGTATACATACTCATATACCTATACGGTTATATACGTATTTTTGTACAATTTTGTATGCTTAATTTTCCTCTGAAGAGAAAATCTTCCCAATTCCATTCTTTTGTGTTTTTAAGTGTGTATTTAGTATAGTATAGGTATGTATAGTTAGGTTTTGTCTTAATTTAGGTTATGTACATGGTAAATACCCATGTACAAAGATTCTCATACTTGTATTCTTTTAGTATTTCCTTATATACACATACTTAAGAGCATATACACATGTATTCCTTTCCTCTTCTTTATGATTCCTAACTTCCTACACTTAAAAGATGGGAACTTTATGTCCTCTTCTTTATAATCACACTTAACACATGTCTACTTATCTAATCTATCTAATTACCTAACTAATGAATAATATAAAGCAACATAAAGTAACTTAAGTACATACCTTAGTTTGTGTTAGAATTATGGAGACAAAAAGGAAAGTATTGAAAGTGAAATGGAAGATGAAAGCTCACAGCAATGGAGAGGCTTTTTGTTTTGTTTCTTTTGTTTTGTTTTGATTATGGAAGAAAGGAAATGGTGGGGTCTAGAAGGGGAAATGAATGGATGGCAATTAAGGGGAGGGAGAAAAGAAAAACCAAAAGAAAAGAAAAGAAATCATTAGATGCTAAGATATTTTCTTTATGCATTAATGTCTTATGTTGACATTTCAAATTATTGACTTTAATCAACATGTGTTGACTTTGTCAACTCTCCTTAAGCATATGCAATTTTGTACACATAATGTAGTAATTAAGGGAAATTAAGGGAAAAATTAAGGAAATGAGGTATTTGGTGAATTGATTAGTAAAAATAGTTGATGAGGTCTTCCTTTAGGTATTTATAGCCTATATACATCATTTGGTAAACTACTTTGTATAACTAGTATGAAAAGTACTAATTAGGATATTAAGGTTCACTACATTTAGCCTAATCTTCAACTATACCCCTAACTCTATGTAATACTATCTTAATCATATACTTAAGAGATAATTGTAATCTATGATTCATTACCTTAGTTTCTAAAGGACTACTTGAGGATTCTAAATATATATGCATGATTGAAAGCAATCTCTAACGTTTTTCTAATGATTTGGCAAAATATGAGGATTATATTATCAATTAAGGTTTTAGGGTATATTATGATGAATTAGTGCACATATGTCTTTAAGGTGATCATTTTAGGGTTTTTATCACTTTTGAATGAAATCGTTAGCATTTAGATACATTTAGGGTAGATAAGTTTCTTACGCAATTGATTAATTCTTTTAGGGTTTTCACTTTTATTAGTCTTGTCAATTCCTAAATTGTCTAACATAATTGACTCTATTTCAAAAGCTAGATCGAAAATTTTAGGGGTTTACAACACACTAACCTAAAGTTAATGGTATTTGAATATCCTGACCTTTACTCAATACTTGTAAAAGAATACATGATGATGTGAGCATAACTAGCTTAATAAGTAGGATTATGATGAATTGCAATGCAATCAATCACTTAAAACATCACACAATGTTATTCGATCCATTATGAGGTCAAAAAAATTACATTCGCTTCAACTCGGATTGAGGAGTTTTATCACAACTCAAATCAGATCAAACTTAGGCTTGTGTAATAAAGAACACCCTCCTTTCATGACTACCTTTGAACTACGGCCCTCACCCTTACCACGACTTTCTTGCCTATCACTTAGTTCAACTAAGGATGGAGAAAAAATCATTTCAACTATCCTCATCAAAGAAAGTCGGTATTTAGCCTAACATTTTTAATCATTCCCCTAATAGTTTCTATGCATATCCAGTTTCATTAGTAGTCTCATCACTATTATTTCCATTTAAGGGTAGCCTTACAAGCTCACAACAATATAAAACGAAATAATCATGCAAAGCAGCATGCTAAGGAGTTTAACTCCTATCACAATCAGAATATCAACCACACACATGACATGCGTATAGACAATTAATTTACAACCACAATTAAAATACTCCTAAGCTTCCAAATATTTTAATACAATATCTCAACAAGCAATAAAGCCATGATCCTAACTTACCTGTCTAGACACTTATTGTAGAAGACTCATGTCTTCAACGGTTTGATCACTAGGAGACTCTAGATGTATACAACACCTAAATTTAGTTTTTGTAGAGTTATGAAAACATTATAATTCTATCTAAAAATATTCCATTAAAAGGTTATNACCCATTAGAGTTTAATAGGTTAGCCCCCAAACTTGGAACCCTCTGGTTCTTCATTTAAAATTGAAATCAAAGACCGGTAGCTAAATCGTAATCAATCAACTCAATTGATTACGGTTTCTTTTTTCTTTTCCCGACTTCGGTTGGGTGGCGACTCCAAAAATTATTTTCAATAAAAAACCGAAATTTCTCAATTTCTTTAGTTGAGGATTAATATTAAATGGGTTAGGATTTAGTATTAATCGAGAAATGAAAAATTAATTTTAAATGAAAAAAAAATCGAAAAATCAAGCTCGACAGCTCTAATCTCAACTTACCTGTCCAGATGCGCACTACGGAAGACTCATATCTTCAATGGTCTGATCACTAACTATATATATAAAACCCAAATTTAGTTTTTGTAATAGTTATGAAAACATTAGAGTTCTATCTAAAATTATTTTGTTAAACAGTTATATATATATCTAAAGTATATTATTATTTTCCTTAGATAATAAAATATAGTTTTATTATATAAGTTAAGTTAAATTATTAAATATTAATAATATACGTAGTTATATTATTACATATAATATATCATTTCAATCACATCAAAACATACTTTTAATCAGTTAAATCATATTTCAATTACTGTAAGGTTATCATGATACGTAAATTCTTGTAATATTATAGAGATATAGGTTATATTACTTAAAATTGTCCGATTTTAATAAAAGATGATACGGACCGGGCCAAGGATAAACAAGGCCGACCGTCGAGGTAGGTCCAATCCTACCGAAGGAATGAAAGATAGAGTGGGTTTAGTGAGGGTATTAGCGAATCTGTAAGCCACCTAACTGGATATGATGCATTAGCTAGATTCTACATAGACTTAAGACTCACCGGATGTGACGTACCAGTTCGAGTGATAGGGTTACCTACCACAATCCTTACTAAAGAGATTGATAAGAGTTGGTAAGGGAGAGAGTGATAAGGGATCGAAGCTTTGATACCAATATGATAAGGAATCAAAAGATCGATCCAGAAAGAAATGGCAACGAATCTCGAATGAACAGGAATGGGTATTCAAAAGAAAATGGTTATGAAGAACAAGAAGGTTCTTTAGGGTGAATGTGAATGAATATAACTCACCAAGACATAAACACAATCAGGGGTTTGAGCTCGAAATAGAGTTTGATACGACTTATGAATACTAAATGTTGCTCGGGGTTTCAAATAAAGGTTAGATGTAACTCGCTAATCGATTCAAATGAAGGGGTCCACTACAATTTGAGAACAAGATTGATAAGAATGCAAGGATGATTAAAAAATATGATCAACACTCGATAATCCAGTAAATGCTAACTCAAGTATAGCCTTGCTCGAAAGTCGAAAGAGGAAAGCTTCACTTTCTATATATATTTTTGTATATCTATCTATCTATATGTATGTCCTATATCTATAAAAATATTGCTATTTATAACAAGTCCTAAACCCTAGTGGCAAAACTGTAAATAATGTACAAGGCCTTAAACCCTAAAGAATTGGGCCCATAAAAAATATGAAGGAAAACATATACAAGAATATAAAACTGTACATTTTACAAGACTCGGCATGCAGTCACTCGACATGTCTTTGGAGGAGTAGTATCCGAACCTAATAGGGTCGGTAATTGGATGTTTAAGTCCGATGAGGGATCCTTGATGTCTTATGTATCTTGGCTGAGACACCAAATAGGTCAACCCACAATTGCTGAGTCATAGAATCAATCGTCATAAGTCTCTCATTGATGTGCAGAATAGTTCTTTGGTTCCCATTACTTAGCTGTATGATCTCTTGGCACTTCAGCTGACGATAAACCTAATGCCGAGTGTTCATCTTCCTTCCTCTCGTCCTTCTGGTTATAGTTTGGCCTCGACAAGCATTGATAAGCTTTGGCTTGGATGTGGTCGGAGGCTGATTCCCATCAGAGAGAGCTTTTCGATAGAAAAGACTCAAAAGAGTTTTTTTTCATTAATCTTTTGTCTATCTATACATTGTTACAAAAACTGCTATTTATAGTATGTCCTAAACCTTAGTAGCAAAACTATAAATAATGTACAAGACCTTAAACCCTAAAAAATTGGACCCATAAATAAAATAAAGAAAAAAATGAACAAAAATATAAAATTGTGCATTTTATAGGGAGAAGTTAGCATGTAGTCATTCGGCATGCCTTGGAGGTAGTCTCGTAACAGTTGACCGAGACACCAGAGAGGTCAACCCATAATTGCTAAGTTTTGAAGTCGTTCGGCAATAGTTTCTTTAGGCTATGTCGAGTGGATCTAACCCTCGATAACATGATCTCTCAGCCACTAAGTCGATGACAAACTTTAGCTGAGTGAATTAAACTCTTGGAAATGTGATATCTCAACCTATTAGTAAGAATGATGCTAAGTAAGTAATTGGTTAGGCATGGGAGAGAATCGGTTGTTGTCTTAGCCTTCTGCTTCTTGGCATTCTATCTGTAAGAAATAGGTCATTCGGCTCGACAAGCAGAATTAGTTGACAAGTAGATGAGTTCGGCTTTGGTAGTCGAGTTAGGTCTAGTGCAAATGGGTTCAAGCTTGCAGAAAGCTCGAAAAAGAGTTAATGGGGAAAGGTACAAAAAGAGTCACAAAGATGAAGGGAACAGTAAGCAAAAACCTATGAAAAGTTCCAAAGGATATGATACACCAAAGGAACTTCCAAGGACTCACAACACAAGTTGATATGAAGCACGAATTAGTGTAGTAAGGTTACTCGCCACCTTACCTTGCTTAAGGTAAAGGATAAGAGTGATGTTGATAGTAAACAAGTAGTGTTTACGCAAGGAAGAAAGTACTTAAGTGTATTGTCTGAGTTATTATAGCTACAAGTATAAGGGTATTTATACCTATGAGTTAGGGCAACTTGCCCAAAAGGGAAAAGACAATAAAGACATTTCCTAAAGAAGCAATGTACATGATACAAGAAGGTAAAAATGAATATACAAGGAAATCAATCATTCGTGCTATAGATTCTCGATACGATACTGTATGCGTAGCGATGCTGCATTGGCAAGGTTGTTAGAGGGTTCAAACAAAAGGTACGGACGAGTGGGCTTGTCTGAGTAAGAATGGCGTAGTTAATCCGGATTCTTTGTCTGTCGGCCTCTTAGCAAGGATGATGTTGAATGATTGGTCGACTTAGCATTAAAGTAGTCAACAACTCGACATAACACAGAATAAAATGCTGTCATTCAGTACTTCATTAAAGGTGACTCGGCAAGTAAGTACTCGGCCTAGGTAGGGGTTGGTTGGAACATAAGGATTTGTTGTACCAGCCTCTTTAGTCCTTAAGTTCGGTTGCTAGTTAGAGGTATCATAGCTTGATTACCATCACTCCCTTCGGGTTGTTTTAGATTTGGGATCAAATCCAAATAGTGTTCGCTCAGTTCTCCATTAAGGTGATATGGACTGAAGTCGGCAATGTTGAAGGCATCAAAAACCCTATGGTCCTTAGGTAGTTCTAACTTGTAGGCATTGTCACTGATTTTCTAAAGGATTCTAAAAGGCCCTTCCACTCTTGCAGATAATTTGTTCTTCCTCTTGTTCAGGAACCATTCCTTACTGTGATGTAGCCACATCAAGTCTCCCGGCTAAAATTGTTTAGCTGACCTACCCTTGGTCCTTTCTCGCATTCTTCTGGTAGCTTAGTCAATAAGCCAAGTGCCATTATCATAAATGTGTTGAAGAAATTGTGCTTTGGCCAAGGCATCAGGTTCCTCTTACGTGGGTGCTGGTATAACGGCATAATCGAAGGGTAACTTGGGATTGAATCCATAGACTAACTCGAAGGGAGTTTGCTTAGTGGTATCATGTAGGTGCAGTTATAGGCGAATTCAACCACTAGTAAGCAAATGTCCCAATCAACCAAGTTCTTGCCTACTGTAGCTCAGAGTAGTGACCCTAAAGTATGATTAATTATCTCTGTTTGGCCATTAGTTTGGGGGTGACATGAGGTACTAAGAGTAATTTGGTTCCCAACCGACACCATAGGGTCCTCCAAAAATGGCTTAAGAACTTCAAGTCCTTGTAAGAGACTACACTTCTTGGCACGTTGTATATCTACACAACCTCTTGTAAGAAAAGAGAAGCAATAGCCGAAGCATCATTAGTTTTGGTACAGGGTATGAAGTATACCATCTTACTAAACTGATCTACGATGACCATTATAGGATCTTTATCTCGAGCAGTTCGTGGTAGTCAAAGAACAAAGTCTATACTCAGTTCAGTTTATGGCTTCGGTGGAATAGGTAGAGGCATTGCTTTCCCTTGTTCAGCTTTGTACTTGGCCTTTTTGCACACTACACAGCTTTCCACAATTCGATGCACATCTCTTTGCATTTTCGGCTAAAAGAATCGGCCATTCAATAGTTTACAGTTCCTCCTCTCTCCAAAGTATCTGGAGAGCCCTCCACTGTGGGCTTCCTTAATTAATAATTCCCGTAGGGAATAAGTTAGCACGCATAGTCTCCCCCCTTAGAGCAAATAACCATCCTCTACATAATACTCATCTACTGTCCTCCTATAGACGCATCGTAAAATTATTGATCTAAAGTGTGGATCCCTAAAGTACTTTTAATACTTGCAAAACCAAACAGCTTAGTCTGAAGTTCTAATAAGAGTGCATGCCTCCTCGAAAAAGCATCTGCAATTACGTTGCTCTTTCCTTGCCTGTACCTTATCATAAAATTGAACCCTTCAAGGAATTCAACCCATCTCGCCTACTACTTCAACAACTTGGTTTAACTTCAGAGGTACCTTAGTGATTCATAGTCAGTATATATGACAGATTCTCTCGGCAGTAAGTAATATTGCCATGCTTGCATTGCTTAGATTAGTGCCAAAAGTTCCTTGTCATACATGGAGTAGTTCAACTATGGTCCTTAGCGCTTCTCACGGTGGAAGGCAATTGGTTAGCCTTCCCGCATCAAGACAATGCCTATTCTAACATCCGATGCGTTGCATTCCAGCTCAAAAAATTTTTCGAAGTCAGGTTGTCATGAACTGAGGACGGCCTAGTCGTGGTAGATGCTGTATACTATACGAAGAACCACTGATTGGTTACCCTTCCAATCATGAACTCTTCACATAATATATAAGGCTTTATAACCACTAGTTTCCCAAGAACATACAGATCCATATAATATCATTACACAAACATATTTATATAAAATTTGAACTACAAAGTTTACAATACACAATAATTTATTACATCTAGGTCTATATTACTAATAAAACAAAAATACATAAGTAAGAGTCTACATAATCTGTTCTCTCTCAATACACAGGATGGCTCGCTCTTACTTAAGTCTCTAAGCTAACCTGTGGCATCCTTCGGCCAGCCTTTACGAACAAGTTATCCTGCAGCAAAAGTCTAAGGGGGTGTAAGCCTAAGCTTAGTGAGCAAAACTCTTAGCTATACCACGAGCAAGTTATAAACACATTATATTTACGCATATGAATGAATGATTAAATAAAATGCCAAACAATACGTATAGTTAACTAATCCATATACGTAACTCAGATTTAACGCCCTCCAAAGTCAAGGTTGGAGTATAGACAGCACTAATCAAATCTGAGTATTATACTAGAACTTATTTTACTACGAAACTCCATGTTTCGTACTTAAATCAAACAAGTCTTTTATTTTCATAAAAATCAATTTCTAGTATAATCATGAGTGGGCCCTCGCAATCCACACTCACCCTTAAATGAAGGCCTCTAAACTCGACCCTTAGCCAGGCGATTGGTGCATCCAACGCCTAGTATTCCCACGGGTCAGGGTAAGGTTATTTTTTACGAGTGTACCGTATAGAACCAATAAATTAATAATAACAATACCCAAATGACCTCTCTTTACCTCCATGTGATGTGATGATCGGAATTGTATCTATGCAATGCATGTTGATGCATGTACCAGTTTCTTCTTATGAGCTGAGTATAATGGAGTTCAATTATGATGTGACCATTCAATAGTACACACAATCATTTTCTATACTACCATGCAACAAACAAAGTATTATCTGTACCTAAGGTAAATTCACAACTCAGTATGTAATAACATACACAAGTATTTCCCGACCCTACACAATAGTTAATTAACAATAACATTTAGGTCCACTATCTACAATCACATACAAGTATGGAATCATAGGGTAAATACTCACTCAGCCATGACGACTCGCTCTGGTTGTAGTAATCAACTAGGAGATCCTTGCCCACCTCAGGATCACCTAATCATTACGATATAATAACGCTAGTAAGTAATTGAATTAACTAGTAATTCTAAATATCTATTTACCTAATTCTACTTAGATTACTATCAATTTTTATCCGGTTAAACTTTATTACTAATTGTATGTAACTTTTTCATTCTATTTTCGATATTTATGAATTTATAGTCATTTTTCATCATTTTCCATCATTTTCGAACGTACATTCACATGGTGATGTCTATTTTAGACATTAAAATCTGTGTTTTACGATATGGGCTAAATTTATTAAAATTTTTAACTATGGAAGCTTAATTATTCTTATTACTTATATTTATATCCTATTTTAGAGCTTAATGATTTAATTAGCTATTAGATTCTTACACTTAGGGAATTTTACCTCGATATTACTAATTCATGTACTTAATTAAGTTTAATCCAATTTAGGAAGTGTACTAGGGTTTACTAATTTATGTACTTAATTCTTATGTACTCTTCTTATTTCTTATTTTATAAATTTATGCTTATGTTATCGCTTATGTCATCAATTGCTTGTGTCATTGCTTATATCATGGCTTATGTCATCATGTGATTATAACATTACTTATCTCATACTTTGCTTACATAAGCCTTACCTCATACTTATATGTCTTATGTACATTTCTACATATATAAAGTATACTTATACTTTTACTCTACTTGTATGTATACTAGTATACTCATACATATACTTATACTAATACCGTATTTATACTTATACATATACCCATATGCACATACGGTGACGTACGTATTTTTATATGTATTTTCATATGCCTAAAATCCTTCTTAAGAAAGCTTCTCAAATTTCATTTTTTTTTTTTGTGTTTTACGGGTGTATTTAGCATAGTATAGGTATGTATAGCTAGTATATGTCTTAGTTTAGGTCATATACATAATAAATACTTATATACAAAGGTCTTTACACTTGTATTTCTTTAGTATACCCTTATGTACACATACTTAAAGACATATACACATGCATCTTCTTCCACTTTATAAAAATTCTTACTCTTCTACACATAAAGATTAAAGCTTTGAGCCTTCTTCAACACAGATGTACACAACACATAAACTACTTAAACTAACCTACCTCTTCATTTAACTAGTAAGTAATATAAAGCAATACATAATAACATAATAACATACCTTAGTTTGCTCTTGAAATATGGATGCAAATTTGGAAAATTAGGAAAATGAAAGGGAAAGGGGAGGTCACGGCTATGGAGGTAGGGTAAGGGGCTTGATTTTGTTTTGCTTTATGTTTGAAAGGAAGAAGAAAGTAGGGTCTAGAAGGAAAAGGAGTGGATGGCAAAAAAAAAAAAGAAATGGAAAAGAAAGGTAGAAAAGTCTAAAAGAAACGAAAAGAAAAGAAAAGAAATCATTAGAAGGAAGAGATATTTTCTAAAGTGAAAGTGATACTTTGTTGACTTTTCTACATGTTGACTTAGTCAATCTTTTGACCTTGGTCAACTTTCCAAAAGTATATGCCATTTAGTATACATAATGTAGTAATTAAGGAAAATTAAGAGAAAAATTAAGGAAATGAAAGGAAATGAGACATTTGATGAATTGATTAGTAAAAATAGATGATGAGATCTTACTTTAGGTATTTATATCCTATATAAACCATTTGGTAAGCTACTTAGTATAATTAAGATGATAAGTGTCATTTAGGGTATTAATACTTACTATATGTAACCTAAGTATCAACTAAACCCTTAACTCTATGTAATACTAACCTAATTATATACTTAGAAGATGAATGTAATCTACGATATAATATCTTAGTTCCTAAGGAATTACTTTAGTATTATATGTATTTATGACTTATTGAAAGTTACCCTTAATCTTTTACTAATGTTTAGTATAATACTAAGGTTATATTATCAATTAGGGCTTAAGGGTAAATTATGGTGATTTAGTGCTTCTCTATCCTTAAAGTTATAGTTTTAGGGTTTTTATTGCTCTTGAATGAAATCTTTAGTATTTACATACATTTAGGGTAAGAAAATTTTATACGCGATTAACTAGTTATTTTAAGGTTTTCACTTTCATTAGCTTTGTCAACTCCTAGATTATCTAACATACTTAAGTTTACTTTAGAAGCTAGATCGAAAAACGTAGGGGTTTACATAGGTAGTACTAACACCAGGGCAGAAGTCAATCTTTCTTTTATGTTGGTAAAGCTCCTCTCCTCCCTTTCTCCCCATCGAAAGTTGGTATTCTTTGTTAGCTTAGTAAGTGGCGTGGTGATAGTGCTAAAATTTCTAATAAACCTTCTGTAAAACAAAGCTAGTCCATGGAAACTTCTTATGTCAGCAAAAGTAGTAGGAGTCAACCACTGAACAATTGCTTTGATCTTCTCATTATCGACATGCAAGCCTCCTCTATTGACTACATACCCCAAGAATACCACTTTCTCCTATCAAAAGTAACATTTCTTCAAGTTGTCGAATAATCTGTTGGCACCAAGGATATCCAAGACTGCTCTGAGATGTTTAATGTGACTTAGCATGTCAATACTATAGACTAGGATGTCATCAATGTACACTACGACACACCTCTTAATGAGATCTGATGGGAATCAAGCTACAAGGCCCTTGACCCATAGCCAAGCTCGAGGACTAGAGAGGCTGGCACAACTAATCTTTATGTTCCAACCAACCCCTACCAAGGCCGAGTACCTCCTTACCTAGTCACCTCTAATGTCATGTCGTACGACTACCCATTATTTTGTGGTATGCTAAGTTAACGATTATTCTCTATTACCGAGTTGACCAACAGGCAAGAGAGAAAGCTAAACTAACTAGACCATCCCTACTTGGACAAACCCATACATCCATACTTTTTGTCTACATCTACTAACAACCTCGCCAATTCAGTATCGCCATGTGTACTATATCATGTGTAGAATCTGTAGCATTACTGATTGTTTTTCTTGTATATTCATTTTTACCCTTTTGTATCATGTAACATTGCTTTTTTAGGAAATGTTCTTTTTGTCTTTTTCCCTTTGGGCAAGTTGCCCTAGTTTGCAGGTATAAATACCCCTATATTTGTAGCTATAAGAGGCCAGATAATCTTCAATACACTTTTGAATACCTTCTTCCCTACGTAAACAATGTTGTTTACTCTTGACATCACTCTTATCATTTCCCTTAAGCAAGGTTAGGTGGCAAGTAATCTCATTAGACCAATTCGTACATCACATCAAATTGTACCATGAGTCCTTGAAAGTTCCATTGGTGTGTCATACCCTTTGGAGCTGTTCATAGGTTTTGCTTATTGTTTTCACCCTTTCATACCTTTCCTCATTGACTCTTTTTGAGCTTTCTATAAGCTTGAACCCATTCAACGACCGGCCTTATCTATTTTTGGTTACGATTAAATTACTAATTCGAGGTGCCTTCCATAGTGAGAAGCTCCGAAGACCCTTGTTAAATCACTCCGTATATGACAAAGAACTCTTGGAACTAATCCAAGCAATGCAAGTGTGGCAGTACTATCTACTACTAAGAGAATTTATCATATATATTAATCATGAGTCACTGCAGTACCTTCGAAGCCAGACCAAACTGTCCAAGCCGTCCAAGCGAGATGGTTGAATTCCTAAAACTACAGACTAGACTATTTAGTTTTGCAAGTATCAAAGAACAATACTTTGAGGATCTACACTTTGGACCAATAATTTTAAGATGCATGGGTAAGAGAACAGTGGACGAGTATTTTGTACAGGATAGCTATTTGTTCCGAGGAGAAAAATTGTGCGTGCCAACTTGTTCCCTATGGGAATTATTAATTAGTGAAGCCTACACCGGAGCACTCTCTAGGCATTTTGGAGAGAAAAGGACCTGTGAACTAGTGAATGGCCGATTCTTTTGGTTGAGAATGCGAAGAGATGTGTACCGAGTAGTCGAAGGCTATGCTATATGCAAAAGGGCTAAGTACCGAGCTAAACAAGGGAAGGTGATGCCCCTACCTATTTTGACGAGGCCATGGACTAAACTAAACATGGACTTTGTTCTCAAATTGCCGAGAACTACTTAAGGAAAAGATTCTGTGATGGTCGTTGTGGATTGGTTCAATGAGATGATACAATTTATACCCTACACTAAAACTAACGATGCTTCAACTATTGCTTCTCTTTTTTTATAGGAGATTGTGCGAATACACAACGTATCGAGGAGTGTAGTCTCCAATAAAGACCTAAAGTTCTTAAGTCATTTTTAGAGAATCCCGTAGCATCAGTTGGGAACCAAATTACTCTTCAGTACCTCCTATCACCCCTAAACTAATTGCCAAACAGGGGTGGTTAATCGTACTTTAGGTTCATTGTTCCGAGCTGCAATTGGCAAGAACTTGGTCGATTAGGATGTCTGCTTGCTAATAGTCAAGTTTGCTTAATAACCAAACCGTACATGACACCATTAAGCAGACCTCCTTCGAAGTGGTTTATGGATTCAATCGCGAGTTACCCCTCAACCATGCCCCTATACCCGCACCTACATAAAAGGACCCCAACACCTTAGCCAGGGTACAATCCCTTCAGCACATTTATGATAAGGTCACTCAGCACATCAACCAGGCTGCTAAAAGAATGCGTGAAAAGACCAAGGGTTGATTGGAAAAACAATTTTAGCCAGGAGACTTGGTATGGTGACACTTCAACAAGGATCGGTTCTTGAACAAAAGGAAAAACAAATTATTTGCAAGAGTAGAAGGACCTTTCAAAATCCTCCACAAAATCAGTGACAACGCTTATAGGTTGGAATTGTTTGAGGGCTATGGGGTTTTTAGCACCTTTAACATAGCCGACCTCGGTCCATATCACCCTGATAGTGAATTGAGCGAACACCATCTAGATTTGATCTAAATCCTAAACAACTCGGAGGGAATGATGGGAATCAAGCTACAGGGCCCCTAACCCACAGTCGGGCTTAAGGACTAGAGAGGCTGGCATGACAAATCCTTATGTTCCAACCAACCTTTACCGAGGCCGAATACCTCCTTGCTAAGTCATCACTAATGCCGTGCTGTATAACCACCCACTATTGTGTGGTATGCCAAGATAACGATTACTCTATGTTGCCAAGTCGACTAATTACTCAACCTCTTCCTTATTGAGAAGCCAAGAGAGAAAGCCGAACTGACTAAGCCATCCCTGTTCAAACAAACCCATGCATTCGTACTTTTTGTTTGCATCTACTAACAACCTCACCAATGTAGCATCACTACGTATATTGTATCATGTGTAGAATCTATAGCACCAATGATTATTTTCCTTGTATATTACATTTTTACCCTTTTGTATTATGTAACATTGCTTCTTTAGAAAATGTCCTTTTTCTCTTTTCCCATTTGGGCAAGTCGCCCTAATTTGTAGGTATAAATACCCCTGTATTTGTAGTTGTAAGAGACTAGATAATCTTCAATACACTTTTGAGTACCTTCTTCCTTACATAAATACTGTTGTTTACTCTCAACATTACTCTTATCCTTTCCCTAAAGCTTGGCATCACTCTTATCTTTTCCCTGAAGTAAGGTTAGGTGGCAAGTAACCTCATTGGACCAATTCATGTGTTACATCGAATTGTGCCGTAAGATCTTGGAAGTTCTATTAGTGCATCATACCTTCTGGAGTTGTTTGTAGGTTTTGCTTATTATTTCACCCTTTCGTACCTTTCTCTATTAACACTTTTCAAGCTTTCTGCAAGTTCGAACGCATTCAGCGACTGGCTTTATCTGTTCTTGGTTACAGTTTGTATTAAGATGTCTCAACACATGGTTCATAAGTCTCATGAAAGTGCTCAAGGCATTAGACAAGCTGAAGGGCATGACCATCCACTCGTAAAGTCCATGTCAAGTCTTGAACACAGTCTTCCACTCATCTCTTGACCTCATGTGGATTTGATGGTAGCCAAACTTGAGATCAATCTTGTTGAAAATCTTGGCTCTACTCAGTTCATCTAACATGTCTTCTAGCCTCATGATCGGATACTTGTATTTGATCATAATTTTGTTCACAGCTCAGTTGTTAACACATATTCGCCAGGTTCCATCCTTCTTTGGTACTAAAAGTGTAGGCATAAAATAAGGGCTGAGACTCTCTCTCACAAACCTCTCTCTTGCAACTCATTAACTTGCTGTTGGAATTCAAAAGCCTGCTCGAGATTCATCCAATAAGATGGCTTATTTGGCAATGCAACATTGGGTACTAAGTCAATGCAGTGCTCTATGCCACGAGTTGGGGGCAACCCTTCAGGTAATTGTTCTGGGAATAGGTCGGCATAGTCATTAAGTAACCCCTTGATTTCCTAAGGAAGCTCACCTTTCTCCTTTATTTCCAATAGTTGCTTGACCAACAATAAGGTCGATTCGTCAGCATTAATGGCTTCTCGGAACTCGGCTCTACTCATCACCAAGCTTTCTTTGATTTGCAAGCAAGTTTCATATGTAGCTTGTGAACTTTTCTCGACGACATCGGATTCAGCGTAATCTTTTGGTTATCCTTTTCTAGTATATATGTATTCCTATAGCTGTCATGTATAACTCTCCTGTTAAACAACTACGACCTACCCAGCAATATATGGGAAGCGCACATAAGTAGTACGTCACAGAGGATCTAGTTAGAGTAATTCCCCATAGTAATCAACAGCAGTATTTGCCGAATGACATGTAATGCTTGTTTCTCACTCAATTAGTGCAACTTGTATAGCTTAGGATGTGCAACAATCGGTAACTTCAATTTTGAAATAAGATCGGCCAATGCTACATTAGCGCAACCTCCACTATCTACAATGAGAGCACACATTCGATCATTCACCTTGCAAGTGGTATGAAACAAGTTCTCTCTCTACTCCTCTCATGAGGGTTCTATGTTCATAGTGCACTGGACAACCATGAGTAACTGGTCTAAGTCCTCAGGAAACACATCCTCCTCAATCCGTTCTTTCTCGCATTTTCTTTCTCAACAAGAACCTCCTCCTCCTCTGGTTCCTCATCCGTACTCTTTACTTCTACTTTTAGGATGTCTCCTTTAATGACCATCATCCTTCAGTTTGGGCACTGAGCAGCCATATGTCCAAACCCTTGACACTTGAAGCACTTGATTAGGCTGATTTTCTTACCAAACCCTTGCCCCTTCTCATACGTTCGGGTTGGCACTACATCTTCAGGTTGGCCTTTCTACTCGGCTTTGACATCAACTGTTCTACTTGATTCGATACTAGACTGAGCTTAGTGACTTGCCTGTCCTGGTCAACTAGTCGACATTCTATTCATTACTCGACTCCTTCTTTGCCTCTTCACTTGCTGGGCAATTCTAACAGCTTCATCCATTGTGTCAAATAGTTGGAGCTCCATAATGTCTCGGATGTCTCCTCTCAATCCAGTAATAAACCATGAGATTGTTTGGGCTGGTGGTTCCTTTACTTCACATCTTATCTTAAGCATTTGAAAATCTTGAATATACTTATCAATCGTTCGGCCTCCTTGTCTCAGCTCCTAAAGCCAAGTAAAAGTATCTTAGAGATACGTTTCTGGTACAAATCTGTTTTTGAGCACTCTCCTCATCTCAAGCTAGGTGTTAATCCATCAATACCCCACTCTTCTTCTCATGGCCTAAAAATTCTTCAATCACATGGCAGCATATCCGAAGAATTCAACAACAGCAGTCCTAACTTTCTCATAATCCTCATATTTATAGTAATCAAATACACATTCTACCTTCTCTTCCCAGTCCAGATACTCGTCAGCATTCCAAGATCCATTGAAACTTGAAATTTGAAGCTTCACATGGTCGAATGCTCTCGGGACTTGTATACACTCCTCTTCAAAATACTCTTCTTCCTCCTCATCAAGCTTTCTAAGGTCTATCCTTCACCTTACTCGTCTACTAACTCCTCTACCTTGAACTGGTCGAGTTGGGTTTTGACCTCTAACAGGTTGAGCATCTTAAAGAGTGTTTTGTGCAGCCTTAGTGGATCAACAAGACAAGGCATGAACAGCTCAGGTCAAATCTACTAAGAGGTTAGCTGCCTTACCAAGTCTCTTGTTAGTGCTTTTAGGAGTTTCTTGAGATTTTCATCCATGGTGGACAACTCCGCTATCATAACCAGCACTAACATTTATACTCAGGTCTGCCATTTTTCCTTATAGAATCAAATTCAAACACACACTTTAGAAAGTAAATAGCCAATAACACAGCAATCAAATAAACACAGTAACTGACTCTTTTCTACATACGCAAAACAGAGCATAACGGAACTTCTAAAAGAACTAACTATAGCTCACACAAAACCTCCGCTCTAATACCAAGATGGTGCAAACCGTGACCAAAATAGATAAGGTCGGTTGTTAAATAAGTTCAAGCTTGCAGAAGCTCGAAAAAGGGTTAATGGGGAAAGGTATGGAAAGAGTGACAAAGACGAATAGAACAGTAAGCAAAAACTCACAAACAGTTCCAAAGGATATGATGCATCAAAGAAACTTCCAAGAACTAACAACATATTTCAATATGATGCACGAATTAGTCTAGTGAGGTTACTCACTACGTAACCTTACTTAAGGGAAAGGATAAGAGTGATGCCAATAGTAAACAAGCAATGTTACAACTATAAGTATAAGGGTATTTATACCAGTAAGTTAAGGTAACCTGCTCAAAAGGGAAAAGACAATAAGAATATTTGCTAAAGAAGCAATGTACATAACACATGAGGGTAAAAATGAATATACAAGGAAATCAATCATTGATGCTATAGATTCTCCATACGATATTGTACATGTGGCAATGCTGCATTGACAAGGTTATTAGGGGATGTGGACACAAAATACAAATGGGTGACTTGTTCAAGTAGGAATGGCATAGTCAGTTTGAATTCTCCATCTTTCAGCTTTTCGGCAAGGATTATGCCAAGTGATTGGTTGGCTCGGCATTAGAGTAGTCATCAACTTGGCATAACACAGAATAAAGGGTAGTCATTCGGTACGACATTAAAGGTGACTCGGCAAATAAGTACTCGGCTTCGACAGGGGTTGGTTGGAACATAAGGATGCATTATGCCAACCTCTCTAGTCCTAAGGCTCGGTTGCAGATCAAAGGTCCTGTAGCTTAATTCTCATAAGTTTGGTACCCAGAAGCCTATCATTTCCTCTCCCTTAGAGAAGTTTTGACCTGAAACTTGGTAATTGGCAGCTTTAAACCCCACCAGGATCAAATACCATCCTATAACAACCAAATAGAGTGATATAGAGATAGTTCGGGTCTATGATTAGTGTTGGCTTCATTCTTGGCTCCTTCCATTCATCATGAATCTGATCAACCATATCTTAGTAGTCCTAGCAACTATCAAGTACAAAAAGTAACACAATCTTTGGGGCATACAAAAGATTATGGGTATGTGGGTTCGGTGCCAACAAGAAGTAAGATGGCTTATCAGTCATAAGTACTTCTAACTCTTCAAGCTCAGCTAGCTTGGATCTCACACTCTCCTCATTCATTGAAATAAGTATTCCCTCTACTTCTTCGTAAATTGATTCTTCTTCCTCCTTCTACCTGGGGTCATGCTCATTAGTTTGGATGGTCGATAATGGGGGCACATCGAGAATATGAGGGTTTAACTCTAACTCAACTTGGTCCTCTTCCTCTCTAGTACTCACTTCCCTAACAACCTCCACCTCTTTAACTCTTCCTTTAATACTCTTTAATTCGACATTCCTCCATTGTCTTATTTCATCCTAGAGCACTTCAAGTCATCTTTCAATCTCCTTCAGCTGATCCTGCACTTCCAAGAGGTTAGCTTTATAGGTAGGTTTTCTCTCATACAATCTATCATAATGATCTCAAGGTACAAATTTTCTTTGCATCAAATGTTTTATCTCGTCCTATGTAACGATCTCAATGTTTCCCCTATCAATTCTTTGATTTATCATTCTCTTCCACCAAGTAGCTATAAAGCCAATCATCGAATTCTTTATAGCATAGGCTCTCTTATGCTTGAGGTAAGAATAATCTTCAAAAACCTGATCAACTTGAAATTTCCAACTCAAATATTCATTTAGAGTGCCATATCTATAAAAGTCTGAAATATGTGATATTACGTCTTCCTAACAATATTCATATCTATATCTAGCTTCATATGCCATACTAAGGATATTCAATTCAATAATGTGGTACTTAAGCTTATGAGAGAGAGAGTTACTCAGCAACTAATGGACAATAGTATAGCCAGAGGGTACTAGTGCTCAAATCACAAGTATTAACAACTCAATAATAATTATCTCAGCTTGTACTTCAATCTAACTCGTTACTTGGACTAACACATGCAATAGTTTGGCATAAGTTCAATTTGATAGTAGCTCAGATTGCGTTTCGTGGGACAGCAGCTCTGACACTTGTTTAGAGTACAACAACTAGGCACTTAGGAACAGTAGCTCAGAGTAGTATAGTAGTTTATCACTTGGCCACAATTGTACGGCTAACACAGTAGTAACGCATCACAACAACTTGTTACAGCAATAGGCTTTGACACATACAATAGTACTTTCTCGGCCACTATTGCAATACTAAAGCAGGATAACACATTGAATAACTTGAAGAAGTGATATGTTAGTAAACAATCCATATTGGAATTCCCAACCTTTTCTTTAATATACATATTCAATATGGGACTTATGATGTAAAGGAATTGCAATCTAAATTTTCACTAACCCACCCAAAGGAAATTCAGTTGAAACTAAACTAATATCCAGCAAACAAATCTTCGATATCCTAAACAAACCCAATAAGCAAGCACTTCCTCAAACATAAAATAGAACAAATACATTGACTAAAACTCTCACCTTATTTGGAACCTCGAGCTTTAATACCAAGAGGATACGAATTGAGCCAAGGACAGACAAGGCCGGCTGTTGAGGTAAGTCCAATCCTATTGAAGGAACGAAAGATAGAGTGGGTTTAGTGAAGGTTTTAGTGAATCCATGAGCCATCTAACCTGATATGATACACCAGCTAGATTCTACATGGACTTAAGGCTCACCGAATGTGACGCACCAATTTGAGTGATGGGGTTACCCACCACAATCCTTGCTAAAGGGATTGATAAGAGCTAGTAAGGGAGAGAGAGCTTTCCAAGAGAAAAGACTCAAAAGGGTTTTTTTCATTAATCTTCTATCTATCTATGCATTGTTACAAAAGTTGCTATTTATAGTACATCCTAAACCCTAATGGCAAAACTGTAAATAATGTATAAGGCCTTAAACCTTAAAGAATTGGACCCATAAATAAAATAAAGGCACACATATGCAAAAATATAAAACTGTGTGTTTTATAGGGAGAAGTCGGCATGTGGTCATTCGGCATGCCTTGGAAGTAGTCTCATAATGCTTGGTCGAGACACCAAAGAGGTTGGCCCATAATTGTTGAGTTCTAATGTCAATCAGCAATAGTTTCTTTGAGCTATGTTGAGTGGATCCAACCTTCGATAACATGATCTCTTGGCCACTAAGTCGATAACAGACTTTAGCCGGGTGAATCCAACTCTCAAAAACGTGATATCTCGACCTATCGGCAAGATTGATGCCAAGTAATTTGTCAAGCATAGGTGAGGATTGGTTGTTATCTCAACCTACTGCTTCTCGGTACTCTATCTATAAGAAATAGGTCATTCGGCTTAACAAGCAAAATGAGTCAGTAAGTAGATGAGCTCGGCCTTGGTAGTCAGGTTAGGTCAATACCCCAAAGCCCGTCAAAAGTAGTGTCATTGAATTCGTATATACCTAATGATACGTATTACAAGTTATATTTCTGAAGATGACTTCTAATAAGTATTTCGAGTTTCTAATACACTTATACGTATCTAAATGAATATTATCGTATTATACTTATTTTATGTAATTAAACTTTATTTTATATAATTTGCTAATATAACTAAATAATATTGGTATTATCTAACCCCAATATGTATATAATATATCCTGGTCATCAAATTATCATTAAATATATTAAAATTTCACTTTTTATTAAATCTAATTAGTATATCTATATGTAGTTTTTATTTCATTATTTATCACATTTTAACATATTATTATATAAAACAAACCTGGTTTGTAATTTAAACTATTTTACTACGTAAATTATTAATAAATAGCTTGGGTCACTAAATAATTCCCCGAAAATTTCTATAAACCCCTAAAATTATGGTGTATTCAGTCATCACTTGGTTTCATATTATCAATTTATCGTTTATATACTTGAAATTACAATTTTACCCCTAAATTATTTTAATTATCCAAATATTATTCTTTTTATACCAAATTAATTCCATTATATCCTAACATCATTATAATTCACTAGAAGTCAGTATATGTCATTTTCATCAATTAATTTCATAAAAATTATTTATTTCACGTTTCACCCTAATTCTAACTATTTTTAAGGCTAAAAATTACAATAAATATTAGAAATGTATGAATAAAAAATTAGGCTACATAGCAATTATTTATATATCATGTATATTCTACACAAAAATTTTGGGTTAGAAACAACATCATTTGAGACATTTATTTTAAAAGTCAAAATTCGGGTGAATAGTAATTTTCTTAAGTAAATGTATTAAATATTCCAAATTTTACAAAAATAAAAATATCATACAACAATATATCTAAAATAACATAGCCGCAAAAATTTTTGTAATTTTTTGGATAAGTTTATTATTTTTTAAAAATAAATGAAAAACAAGGCAAGAATTGGACCTACCTGTTCGTCGAAGCTTTAGTAGCTAGCAATGGAGGGGGTGATGTCAGAACAAACATGCATTAGGGGTGCTCTATGGTGGTGGAAGGGCTTCACAGCAGATTGTGAGGAGGCTAGGGAATTGGAGTAGAATTTACTATGCCTTGTTTTTTTTTTTCTTATTTTGTCCTTTTTTTCCTAAATTTTTAAAAATTCCAAATTTTTCCTCTCTATTTCCTAAGTCTTTAATTTGCTAAAAAAGTAGAGCTCTAGTAGTTTGTAGTATTTATCGAGTTAGGTTTTCGCTGTATGAATTTTCTTTTTTTTTTTTTTCTTTTGAAATCAAGTAGGAGGTGTCCAATTGTTATTCAATTGCTTTTGATTTAGCATTATTAACTTAATAGGAGTAAGCTACAATGATTTCCAACAAGCCCCAGTAATTTGGTTGCAATTGGATAAGTTTTAGTTTATATTTTGATTTAATATTAATATTACATATATATTATGTTAGTATTTAGTTATTTTATTAATATATGAGTATATATCCTATGAATATATCACGTATAACTATACTCATATAATTGTGTTTCTAACATATCTTTTATTTTTAAGATATATTTCTTATTTATTTTTATGAATTTAACACATATTATATATAATTATGTAATTTCGAGTTAATTTATAGGTATAATTATTATTTATATCAAGTATACTCATAAAACTACATGTATATTCATATAATATATTGTACTATATTATTTCATTTTATAATTTAATTAACTTATTTTTAAGCTCTCGTTGTATTTCAAGCTCAATTTTTAGGGTTTCAATCAATTTTGTACTTTATTAAGTAATCTTTCTTTTAAGAGCAAAATTGGGATTTTAGGTGATTATATTCAAAATCTAACTTTACTAGGTTACTTCAACTAGCTTTTCTATTTTAGTCGTAAAGTTTGAGTTTAATCAAATAACTTTTCGCTGAAAGCCTTAAATTTATATTCAATTGCCCTAAATGCAATTTTAGAATCTCACATTTCTACCTTCCTTAAGAAAGTTTTGTCCCCAAAACTTTCATTCTAAACATAATAACTACATATTTTCTAATAAAAAGCTATTGCTTACCTTTTTCTTTGAAGAGTCCCAAGTAACGTATCTACATTGCTAACTTCAGTTCCTAAGTTAGCTCTATTATTGGACCATTACCCCATTAAACTTTCACATACATAACTTCTCGATTTCTTAACTTTTGAATTTAGCTTTCCAAGATCTTAATTGGACTTTCTTCAACCATATAGTCCTCTTGTAAGTCTACTAGTTTCAAATCCACAATTACATTTAGATTCTTTACGTATTTCCGTAACATTAACACATGAAATACGTTGTGGTATCCAACTAAACTTAGTGGTAAAGCAATTTGGTATACAACATTTCTGATTCTTTCTAAGACTTCAAAAGGTTCAATATATCGAGGCCTTAGCTTTCCGATAGTACTGAAATGCTTAAACCCTTTAAATGGACTTATCTTTATATACACATGATTTCTTATCACAAACTCTATAGGTTTTCTTTTCAGATCTGCCCAACTTTTGTATCAATCCTATGTTGCTTTCACCCTTTATTGTATTATCTTAACTTTATCATTCATCTATCCAATCATATCAAGTCTTATCATTATATATGTATCATTCTCCTAATATAGTGGTGATCGACATTTTCTTCCATACAAAGCTTCATATAGTGCTATTTAGATCGTTGCTTGATAACTATTGTTATAAGCAAATTCTACCAATGGCAAATACTAATCCCAATCACCATTGAAGTTTAGAATGTAACCTCTCAACATATCCTCAAGTATTTAAATAACTCTTTTTGATTGTCCATTTGTCTAAGGATGATAAGCCATGATGAATTGCAGCTTAGTTCCCAAAGATTGATGTAAGCTTTCCTAGAATTTCATACCATGTAGTCTAACAATCTCTCTTATATGCATTCATGCCAACTTTTTCCATTGAATCACCAGTCCAATAAGATAAGAAATGAGCACACTTAGTCAACCTGTCCACCATAATCCAAATTGAATCATGACTTGATATTGTCCTCGGAGTCTTATTACAAAATCCATTGTAATGTGATCCCACTTCTATTGAGGTATTTCTAGTGGTTGCAATAAATCACTAGGTCTCTAATGTTCTGCCTTCACTTGTTGGCATGTATTACACCCAGCAACATATTGTACCACATCCTTTTTCATGCCTTTCCACCAAAACAATGATTTCAAATCATGGTATTTCTTATTGCCACCAAGATGCAATGTGTAACCAATGTCATGCACTTCACTCATTATTTCATTCCTTAGCTTTGAGTCACCTAGCACACAGACTCTATTCTTATATCTTAACACACTTTCGGTATCAATTTTAAAATCAGGTACATCACCTATTTTCAACTTTTCCTTGATTTCTTTTAATCTTAGATCCACATCTTGTTGAAGCTTAATCTTCTCTATTAGGGTTGGTTGTACTATTAAATTCATCAACTATCCATTAGTATCATGTCATCTGAATTCAATTTCCAATTTTTCAAGTTCCTTAATCAATTCACATTGAGTGGTGAGTAACGAGGTCACTTGTTCATAGTTTTTGCAACCAAACACATCTGCTATAACATTGGCTTTACTAGGATGATAGTTTATGGTTAAGCCATAATCTTTGATTAACTCCAACCAACGTCTTTGTCTCAAGTTCAATTCCTTTTGAGTAAAGAAATACTTCATGCTTTTATGATCTATGTATATCTCATAATGTTGCCCATATAAATAATGTCTTCAAAGCAAATACTACAACCTCTAACTCTAAATCATGAGTTGGATAATTCCTCTCATGAGGCCTCAATTGATTGCATGCATATGCTAACACTTTTTCTATCATACATCAATACACATCCCAATTCATTTTTGGAAGCATCACTGTAAACCCCTACAATTTTCCAACTTAATATCTAAAGTAGACCCTAGTGTGCTTGAAGACTCTAAGAGTTGATAAGGTTAGTAAAAGTGAAAACCTTAAAATAACTAATCAATTATGTATAAAATTTCTCTATCCTAAATGTATGTAAACACTAAAGATTTCATCCAAAAGTGATAAAAACCCTAAAACTATAACTTTAAGGATATAAAAACACTAGTTCACCATAATTTACCCTAATTGATAAAATAAACTTAGTATTATACTAAATCATTAGTAAAAAATTAAAGATAACTTTCAATCATTCATGAATACATATAATATTAAAGTAATCATTTAGAAACTAAGATATTGCATCATAGATCACATTCATCTTCTAAGTATATAACTAGGTTAGTATTATAGAGAGTTAAGAGTTTAGTTGATACTTATGTGATACTTATTACATGTAACATAAGTATTAATACCTTAAATGACACTTTCCATGATAATTAGATTAAGTGGCCTACCAAATGATGTATATAGGATATAAATACCTAAAGGAATATCCCATTACCTACTCTTGTTAATCATTTCAATAAACTCCTTATTTCCTTTCATTTCCTTAATTTTTGTCCTAATTTTCCCTAATTACTTCATTATGTACTTTGAAATATTGACTAAGTCAACATATTGAAAAGTCAACATATATGTTATTATCACACTAGAACCTTCCCTTTCTTTCTATTGAATTCTTTTCTTTTCTTTTCTTTTAGATTTTTCCCCTTTTCCTTTCCTTTGTTGCCGTCCATTCCTCCCCTCCTGTAGACCCCACTTGTCTTCATCTCTTTAAAACACAAACACAACTCTTTTCTTCCCTTTACCAAACCGTAACCCCTTTACTTCCTTATTTCCACACTTTCCCACTTCACATCTTAGGTTAGTGTAGAAAGTTTATGTGATATATACATATATGTTGTTGAAGGAAGAAAGTTTCATTTTTTATGCTTAAAAGTGTAGGAGATCCTTAGTAAATGAAAGAAGAACACATGTATATATGCTTAAATATGCGTACATAAGAAATACACTTGATAAATACATGTATGAAGACCCTTGTACATAAGTACCCATTATGTACATAACCTAAAATGAGGTATATACTAATTATACATACATGTACTTTGCTAAATACACCCTTAAAATGCAAAAATATAAAATTTGTAAAGCTTTCTTAAGAGGGTACTCTAGGCATATGAAAATACGTATAAAAATATATAAGTCACCGTATATGTATACGAGTATATGTACTAGTATATATATGAGTGCACAAGTATACATACTAGTATGTTAAAAGTACAAGTATATATATATATAACATATGTGTAAAGTATATGAATACATAAGGATAAGTATATATATGTAATGGATGATGTAAGCATTACATAAGCAATTGACAACTTAAGCAATGACATAATCCAATGATGACATAAGCCTATAAAATAATAAAATATAAGATGACATAAGAAAACACTATATATAAATATACATATACATATAGGCTGAAACACCTTTAAGCCTTTAATACATATCCTAAACTGAATTAAACTTAATCAAATACATAAATTAATAATACCTATGTAAAATTATCTAAGTGTAAAAATCTAATGGCTAATTAAAAAAAGATATAAAACTAGACAATAAGAATATTTAAGCTTCAATAGTTAAAATTTCAATAAATCTAATTCATATCATAAAACACGGGTATTAATATCTAAAACGAATATCTCCATGTGAACGTACGCCTAAAAATGATGAAAAACGACTATAAGTTCATAAATATCGAAAATAAAATGAAAAAGTTACATATGATTAGCGATTAGGTTTAATCGAATAAAAAATGATAGTTATCTAAGTAGAATTAGGTAGATAGATATCTAAAATCGTTAGTTAATTTAATTACTTATTATCCCCGTTATCTCATAATGATTAAGTGATCCCAACGAGGGCTCGACTACAGCGAGTCACCATAGTCAAGTGAGTACTCCCAATAACTCTATACTTGTTTTATGTTTGTAATTAGTGCACTTAAATTAAATAGTAATAACTTGATGCATGGGGATTTAGAATATGCATGTGCTTGATCCTGATTGCTTACTATGAAAAATATTGTTTAATACAATAATTGAGGATTTGATTGTATGATTGATTATTACACAATTTGGATGGTTTATGGATATTGGTTAATCACCACATAATTTGACTAAATTATATTTGGCTTATCTTAAATTAAAAGGGTCATGCATTATCCATGCATTGCATTACTTATTCCGGCCATCACTTCACACGGAGGAAAAGAGAGACCTTACGGGGGTTGTTTCTATATATTAAAATATTTCTATATGGTGCACTCGTATAATATGACCTTACCCAAACCTACGAGCTTACTAAGCGATGGAGACGTTAACTGTATAGCTAAGGGTTTAGTCTAGAAACTTCCACTATAGGGTATGAGTGTGGACTGTGAAGGTCACCTCATTGCTGGGCTTAGGATTTTGTGTACTATTAGATTTTCATAAATGGAAATATATTTTGTGAAATACGAAATTCAAAGTTATGGTTAAAAACCTAAATACTAGAGCCTGGTTGTGATTAGTGCCAATGTATCTCCAACTTTTATCTCAGAGGGTGTTAAAATCTGATATTATATGCAGCATCAGTCAACTGCATATATTGTTTGGCATACTACATGTGCATGCATTCATATGGTTGTGACAATTTGTTTGATAACTTGTTTGCCAGTATAGTATGAGGGATAACTCACTAAGCTCTTGTAGCTAACCCCTTAATCATTTTTCTTTTTCAAGTGCTAGATATTTAGGAGTGGGTTAAGAGCCGAGCATTGAGTGCATGTATTGATATGTTTTGGATGTTAGAATTAGAGAAAGATTGTATTGCTCATTTGAGACGGTTTTCATATCATGAGTGCACATATGTTATGAAAATTTTAGGTAATCCTACTAGGCCTCCTTTAGAGTCCTAGCAATCACCATATACACAATAAGATTTACTTGGATCTAGTAGAATAAGTATTGGCGTTGAAATCAAACGATCCTTAAATTCTTAGAAACATTGTTCACATTCATCACTCCATTCAAACTTAACATCCTTCT
Organism: Lumnitzera littorea; assembly: GCA_024138015.1. Taxonomy (NCBI): domain Eukaryota; kingdom Viridiplantae; phylum Streptophyta; class Magnoliopsida; order Myrtales; family Combretaceae; genus Lumnitzera; species Lumnitzera littorea. The sequence continues at coordinate 79,738,962 of JAMXBB010000012.1, read as the reverse complement.
ACGTCAATCTAATTAAAGGCTTAGCAATTCTAGAAAAGTCTTTTATAAATCGCCTGTAATATCCCACCATTTTAAGAAAACTTCTTATTTCCATTACAGTAGTTGGCTGTTCCCATTCAACCACAGCTTTGACCTTTTTGGGACCCATTGAAATTCCTTCACCTGATACAATATGTCCTAAAAATGATATTTTATCTAACCGAATTCACACTTACTCAACTTAGCATATAATTGATTGTCTCTCAACTTTTACAATGCCAAACATAAATGATTGGCATAATCCTTTTTGGTCTTAGAATAAATTAAAATATCGTCAATGAATATCATAACAAATTTATCCAAGTAAGGTCGATAGATCTAATTCATCAAATCCATAAATATAGTTGGTGCATTTGTCAAATCGAAAGGCATTACTAAAAACTAGTAGTGCCCATATCTAGTTCGAAAAGTTGTCTTTAGTACATCCTCTAGCTTAATTCATAACTGATGGTATATAGATCTTAAATCAATCCGTGAAAATATACTAGCACCATGTAGTTGATCAAACTAATCATTAATTCTAGGTAGTGTGTATTTATTCTTAATAGTTACTTCATTTATCTCCCGATAATCAATATACAACCTCAAGGTTCCATCTTTCTTTTTCACGAATAATACTGCCGCTTCTTAAGGAGATATACTAGGTCGTATGAATCCTTTGTCCAATAGCTCTTGAAGTTGCTTTTTTAATTCTTGAAGTTCTATTGGTGACATTCAATATGGAGCTTTTGACATTGGTTCAATTCCTACTACCAATTCTATAGAAAAATCTAACTCTCGCTATGATGCTAACCCAAGTAATTCTTTTGGAAAGATATTAGGAAATTCACTTACTATTAGTATTTCTAATACTTTGGGGGTTTCCTTCTTTCCTTCCATAGCAAATATCAACAAAGTTGCCATTCTTCAATAATTTCATTCACTTCTTCGCTTACTTCAATTACTGATAATCTTAGGCTTTACTCACTCATCTTTCCTTGAAATATGACCTCATCTAAGATTATGTTCTTATTTTGTCAATTCACTTTGGCTCTTTGTTTAGATAACCAATTTATTCCTATAATAACATCATACCCCTTAATTGGTAATACTATGAGTTTTCGGGAATTCTTATCCTTGGATTTGCAATTGTCTATTATCTACTATTTCTTGTGTTAACACTTGCTCTCCTATAAGTGTTCTTACTCTATAGGTAGATTTAACTTCATTCATCTTAATTCCATTTCTCTTGATAAACTCTTGACTACTAAATGAATATGACGCTCTAATGTCAAATAATACATAAGTAGTTCGTTCATTTACAAGTATGTTTCCTAAAACAATTACTATTGCTATAGTTATCTATTTCTTAAGTACTATACTTAAGTTACATATTTTCATAGTTCTTAACACTATCTACACGTACAAAATTTACAACCAACTCACGGGTAAGTAAAAGTCACGAGTTAGTTTATGTACCTATTACTAAGCCTCAGTCAGTTCCATTGATATCCATTTCATCATCTGAGTCATCATTAAAGTATTCTTCCATCCATTCATCAAAATCCTCAGTATCCTCTTCTGTACCTTTGCATGCAAACACCCAAGCTGGTATGGTAGTTGTCTTTACTCCTTCGAATTTCTTACCCCACTATTTAACTTGACCACAATATCTTGAGAAGTGTCCTATCATTCCATACTTGTAACACTTTACTGTTTTCATCTTTAGACACTCTCTCGACATATAATTCAGATTGCTACACAAAAAACATTTTCCCCTTAACTAAGGACATTTCCTGGGGAAATGTTGTGCTTCATACTTTCAACATCTTACATTTCCCACCTCATCATTGAAACTAAATCCAATCCTATTTAAAACAGCACCACTAGTCACCACAATTAACTTCTTTTCTTTTTGGCCCGAGTTATTATTTGCACCTAGAAATGTTCTTTTGAAAATAGCCCTAATTAACTCTCCTCAGTTTCTTACTCCACTCATTTTGCATGGCCAGTAGATTATTCTCCAATTGATGCATCCATAATTTGATGATAAGTCGTGAATCCATAATCCATCAACTTACATCACATTGTTGCATCAAATTCATTAAGGAAAAGATCTTTCTTTAGCTCATGATTATCCTTGTATGACTTAGGCATATATTGTATCAACTTATTAAATTCATTCTTGTATTGTGCCACACTCATAATGCCTTTCTTTATCTCCATCAACTGTCGGATCTTCTAGTTTTGCACACTAATAAGGAAATATTCTCTTTTAAATGCCTCTTAAAATACTTGCCATGTAATGGAGCTATTCGTGCTATCGATTCCCACTAGACTTGTGTTCCCAACTTTAGCAAGAAAGTACCATAAGAGACTTTTTAATTTTCAAGAATCTTAAACGCCTCAAAACTATGCTTGATTTCACCTTCGAAATACCAATTCAATTTCATAAACTCAAGGAGTCAACTTGCATCCTAGGGTTGAATTCCTTTAGGTTTAACCTTTTGTGGCATTTGGTTTACTACATTTTCCTCCTATGATCAAATGCTAAATTAAGGCTCCTTACTATTAGATCATGGTATTTATATTAGCCAACATTTGCCCAAACTAAATTGAGTCCATCATACTTTAAGTAGGTGGTGGTATATGTAAACCCCGCAAATCTAGCATTTTAAGTATAGAATCAAACCCCTAAACTGTAGATGATTTCCTAAAGTCAATAGAGCAAGTGAGATTTAAAACCAATTAAAATCTCGATTTAATGAAAAACCCTAAATTATCAATTAAACCTCTAAAACCTTAAGTATATGTAACTGCAAAAGTTAACCTCGAACCTCATCAAAACCCTAAGATAACAACCGAAGATTTAATTATGTAGAAAACTTTTATATCCTAAATGTATATAAACCCTAGAGATTGCGCCTGAAAGTGATAAAACCCTAAAATTATAACTTTAAGGATATAAAAGCACTAATTCACCATAATTTACTCTAAAACCCTAATTGATAATATAACCTTGGTATTATACTAAATCATTAATAAAAGATTAAAGATAATTTTTATTCATTCATAAATACATAATATACTAAAGTAATCCATTAGAAATTAGTATATTGCATTATAGATCATATCAATCTTCTAATTATATAACTAAGTTAGTATTATATAGAGTTAAGACCTTAGTTGATGATTATACTATATATAGCAAGTATTAGTACCCTAAATGATACTTTCTATGATAATTACATTAAGTAGCTTATCAAATGATTTATATAGAAGATAAACACCTAGAGGAAGATCTCATTACCTATTCTTACTAATCATTTCAAAAAACTCCTTATTTTCTTTCATTTTCTTAATTTTTCTCCTAATTTTTCTTAATTACCTCGTTATGTACACACAAATTATATTTAATTTCAAAATGTTAACCAAAGTCAAAAAGTTGACCAAGTCAACATGTTGAAAAGTCAACACATATGTCATTGTCATTTAGAGTTTTCTTCTCTTTTCTTTTGATTTTTTTTCCTTTCTTTTCCTTGTTCTTATCGTCTAACACATAGGGACCTTCTAGACCCCAATTGTCCTACTTATGAACCACAAATTAATACAAAGTAAACCCCTTTTCCCCCTCTATTTCCAAACTATAACCTCCTCTTCTTCTTCCCCTTTTCTAAACTTCCATTTTTTTTTTCTTTTACCTTCACCTTAATGCATATCTTATATCCTAACATCTAAGTAAACTCTTTACCCTTATCTAAAAGGAAAAGAGGTATGTTTTCATATAATCTTTCACCTTAAATTGGTAATAAGTTGTTTATGTTATGTTAGTTTTGAAATTATCATGTATGAGAACACTTAGGTATAAGAGTAGAATACATAGTATAGATATACATATACATAGGTGGGAATAGGAAACCTATTTGTACATAAACTTAGCAAGCCATGTACATAAACAACCTTTATATACATAACCAAAAAAGAAGAGTATACTAACTATACATACATATACCTTGCTAAATAAGTCCTTAAAGTGCAAAAATATAAAATTTATGAAGCCTTTTTAAGAGAGAACATTAGGCATACGAAAATACGTATAAAATACACATGTGACCGTATGTATATATGGCTATATGTACAAGTATAAATACAGTATATGTATAAGTATACTAGTATACATACAAGTATAGTAAAAGTATAAGTGTATACTTAGCATATGTATAAATGTACATAAGATACTTAAGCATAAAGTAAGGACTTATGTAAGTAAATGATGACCTAAGCAATGACCTAATCAATTGATGACATAAGCGATAATGTAAGCAATAATAACATAAGCGATGACATAAGCGATAAGAATATTTAAGCTTCACTAGTTAAACGTCCAAAACGGACATCACCGTATGAACGTACATCTGAAAACGATGAAAGACGACTATAAGTTCGTAAATATCGAAAATAGAATGAAAAAGTTACATACAATTAGCAATTAGGTTTAATCAAATAAAAACTAATAGTAATCTAAGTAGAATTAGGTAGGTAAATATCTAGAACTATTAGTTAATTCAATTACTTATTATCCTTGTTATCTCGTAATGATTAGGTGATCTCGACGAGGGCGAAGATCTTCCGATCAATTATTACGACTAGAGCGAGTTGTCATAGTCAAGTGAGTGCTTCCAATGACTCTATACATATTTTATGTTTGTAGTTAGTGCACTTAATTTAAATAGTAATAACTTGATGCGTGGGGATTCAAAATATGCATGTGCTTGATACTGATTGCTTACTATGAAAAATATTGTTTAATATAATAATTAAGGATTTGATTGTAGGATTGATTGTTACACGATTTAGATGGTTCATGGATATTGGTTGATCACCACATAATTTGACTAAATTATATTTGGCTTATCTTAAATTAAAAGAGTCATGCATTATCCATGCATTGCATTACTTATCCCAGCCATAACTTTACACGAAGGTAAAGAAAGGCCTCGCAATGGTTGTTTCTATATATTAAAGTATTTCTATATGGTGCACTCGTATAATATGACCTTACCCAAACCTACGGGCTTACTAAGTGATGGAGATGCTAATTGTATAGCTGAGGGTTGAGTCTAGAGACTTCTGCTGTAGGGTATGAGTATGGACTACGAAAGTCACCTCATCGTTAGGCTTGAGATTTTGCGTACTACTAGATTTTCATAAATGGAAATATATTTTGTGAAATACGAAATTCAAAGTTATGGTTAAAAACCCAGGTGCTAGAGCCTGGTTGTGATTGGTGTTGATGCATCTCTAACCTTTATCTTGAAGGGTATTAAAATCCGATATTATATGCAGTACCGATCAACTGCATATATTATTTGGCATACTGCATATGCATACATTCATATGGTTGTAACAATTTGTTTGATAACTTGTTTGCCAGTATAGTATAAGAGATAGCACAGTAGGCTCTCATAGCTTACTCTCCAATAGCTTTTCTTTTACAAGTTGATAGATAATCTAACATGGGTTAAGAGCCGAGCATTGAGTGCAAGTGCTGAGATGTTTTAGAGGTTAGAATTAGAGAGAGATTGTTTGGTTCATGTGAAACTTTAAATGTAAATACTACTTATATATATTTAGATTTAGTCGCTTCAATAAGTTTAAATTTTAAGTTTATTCTCTTTGATCTTATTATTTGGTTGGGGATATCGATTCTTTGTAGTTCTAAGGAACTGTGGAATATTGGATATCTATAGTTATTTGTATCCTATAATATGTTAATTAGTTAACAATTCAACATCCTTAGTAATTAATCATTTAGAGTCTTACAGTCTCTAACTTGTAAGACGGTTTTCATATCATGGGTGCACACATATTACGGAAATTTTTTGTAACCCTACTAGGCCCCCTTTAAGGTCTTGACAGTATATCATTTCTAGGTGGTTTTGGTGGATTAGGAGGTGGTATGGTGGCCTTTGCAGTCTATAATCACACACCTTAAGCGGAAGTTACAAGACATGGCCTTTAGCCAAATGGTTAGTGTCTCTTAGCACCTAGTAAGCTTGTCAACCAAGATAAAGGGTCAATAACATGGCAACATGCTTAAAATAATACGCTTTAGGAGCTCTTACTCTTGTGAATCCCTTCTTCCCATTTGCATGAGGTGGTAGTTAGTATAAGTTATGATGCAATATCGTTTCATGCATGACTCATTTTAATATTCATAGCCAAATGATAATTTATGTCCGATTACTTAAGTGATCCAGCAGTTTCATACCATAATAACAATATACGAATTAGTCATCTAAGCACTTCCAGTTCATATAGTACCATTAAGTTGTGCAAAAAATCAAGAATCCATATACAAGTAGTTCCCATACCCCCTATGCAATCAATTTAATCATATCATTATTTAGTTCAACTAAACTACAATCAAAAGCAAAGCATGAGGTCATTGAGAGTCGCTCACTCTATCGTAGCTGCTAATCATAGTAATCTGGAAATAAGTCATCCCAAGATCAAGGTCTCCTAAACAATATAAGAGTAATAACATATGGATTTGATGTATTATAACGTTACTCTAAAGTTTTGTTAAAGTTACACTTTTGACTTAACACTAAATTTTCCTGGTTAGGTTAAATCTTCAATTGTGTATAACTTTCTCATTTTAAATCCGATTTTCACAATCTTATGGTCAATTTCCATCATTTTTTAGTGTACTTTCATGGGTATAGTTAAATTTGGGGGATGGAGCCTGAAATTTTATCTACTAGTTAGAACAATAGTGCCCCTAAAGTATAAGTCTTCTTTTAGGCTTAAAATTGTTGTTAGGCTTTTCACTACTTTGTGAAATATTTAGGGCTTGGGTTTAGGACTTCATTTTGGATTGGAATACTTTCATAAGGTCAAATTTCTATTTATTATTTTTAGCCTTATTACTATCTTACACTTCTTGAACTTTTAAGTGACTTGTATGGCCAAAGATAGGCTTATTTCATGTGTTTTACTTATGCTTATTTCTTTTTAGGGCTTGGGGAGTTTTAATGTGAGCTTCCTATGGACCTTATATCATCTTTTGCTTAAAATAAGGGTGCTAGTCAGAATTTTACGTAAAGTTCAATTGAATGTTTTAGGCTTGTCTTAAGAGTTTTGGGCCCAATTTTGAGTTTTAGGCCATCAACACTTATCTTACTTGTCTTAGTAGGTATTTTTACTTTGTTTTCTTCATTTTTAAGTGTGCTTAAGTGGATTAACTATAACTTACAAATCTAATCATTTTGGGTTTAGTAGCTCCTAATTTAATTTTTCAACTTAACTCTTAGTTTTATTATACTTAAGTACTAAATCAAGGCTTTGCACTTACTTGCACTTTGACTCTTACTTGGTTTATTCTTTGTAAGTGGATCACTATGTCATAGTATTAAGTGGAAGATATAGAACATAACCACTCTTTTAGGCACAAGCATTAAGTTAAGCTTCTAAGCAATGGTTTTCCTTGCTAGCACTTCATATATTGGTTTTTCTTTTACCAAAGGCTACTTTAAAGCATGTGAAACTTAAGATGAGCAAAAAGTAACATTTAGGTAAGCTTTAAACATGCCACTTCTAGCATCCTATGGGATGTTCATGCACTTGGTTTCATGATTTTCTCAAGTCACAAGGCCATACTTTAGGTAAGAAACATGTATACGAAGAAGAAACAAAATCTAGGCTACTCATGTTCCAATATTTATGAGAAAATTTCAAGAAGCTAATACCTAACCTAGCTAAGGTGACTTCTAAGGTACATGATGACCTTCTATAAACAAGAAATGATATCCTAATCATGGTATCCTAAAAACATTTGGAAATGAGGCTTATATCACTTGGTTGAAATGGATGATTGTAGTGCCTTTTTAAGTCCCTCTTGGTTCCTTGTTTTTGTCCTTCTCCTTTAGTGAATCTTAACTCCTTGAAACCTATTCTTTTGATTGTTTGCAGGGGTCCTCAAAGCTCCCTCAATGGTTGTGTGTGTAGGTTCTAGTGGGTTTTCTTAGATGGACAAAAGTGGTGGCAACAAGGTATGTGTGTATGGCATGGACTTAATATATGTTGGAGTGGTTGAACTTGTTTGTGTTAAGAGTTTTTCTTCCTTGGTTTTCAAATGGAGTGTGTCTTGAAAAGAGAGGGAATAAGTGAGGGTTTTGTGGAGTGTTTGGCCGGTTTCAACTTAGGTTTTCATAGTCTCCATCTTATCAATTCTTTTGATGTGTTTATGTGATGTAAGTGTAAGAGATGGGATAGTTTGCTTGTGTTTTTATGTAGCTATTAAATGTGACTTAAAAAGTAAGTAAAGGAGTGAAAAGATGGAAGATAGCATGTCAGTTCCTCCCTCTTGCAACCAGCAGTCTAGGGTAGTCATAGGGGATGGGGTGTTGTCTTATCATCTAGCCTTTAGTTAATCCTAAAATGGATAAGTCACCTTTTTCCTTAAATGGTATAACTTGTAGAGATTCGAAATTGTCTTATCTATACATGGGAGTTTACTAAGTATATAAGTCAACTATTTCACACTCTTGACTTTGGCTTCTTTAAGCTTAATTTGAGTGGGAAATTGGGTTAGGGATGGTTGATTCTAGCATTCCCATGTGACCCTCCAATTTCTACCCTCGATTGACCTAATTGACTACCCTATGCAAGTGACTAAGCTAAGGTTTAATTCATAAATATTTCCTCACTACAACTTACTTTTCGTACTATGTTATAAGTAACTTAGGATCGGTTTAAGCACAGTTAAGTTTAGGCTTTCAAAGTAGGGTTCTTAAGTGTTAGACTTAATAGCCAAATTTTTTTATTGATCTTTTACGATTTCAATAAACTTACAAGTCTTCATTACATGTTAAGGTTTAAGGTTTTAGAAAGTTAAGGTTTGTTGTTACGTTTTAGGGCTTGTAAATGCTCGAGTTAATAGTAGGGTTCTTTTAGGGTTTTCATAAGCTCGGAAGTATTTTACTATACTTAGGAGTTTAAGGTTTTGGGTATTTTCTAGGATTGATATCAACTTTAGAGTTCTTAGGTAGAATTGTAACTATGAAGTCAACATTTATGAGTGCAACTTTCATATTATGTTTGATTCCTAGTTTGGTTGATCCTTGGGAATAAATAAATAGGGAATTTCCGTCTACTTAATTTGTTACCTAGAAATTGCAAGGTTTACACGTACCCAAAGTTAATACTTGATCTAAGTGACTCGTATTCACATATAGATCAATTATTCTCTATATATGTAATACATAGCTATAAATTCTTCGACAAAGACTTCAATCACATAAACTTGTAATATTTCATCCCTATATATAAAATGATGATATTCATATTCCATCATGGCTCGAACATACCTGTACATCATGAGCTCATATAAATTTCCTATAATCACTGCTCATATTTGTATCTCATACAAATGCTAAATAATAAAGATATGTTATACTCTTGTACGTTTATATTAGTACATAAGATAGCTGGACTTTACATTATGAAGATTACATCACTTTATTTACAACATTAGATTACACATTTGATCATCTATTTACATCACTTTCATTTGTACAAGAGTTTATTTACAGCATTTACATATTTAATAATCAAAACATTAAAAGTACAAAAGTTATATTCAGAAGGTCAAAATTGCATCAAAAGTTGCTAAGTGACCTAGGTACATCAAAACAACTAGGTTAGATAATATCAAAAGCCCTAATAAGTTTTCTCACTATCTTTTTAGACTTTTAGTTACTTAAACTTACTAAAGTTGTTGCATCTTCAAAAGGAAACCAGTTGGTCTCTCCATTCCCTTCAGAATTCAAGCTTATTTCCACTATGACAAGAGTGTTTGGTATGACAACTACTTCTTGCACCTCACTTCCACTATCTTATGCTCTATTTTCAAGACCAACTTCTGCTTTAACCTCTACTTCTTCTAGATTTTCCTTAAGATCTTCATTATCATCTAACCTTACTGTTAGATATCTCTCATATATTTTGATGATAACAAAAAGGGTTAAATACTAATAAATTATTAAGAATGCAGGCATTCAAAAGGATTCTTAGAAAGTTTAATTTTACAAAATTAAGTTGTATTTAAAAGCTTATTCAAAAGGTCTGACTTGATTGAAAAAGAGAATATTTTGTAATTCTTTTAGAAAGTATTTTAGAAGGTTTACTAGTAGAAGTGGAATAATATTTTAGAAGCTTGCTTAGAAACTTTAAATATAAAAAGGACTAATATTCTTTAGAAGGTTGTTTAAAAAGTAAGTCTGAAAGTATGACGTTGAAAATAAATTTAAATCATATTTAAAATTAATCAAGGCCTAACTCCATTAGATTGAGTGTATTAGGAAAATATACTTGATCCCGTTTCACTTAAGATGGAATCGTGATCCTTAGGGATTATTTTTAAGCAAAAATATATTTGGACAAATTAAGATATGCACAAGAATGGATAAAGATAAGGTTGATTCGGATTTTGTGGAGTTTCAAATTTTTTAACTTGAGGCTTATCTAGAAATTTCTGACAAGGCATATCTCCTCAGAAGCTAATTTGGTGGTTATCCGATTGAAGCAATATAAGGAGAGTTAGTTTTGAAATTCAAATGACCAAGATTCTCTCAAAAATATTCAAGGATTATCTTTAACAATCTAACGGTTAAATAAACATGAAAATATCAACAAATTGGCCGTTAGAAGATTTCTATATAAAAGAGAAAGGATTCAAAACGTCTTGATATCCTCTGGAAAAATCTCTTGTAAAACAAAAAAAAAAAATTGAGATCAAATTATACCTTCTGAAAAGTCACAGAAAGTCCTTCAGATACTACTTTAGAAAGTTCCACCAAAGAAAATTATTCAACATTTATCATTTCTCTCTTGAGCAAAATTAATTGAGATTACTCTTGTTCACACTTGTAATTTGTAATTCTTATTTGTTGTTTAAGTATTAAGATAAGTACATTCATACTCTATAGATTTATATTAGCCTAGATTGTTGAAAAGCTAGATAGGTAAAGCAGAGTATTGTAAAGTCCATGTGTGATAAATGCTTATAATTTTTTTGTGATTTGATTTAGTAGATCAAGTAGAACGACACCAGTGAAATAGATCGGGTCCCCAATAGTAGAGCTAGAAGAGAGCAGTTGGTAGAAGGTTGAAGCTTTATAAATCTCTACCTACTATTCTCCTTCCCTGCTCATTTAATTTGATTTATTAATTATTGTGTATTAGATTATTAAATTATCACTATTCACCATTATAAGTTGTTAAGAGGGGCAATTTTATTTTTTTTATACTGAAAATTTTTCAAAAGTCTAAAGATACCCCACCCCCCCCCCGCCTCCCTCTTGATACCTTATACAGGACCAACACCTACATTTGGATAAGCATCTTGAGATGGATTCTTAAGTAGTATCATAAGGGGTTTAAGTTCTTGATGTTGCAATGGTACTTCTATACCTATTGTTTCATCTACAGGACATCTAAGAAACCAATCAACCACACAGGGGGATAGTTTCTAAGGATATATGAAACACTTAGGGATACCTAATCAAAACCTGGAGGATAATTCCTATATACTTCTACAATAGTAGGAAAGCACAATATAGGAATCATTATAGATAAAATCCCATTTTCTTGGAAGTACTTCTTCTCATAAGCAACTATGGTAATATATTTGTTATATACAAGTCTTAGTTCATCCCTCATTACCCTCTAATCATCTTACAGACTAAAGGACATTTCATGCTTATAGTTTTCAATAATCTCATTAATAGCAAAAACATCCTCCAATTAGCCATATTTAGTAACAACTTCTACATCTTAATCCTATACTCAATAAGTGTCTCATCTCCTTCCCATTCAAAATTCCACCACACATGTAATAAACCATCCCTACGAATTAAAAACAATAAAGTTAAAGTCAATTTATAACCTGTTTTACATATGTATAAGCTATATATAAATCCTATGAATCTAAATCTTTTATATTCATTATCAATCCCACTTTTAGTGACCCTATTGTCTACTCATTTCAAAGCTTGGTTCTTTTAGAACCATGCTCTAATACTAACTTAGAACTATCATGCCCTAAACAAGAGAAGTCGTAACAGTTGTGTCATGTAAACTAACCTAAAATAGAAGTTGACCTCATAGCTACTATCACAGATATAGTCCACATAAGGTGTACACGACTCCACCAACTTGAAGTATCCATTCTGATACCTATGAATGATAAAACTTGTGGTATAGTTTTACAAAATGCTTGTTCTATATAACCCATTATTTCATAACACAACAATACTTACATAAACATTTCACATCTAGATTTATAATTTATAATTAGAGTTTACCAAAAGCTACAAGTATTGAAGTCTATTTACAATAAGACAGGAAACTAGTGGATGTCCTAGAGAATTCCCAATTACTTTCCTCAAAAATCAATAGAAAAGTCAAAAGCCTAGATTTAGTGGATTATTCCTTTCCTCACTTTCCTAGCGAATGTCATACTAACCCAAGGGTGATGGTATCTAAACATCCCAACCTTCACTTATCACCTAAAAAAGAATATATGGGGATATAAGCATAATTAGCTCAGTAAGTGGGATAGATTCAAAAGAATACCAAATAATCACAAGCAAAGTTATTAATTATGATGAAATGTAATGCAATCAATCACTTGAAACATCGTACAATGTTATCCGGTCCCATGTGAGGTTAAAGAAATTACATTCGCTCCAATTCAAATTAAGGAATTTTATCGTAACTTAAATCAAATCAAACCCATGCTTGTCAATGGAGAACACCCTCCTCTCGTGTCTACTTTCAAACCACAGCCCCCATCTTTATTGCAATCTTCTCTCCTATTACTTAATTAGACTAAGAATGGAGAAAGAACCATTTCAACTATCCTCATCGAAGAAAGTTGGTATTTTGCCTAAAACTTCCAATCGTTCCCCTAACGGTTGCTATGCATGTCCAGTTTCATTAGTAGGCCAATCACTACTATTACCATTTAAGGATGGCCAACTAACCTCACAACAATACAAAATGAAGTAATCATGTAGAATAGTAGTCTAAGGAGTTTAATTCTTGTCACAATTAAAATATCAACCACACATATGGCATGTGCATAGACAGCTAATTTACAACCACAATCAAAGTACTCTTAAGCTTCTAGATACTTCAATATAGTATCTCAACAATTGATAAAGCCATGATCCTAACTTACTATCGAGACACTTATTGCAAAAGACTTGTATCTTCAACGATCTGATCACTAGGAGACCTTATATATATGCAAAACCTAAATTTAGTTTTCGTAGATTTATGAAAACATTAGGGTTTCATCTGAAAGTATTTTGTTAAACGGTTATATATATATATATATATATATCTAAAGTATATTATTATTTTCCTTATATGATTAAATATAGTTTTATTATATAAGTTAAGTTAAATTATTAAATATTAATAACATACGTAGTTATACTATTACGTATGATATATTATTTTGATCATATTGGAACGTACTTTTAATGAGTTAAATCACGTTTAAATTACGGTAAGGTTATCGTAATACATAAATTCTCATAATATTATAAAGATATGAGTTATATTACCTAAGATTATTCGATTTTAATAAAAGTAGTATCATTGAAATTATACATACCTAACGATACGTATTACGGGTTTTATTTCTAAAGACGACTTCTAATGGGTATTTCAAGTTTCTAATACACTTATACATATCTAAATGAATATTATTGTATTATACTTATTTTATGTAATTAAACTATATTTTATATAATTTGCCAATATAACTCAATAATATTGATATTATTTAACCCTAATATGTATATAATATATCCCAGTTGTCAAATTATTATTAATTATATTAAATTTTCACTTTTTATCAAATTTGACTAGTATGTATATATGTATTTTTTATTTCATGATTTATTATATTTTAGTCTATTGTTAGTAAAAACAAGTCTCGATTCGTAATTTAAGTTATTTTATTACGTAAATTCATAATAAATAGCTTGAGTCATTAAATAATTCCTTAAAATTTTCTATAGACCCCTAAAATTATGGGGTATTCATTCATCACATGGTTTCATGCTATCGATTTATTGTTTATAAACTTGAAATTACAATTTTAATTATAAATTATATTTAATTATCCAATTATTATTCTTTTTATACAAAATTAATTCCAATATATCCTAACATCATTATAATTCACCAAAAGCCGGTATAGGTCATTTTCATTGATTAATTTCATAAAACTTATTTATTTCACGTTTCACCCTAATTCAAATTATTTTTAAGGCTAAAGATTACAATAAATATTAGAAATGCATGAATAAAAAATTAAGCTACATAGCCATTATATATATATATCATGTATATTCTACATAAAAATTTTAGGTTAGAAACAACATCTTTTGAGACATTTATTTTGAAAGTCAAAATTCGGGTGAATAATGATTTTCTTAAGTAAGTATATTAAATATTCCAAATTTTATAAAAATGAAAATATCATATGATAGCATATCTAAATTAATATAATTACAAATGTTTTCATAATTTTCTGGGTGGATTTATTATTTTAAAAAAAAATGAAAAATATGGTAAGAATTTGACCTACTTATTCGTTGAAGATTCAGTGGCCAACTATCACGAATTGAGTATGACCTAGTCGTAGCAGACACTGTATACTATACGAAGAACTCCTGATTAGTTATCCTTTCAATCATGAACTCTTCACATAATATATAAGGCTTTACAATCACTAGTTTCCCATGAACATATAGATCCATATGATATCATCACACAAACATATTTATATAAAATTTAAACTACAACATTTACAAAACAAAGTAATTTATTTCATCTAAGTCTATACTACTGCTAAAATAAAAGTACATAAGTAAAGGTCTACATAATCTGTTCTCTCTCAATATGCAGGATGGCTCACTCTTGCCCAAGTCCCCAAGCTAACCTGTGGCATCCCCCGGCCAGCCTCTATGAACAAGTTATCTTGCAGCAAAAGTTTAAGGAGGTATAAGCCTAAGCTTAATGAGCAAAACCCTCAGCCACACCACGAACAAGTTATAAATATATTATATTCACGCATATGAATGAATGATCAAATAGAATGCCAAATAATATGTATAGTTAACTAGTCTATGTACGTAACTCAAATTTAATGCCCTTCGAAGTTAGGCTTGGAGTATACATGGTACCAATCAGATTCAGATATTATACTAGAACTTACTTTACTACGTAACTCCACGTTCCGTACTTAAATCAAATAAGTCTTTTATTTTCATAAAAACCAAGTTTTAGTATAATCATGAGTGGGCCCTCGCAGTCCACACTCACCCCTAAACAAAGGCCTCTAGACTCGACCCTTAGCCAAGTGGTTAGTACCTCCAATGCCTAGTATTCCCACAGGCTAGGGTAAGGTCATTTTGTACGAGTGCACCGTACAAAACTAATAAATTAGTAATAACAACCCCCGAATGGCCTCTCTTTACCTCCGTGTGATGTAATGGCCGGAATTGTGTTTATGCAATGCATGTTGATGCATATACCAGTTTCTTCTTATGAGCCAAGTATAATTAAGTCCAATTATGATGTGACCATTCAATAGTACACACAATCATTTTCTATACTACCATGCAACAAACAAAGTATTATTTGTACTTAAGGTAAATTCACAACTCAGCATGTAATAACATACACAAGCATTTCCCGACCCCACACAATAGTCAATTAATAATAGCATTTAGGTCTACTATCTATAATCACATACATGTATGGAATCATAGGGTAAATACTTACTCGGCCATGACGACTTGCTTTAGTTGTAATAATCAATCGAGAGATCCTCGCCCACCTCGGGATCACCTAATCATTACAATATAATAACCTTAGTAAATAATTGAATTAACTAATAATTCTAAATATATATTTACCTAATTCTACTTAAATTACTATCAACTTTTATTTGGTTAGACTTTATCACTAATCGTATGTAACTTTTTCATTCTATTTCTGATATTTATGAATTTATAGTCATTCTTCATCGTTTTCGGATGGACGTTCATACGGTGATGTTTGTTTTGGACGTTAAGACTTGTATTTTATAATATGGACTAAATTTATGGAAATTTTGACTACGGAAACTTAATTATTCTTATTGCTTATATTTATATTCTTTGTTTGTACTTAATGATTTAGTTAGCCCTTAAATTCTTATATTTAGAGAATTTTACCTTACTGTTACTAATTCATGTACTTAATTAAGTTTAATCCAATTTAGAAAGTGTATTAGGGTTTACTAATTTATGTATTTAATTCTTATGTACTCTTCTTATTTCTTATTTTATAAACTTATGTTTATATCATCACTTATATCATCAATCGCTTGTGTCATCGCTTATGTCATCATTTACTTATGTCATGGCTTATGTCATATTTTAATTGCATCATTGCTTAACTCATCATTTAATTACATAAGCTTTACCTCATACTTATGTCATACTTAAGTGTCTTATGTACACTTTACTTATACTAACTATATACTTATACTTTTACTATACTTAAATGTATACTAGTATACTTATACATATATTTATACTTATACCATATTTATACTTGTACATATACCCATATATACTGTCATAACCCTAAAGGGGGCCTAGTAGGATTACCTAAAATTTTCATAACATGTGTGTACCCATGATATGAAAACCGCCTTACAAGTCAGAGATTACAAAACTTTAAATGATTAATCACTAAGGTTACTGATTTTTAAGTAAATAATTTACTGTAAAATACAAATACAAATATAAATAACTATGGGTGTCTAATATCCTACAGTTCCTTAGAACCGTAGAGAATCAGTATCCCTTGCCAAATAATAAGATAGGATATACTAATATTACAAAAGAAATACAAGAAAAATTAGATTATCAATAAAGGTTGTTTATGTATCATCTAAAGAGTACTCAACTATTTCTAATACTAAGATACATATTTTCATCTCACACTTGGCACTTGAGACTTATCTCAATCCCAATGTAAGTAAACTTGCAAGAGAAACTATGAGGGAGTGAGCATATAACAGCTCAATGAGTTTGTTTCTCACTACCATCGTTCAAGCAAGTTATCACACATTATTATCACATATGCAAGCAAGCTATTTATATTCAAAATGAATGCAGGCGTGATGAATGCAAGCAACACATCCATAGGAGTCCGGAATTATGGAAGGTGTAGAATTATGTCATCTACACTTCGATTATCCCCTGTACTTACCTGCATAGGGTACCTCAACTTACCTGCATGAGGCTACCTAGGGGCCTTACCCCACTAGGCGGTATTCGACTATTACCCTAGCCGAGAAAAGATTTCAATTCAAATAGGGGGATTCCATTCTAGGATTATCCACCCTCCAAGGCTCCTCGGGCACAAACTTGCGAGTCCATCTCGCAAAATAAAATTAACTAAAGCCTTACAAGCATAATAAAGCGAGTCCTCTCGCTATCAAGTGGAGAACCTATGCCAACCTTGCCTTAACAATAAAATATTATTTCTGGCACTGCAGCCCTTATCAAAATCTTACAAAATACGTTTAAGATTAGGAAAACTTTTTCCAAAAATACCCTTTTCAACATTTTACAAAGCTAGCACTCTCCATCCATATATTTACTAGGTCATAGACATGCGACGAATAGAACCGGTTATTTATGTCAGATATTTATATTTATCAACTTAAAAAAAAGTGATCACACAGATGATGGCATACAAGCAGAACAGTCATTCAAACATACAAGTTACAACAAGCAGCAAAACATCATACAAGTAATACACACAAGCAAATAGTAAGTCATTAGAACTCCCGCACTTGGATTATTGCTCATTCTCCAAGCTTTGGGATTTTTAGAACTCGACATTGAACAATTAAAATATAATAAAACTTATAAGTATTTTGAGAAGTCAGACTCCTTAGTCAATTAAAAGTCTATTGTAGTTTATCTAGTTTTCCCCAATATAACCCAAGTATAATGTGTATAGGGTTTATCATACTCAATAGGATTAATAGTAACTATTTTCTCATATTTGTAAGTTACAAGACTTCTTTTATGTATTTTGTAACTTTTTCGTTTTAGCTCGGATCGTTATGAACTTATATTTCATTTTGATCGTTTTTTAGCGTATTTTCTCGTAACGAGATCCGTTTTGGACGTTGTGACTTGCAATTTAAATTATGACATAAAAATATCACAAAATTTATTATTTTAGTTTATAAATTATAAAATACTAATTTTAGCTTTTTCTAAATATATTTATGATTTAATAATTACTTAAACCATATAATTGATATTTTTATTATTTTAAGCATATTTTTTCTATTTTTGAGATTTTTAGCTTTATTATGATTATGTTATTAGTATGACCTTTATTATTTTTATTATTTATCATTTTCGTATTATTTATGTACTTCACGATTTATACATACATATATATATATCTATATATATTTTCGGTATACTACATATACATAATATAGGTTATACGCTATATGTATGTATATACTTATTTTATGAAAATAAACATA
>JAMXBB010000012.1:79569304-79683885 GCA_024138015.1 Lumnitzera littorea | reverse complement strand
ACCAAATCAAAATACAGAGTTTTCAAAGTACAAAAGAGCTCTCATAATACATAAGTCCTTACCATACATAAGGCTCTCAAGTACATCAAAACCCTCAAAATACATAATAACCTCACTACATGAAAACTCTTAAAAATGATCAGTCATGATCTTAATACATACAACAAAAGGAGCATGCGTGATCACTCCGATACTAACGGCCAAAACAAAAATACAACCTAATCATTCTAAACATCTCTTAATGTTGGGTAGAAGGTCCTGCAGCTGTATCCTCCTCTTATCTACGTCCAAGAAAAGTCGATCCAACATTGGAATATATATTGGACTCTTCACTAAGGGTTTATCGAGCCCACTCTCTCGAAAGCCAAAAATCCAATGGATCCGGTGTGATGATAAGTATATCAAATGAGTCACCGCCTACTAAAACTATTGGTGGAAGTCTAGGGTTCACCTGATAGTACTCGAACTCATCAACTGGAGGTATCTACTGTAACGGCTCAACTTGTATGACAGGGGTATCCAATAGTAAACCAAGTCCATTAAATCCAAACCTCGGCTGTGGCACAAGAACATCGATGCCATGGGTAGGGTCATACCACGACTCCCTGCTAGTCCCGATATTAGCCATAGCTTTAGCCTGATCCTGAGCAATGACAGAAAAATGATCGACACAATGGTCTACAACTAAAGCAATCCCATGTCTAACTATCCTATTATGGCCAAAGGATGGTGGTAGTGGAATGGAATCAACATCAACTAGAAATATAATCTCCTAAGTACGGTATGTACTCTCCTTTGACTCTAAATAATAGATCATTTTCTCATCAGTAGGGAAACGACCGACTAAGGCGAAGATCTAATAAATCCTCCTATCGATCCAATAGGGGCTCAATCCTCGGTAGTACTAAGCAGATAGTACCTCACCAACAGTATGAGGTTAGCCTACCAGTGCCAAGTCCTTGTAAGCAATCTGGAGTCGACGTCGGTAAGCTCGTAGACTTTCTCCCTCTTGGAGACAGAATAGAGCAAAAGAAGTCCGTAGCTCTAACTTAGTCTTCTAAATTAATAAGGCATAAAGTTACTTTTGTAATTTCTTTATCATAGCTTTTAGTATGTAAATTAAAGCTTAAACACTTAACCTTGTTCTACCCCTCTTAATCTTCCCAACTAAGGTATCTTACTATCTAGGGTTAGGTTTTATTTAACCTAGTTCAAATCATACTCTGATACCACCTAACTGTCATGACTCGAGGGGGCTAGTCGTGGTAGTCGCCGTATACCGTACAAAGGATTGCAGATTGAATTCCCTTACAATCGACGACCCTTTTATACGATACACAAGGCTACAACTACTACTAACTACCAAGAGTGCGTAAGCTCAAGCAATATCATTTCATGATAAATAATAATAATATTATAAAAACATAGCATATAATCTATTTGTATAAAAGTTTATAGATACAGAGTCTAAAACGTGTTTAAAGTTGACTATTATAAAATTACATATTCAAATCTATAATAATTCAAAAGTACTCTCCATCCTCATCTAGCTCCTACACTGACCTCGGGTAAAAAACTAACCTCGAGCATGTGATGGCCCAACTCCATAAAAAGGTCGGCCTACGAAAGAAGACTACAAGGGTATAAGCTAACTAGCTTAGTGAGATATTTTCCCTCAACCATATAGCAATCAAGTTTATATAATAGTTAAGTTCAACCAAATGAATGCATGACAAACAATATGCCAAACAAATACATGCAGGTGACCAGGTACTGCATGTAACTTAGATTTAATGCTCTCCAGAGTCAAGGTTAGAGATTCATTAGAACAATCAGATCCAGGTATTATATTAGAACTTATTTCGTAACGAAACTCCGCGTTTCGCATTTCAAATGTAATGATACATCCATTACTAGCGTTATTAAAATGAGTTCTACATATGATTGTGAGTAGGTTTACGTAGCCCTCACTCACCCTTAAACGAAGGCCTTTGGACTCGACCCTTAGCTAGGCGGTTGGCGCCTCTAACGCCTAGTCATCCCGTTGGCTAAGGTAAGATCATATTGCATGTATGCACTGTACGAAATTAATAACAATCAATAATCAACCTATGTATGGCCTCTTGCTACCTCCTTATAATGTGACTGTCGGAATTAGTTATGCACTGTATGATTTATGCATGATCCAAGTTAACTTTTTCTAGTCGAATAAAAAGTTAAGTCATATTTAATCAGTGATCATTCTAAATCATAAACAATCAATCTAGTGAATCTATTATGCAATAAACATTATATTATTGAAATTTAAAGTAGATTCACCATCAACAACAATTATCATGCACAAGCATAACCCAACCCCATATACATTCATTTATAAATCATAATTTTTATTCACCATCTACAAGTACAAACAAGTACGAAATCATTAGGAAAAACTCACTTAGCCATCGCTAGCTCAAGGGTCATAGTAGTCTGGGGACAGCTTAAGGTCGATATCAAAGTCACTTGAGAATAATGAAAATTTTGTAAGTTTGGGAATTTAAAGTTAACTGGTATTACAATTTGTAAGGTCTATTCCACTTAGTTACGTGAAATTATCGATTTGAGCTTTATATCGAATCACGTGTAACTTTTTTGTTTTAGCTCGGATTGTTATGAACTTATAGTCCGTTTTGATTGTTTTCGAGCGTATTTTATCGTAACGAGATTCGTTTTGAACGTTGTGACTCGTAGTTTAAATTGTGATATAAAAATATCACAAAAATTATTATTTAAGTTTAAAAATTATAAAATATTAATTTTCACTTTTTCTTAACATATTTATGATTTAATAATTATTTAAATCATATATTTGATATTTTTGTTATTTTGAGTATATTTTCCTATTTTTGAGATTTTTACTTTATTATGATTATTGCCTTTATTATTTTTATTATTTCTCATTTTCCCATTATTTATATATTTTACGGTTTATATATATATATACACCTTACATATTTATGAATTTAGTAAATATATTATATATGCTAATACATATTCGGTATATTACTTATATATATATATACTATACATTATACGTATTATATATGTATATGTATTTATTGAAATAAACATACTCTTATATACATATTCATGTATTCATGTATTTGTATTTACATATATATATATAAGTCTTACATATGTACATAAATATAAATACATATATATATATTCGGCATATACATATAATTACCACTCATGAAAGTATATTACTATATATATACTATACAATTATATATATATGTATACTAAAGTAATTATACATAAATACACATATATATATTTACGGTACATACATATACATAGATATACTATAGTTATTTATTGAAATACATAATACTAATTATATGTATTCCTAAAAAATACATAATACATATTCTTATGTATAATATACCTATGTATATACATGTATACATACCTAGCCTTATACATACATATACTATTCAATTTATGTATTTGTGCACATATACATGTATTAGTAATGTTATATTTATAAGAAAATACAATACAAATACTATATTTATACATGTATATACTTTATAACATACATCTATAGAAAAAAAAAAATTACTGATTAATTTTTTTCTTCTTCTTTTTCTTCTTTCTTTTTCTTCCTTCTTTTCTCACGATTTGTTTCTAGAATTTTTTTGGTTCGATTGCTTTCCAAATTTTTTTCTTCCAGGATTTGTTTCTTCTCTTTTTCATATGTGCAGCAATTAAAATAAAAAAAAAAAACTAAATCCTATCCTAATCTTGTGAATTAATGAAGATGGGACAATTTCATTATAACTTAACACATGGCAAATGTAATTCATCACGTAGGTTGCTAGTTGAGATTTTATTTTGCTGATTTTGGTTTTGGTTTTTGCAGGATGTGGCAATTGAAGTGAGAAAGGAAAGAAAGAAAAGAGATAAATTGGAAATGAAAGAGAAGAAAATAAAAATTAATAATAAATATACATAATTTTTCGAATCATATAAATTATAACAATTCTCTTCATAAATTAATTTTTAAATTTTTGTGAAATTTTATCAATTTAATTGGTACCTGTTACAATTATAATTTTTACAAGTTATTGTGACGATTTCGTTAAAATTTCGTGTGAATAGGTAATTTAGTCGAAAATTGTATTCAACTATAATTATATCACTATTGAGTAATATTTAACTATCAGTTTCGGGTTTCGAGCAATTTTGGGTTCAATTTTGATTGATGATGCATAAAGTAATTTTAGGGTTTTTTAATATGCGATTTAGGGTTTAGATCAATTCCTAGGGTTTTGTTATTGGTGTTACATTTAATTTATTAAACTTCGAAATCTTTTATTGTTACTAGCCTTATCGAGTTATTGTACAATTTAGAACATTCGGACTTGAGTTAAGGTTCAACTACTATTTTCTTAAGGTTTACAACACTGTTTTCCTAAGCCATTTGTAGATTTTATGATCTAAGGCAATGAAGCATATCCAAAATATAGAAGAAGACAAAATATACCAATTGTACTTCCAAACTATCCAAACATCATGGTAGATAATAGTTGGATTATCCTTACAACCCTTAGTTACTCCTTATGACTATTATATAAAGATATTTTTACAAGTGCAAAGAGTGTTAAGTATTTGTACAAATACTTACACAAAGATCCTGATAGGGTGCCTCTTGAGGTCTATATAAGTTCTGATGTTGATGAAATCCAACAATTTATAGATGTACATTGGATATGTGCACTAGAAACTATCTGGTAGTTGTTGAAGTTTCTAATGAATTGCTTATATCCATTTGTTATAAGACTACAAATACTCTACCAAACATGCATACAATTAGATTTAGGCCTGATGAGGCTGTGTACTCAATTTTGAGTAATAATCTAACTCGACGAAAAATGCTCATTGAATTCTTCCATACCAGTGCTACGAACCTTCAAGCAAGACAATATTTGTATAAAGATTTGCCAAAACATTACACATAGAGACATTTCAAATGGCATTGTAGAAAGACTGTGAAGAAGGTCATCGAAAGAATATATACAGTACCCCTTAACCAATTTTGAAAGATTTTATTTTCGAGTTTTGCTTAAACATGTTCGCGGTCCTACTTCTTTTAATGTTCCATTGTAAACAACATGAGAAATTTAAAAAGGTGGCAAAAGGAAGAGGGCTTATTGAAAATGATGAAAGCATACATCATTTCTTAGTTAAAGCTATATCTTTCCAAATGCCATTTACACTTAAGAGGTTATCTATAACCATTATCGTATATTATCAACCAGTTGATATTAGGTTATTATGGGATGAATTCCATGTGAATATGATGCAAGATTACCCTTCTTCATTGAAAGGGCATGTGTTTATGGTGAACAACTTATTGGATGACATCAATGCACTACTTAGGTAACATGGGAAATGTTTATCAGACTATGACTTATCGCAACTTCAATGTGATTTAAGTGAAGATAGTAGTATACCTAAGGCTATACAAGATGAGATGAGTTGTTTGTTCCTGTACTTGATGAAGATATGGTTGCAATTACAAGTTTAAACATTGACTAAGCATGTGCATTCAATTTAGTAAAGACTGCAGCTGAGCAAAATGAATCTACCATATTTTTCATTTATGGTCCAAGTGGTATGAGTAAAACTTTCTTGTATCGTGCTATTTTAGCATTTCTTTAAAGTAGTGGTCACATTACCTTAGCAACAGCAACCTATGGGATGCTTCAACAATATTACCAGGTAGTAAAACAGCACAATTAAGGTTTAAGATCCCCTTAAATCCATATGCAAATTTTGTTTATTCAATAAGCAAGCAATCTGAATTGGTTGCACTATTGAAGGTATGCAAAGTGATTCCATGGGATGAAGCTTCCATGGCTAATAAACATGCTTTCAAGTCCATAGATAGGACACTTAGAGATATCATGGAAAATGATCTTGCTTTTAAGGGTAAATTAGTGATATTGGGTAAAGATTTTAGATAAATTCTTCTGATGGTTTTAAAGGGTACAAAAAGTCAATTGATCAATGCATGCCTTAATAGATCACCCCTTCGAAGTAATGTTTATGTCCTATAATTAACACAAAATATGAGATCCCTCACCAACAGTGGCTTCTCAAAATTCATTCTACAAGTTGGTGATGGGGATAAGCCCAATATACATGATGACTTCATGAAAATACCTCAATCCATGAGTATACAACAACATGATGATTGATTAATTGATTGTTTGATTGATGCAACCTTCTCAAATCTTTTTGAACTTACACAAGATGCATCTTACTTTATTAGTCGTATGCTTCTAGCTACAACAAATGTTGAGGTTGATGCGTTAAAAGATGCAATTGTCGAATCACTTCTTAGTGATTTCACACTTATTACTCCTTTGATGCCATTAGCAATTATGATGGGTAAATGTACCAATAGGAATACTTGAATTGTGTATCACTAGGTGCCATGCCTTGTTACATATTGATACTGAAGAAGGGAGCTCTAATTATGCCCCTATGCAACAAAGATCCAAAGGAGGGTCTTTGTAATGTTACAAGATTAATATGCATTGACTTCTTATGAAACATCATTTATGCAAAGGTCTTAATTGGACATTCAAGAGGGTTAAGAGTTTTTGTTCCAAGAATAACATTAAAGACTTTAGAAAGTTTAAATCTCCCATTTGAAGTGACAAGAAAACAATTTCCAATATGTTTAAGGTTTTCTTTGATAATCAACAAAGCACAAGGTTAAATGATACATAATATGGGAATCTATCTTTCATCGACCATGTGTTTAGCCATGGCCAACTTTATGTGGCCCTATCACAAGGAATGTAAATGGCTTCAGCAAAGGTTTTGGTAAAGAAGGGCAAACTAACTAAGGTAACCGATACACATATACGATCTACAAAAATGTACTGTTACCTTAAAGGTATTCGTATAGCCAATTCACTATGTTTACATTTTTTTTTTAAATTGTACATACTTTGTAGATAGCTTATGTAACTTTCCAGTCTTTTTAAATGGTTAATCTTGATGGTGTTTCATTTAGTAATTTAGTATATCATAAATTATATTGCACAACTTTACTTAACTTTTATATGCATGATGTAGCTACGTTACCTGCTAGTTTGTTGAACCCTCATCTTGTAACTTGCACTATTTCAGTGCTAAAGCGTATAACCCATTTTAGAATATTAAACTTTGGTACATGTATCAAGTTTCATTTATCTAAGGAAATACTTAAACCTCCATTGCCTTGCTATGTGTATCCAAATGATGTGTATTGCTATAAGCAAAAGTTAGTGGTATACCAACC
Source organism: Lumnitzera littorea (assembly GCA_024138015.1). Taxonomy (NCBI): domain Eukaryota; kingdom Viridiplantae; phylum Streptophyta; class Magnoliopsida; order Myrtales; family Combretaceae; genus Lumnitzera; species Lumnitzera littorea. The sequence continues at coordinate 79,676,540 of JAMXBB010000012.1, read as the reverse complement.
AACCATCCTTCTATAAATGGTTTATGAGTAGTTTTTTATGGGTAGTCTTTAATCTACTAACTAAGAGATGATGCTCATAAATAAGATAAGGAAAAAAGTACACTTTTAATTCTCAAATTTTATCTATTTTTTTATTTGAGTTTTTAACCTTTTTTTCATTTTTATTTTAATACCAAATGTTTTCATAACTTTATAAAAGTGGTACCTTTTTAAGAATCTTGGGTATATATTAACTTCTCATTGGTCTTGGGATAGTTGAGAATGTGGTTGGGATTTGCATAAATTTTTCTAACAAATTTTCTTATTTTTAATTATTTTTTAATTATTTTTATCACATTTACAATTAAATTTATTTAAAAATATCTTTTATACTAATATGTGGTGATGGTATATATCACGGTATGTCTCTTAGGTGAACTCCAAGTGACATGTCTCCTGGGTGAACTCCAAGTGGCCTAATAGTTGTGTGTGGGAATATACATATAAAATGCCCTTTTTAGCATAGCCAATGAGGACCCTTCAATGCTTAAGTTAGTAAGGAGAGTGGGAAGATGAGAAAATAACAACGGTGAGTTCCTAGAAGAATGATGAGGAAAATCTATCTCTTTATGTAAGGATCTTATCCTTATTTATAGGATGGAGGTGTTGGCTTGTACGAGCATGTAATGCAAGGGGACTAGTTAGTGTAGAATCCAAGGAGGTAGCACTGCCAGTATATAATGGGACAACTTCCCTTTTGTTGGTTAATAGGCGCTTAGGAGACGGGTTAGTCCAATTAATGTAGGTGGTTGCCTTATGTAGACACTATTTTTGTCCTCCTTTAGTTCATCTCTAATTTAAAATCCCTTAGTCTACTAAAAAGGCCAAAAAATAGAAAATACCAAAAAATTGAAAGAAAAAGTGAAAAATACCAAAAAATAGAAAAAATGAAAAAAAAAAGTATGACAAAACAAAAAGAATTAAAAAAATGAGAAAAGACCCAAAAAATAAGAAAACCCAAAAAAATTGAAAAAATCATAAAAAGTATTGCATAGTGGTCCAATTAGGTCAATTCAAGGTGGAGATCATTTTTCAAGGACAAAAACAACTTTTGGAGTTAAAATAGGTATGTACAATTTGACAAAATTAGGAATATCGGATGAAAATGGATATTTATTGAAAATCAATTTTTCTAGCCCTTGTTCAACTAATTCATTTGGAAATATTTTGAAAAATCATATTTTTAGGAGTTCTTGGCCTCAAATAGTCCTCAATCAAAGTTAAAATAAATATTTTATGGCTATTTGAAGTTTCCAAATAAAAGTTGAACACAAGTAAAAAGCAAGTTCCTACTTCGATCAAATTGGATCGATTTTAAAAATATTTTGTGTGTATGTCTATTAGATTTTACATTTACTTGATGAATAATGTACAATTTTTTAGATTTTTAATAATTAATTAGGTCTTATTTAGAATTTTTTTTTTAAAAAAAAAGGGGGAAGGAAAATAAAAATAAAAGAATCACAATAGCATTAGCAAGCAACCATGATGGGAATAAAGGAAAAATAGGAAAGAAAGAAAAAAGTAAAAAGGGAGAAAAAAAGAAAAAAATAAAGAAAATGTGGGTGACATGTGACATCCACAATTGGTTTCACATAGCACCTAACTTGGCTTGCCACATAGCGTTGACATGGCATAACATGTGGCACCACATGCCACTAAGTTGACCAATTATTGAGTGCTACGTGGCACCAATTTGACCACAATCAAACACCCATTTTCTCCTTTCTTCTCCTTCCATTTCAAAGAAGTAAAGAAACTCAAAATAAAAATGGCAAGTTTTCAAGTTTGCACTCACATCTTTTCTACCCAATTTCAATAGGTTTTCTTGCTCCTAGAATCAAATAAAATTCAGAAAATGAAAGATCATGTGACATGTTTTTCATATAATCTCAAATCTTAATCTTTCATTTGAAGAAATTGGTACACAAAAAATAGAAAAATAAGACAAAATATAAAAATATGCCTTTTTACACCTAGTTTCAATTTGGAAAATTGAAGCATATCTTATTATTATACTCAAAGATGCTTATAGGAAATGTACAAAGATATCTCCTAAAGTGTCAATGAATATTTAATTTCCTTACATTTGTGCAAAACCCAAATCCAATTGGAGCAAAAATGGAAAAAATTAATATACACTTCCATGAATAAAAGATGTAATTTTTCTTCAAGATGGACATTTCTTGGGCATTAATTAAGCTTTCACACTATAAATAAAGGTCTCCTCTTCTCATTCCAACATACAAAAAGCATTGAAATGCTCTCAAAGTGAAGAAATTTCCACTTTCTCTCTCTAGATGCTATATCCCCATAACTCCACTCTCTCTCTTCAATTTCTCTCACTATAGAGCAAATTGAAGAGAGCCAAAATAGTGGAAGATTTCTCACTCATCCTAGAACAAAGCCCACACTTGATTTTGTCTAATAATGCTTTGGTTCATTTTAATTTAAGTTAGAACTAAGAGGGGTGTTCTAAGGTTCATGTTTGTAGTTAAGTTTCATTTTTTATACTTACATAGTATTTTTAGTGAAATTGATTTAGGGCTTTCAAAGATTAAGGACTTAGGAGTTAGGAACTGCTCACCTCACATCGAAAACGGCCCAAACAGATTCGAACTGAACTCGATCCGCTATGTAGGTAAATCTCCTTTCTTCTTCTTCTTTTAGTTTTATTTTAATCCCAAAAGAAATGAAAAAAAAAAATAAAAAATGAGAAGAAAATAAAATATATGTTTGTTTACTAATGTTTGCATGATTTGATAATTTAATTGATGGCATGTTAATTAATTATTTAGTGTGTATGTATGTTAATAATGTTAGCTTGTTAATTTGCATGTCAATGATTAGTCATTAATTATAATTTGCATGTTTATGGTTATGATTTGTTGTAACTTACATTAGTTAGTGTAAGTTTATTGAATAATATGATAGTCTTACATGTTATTATGTTAATTAATTAATTCACATATTTTTCAAGCTTGTATACATGTTTATTTGATTTCATGAATAAAGGTATTTTCAAATAAAATGGGCTTTTCCCTAAAATTGATTTTCTCACACAAAAAGATTTTCATAAGTAATGAATATAAATTGGCATTTTCCAAAATTTAGAGATTTCTTTATGGCATTTCAAAGGTAGACCAAAAATCTATTTCTTTTCAAATTAGTAAAATTTAATAAACCTAAAGTGAAAAGAGTTTTTCAAATATAAAATAAAACAACAAACTAAAGATTTCATTAATTGAGAACTATGTAGACTCGATCTTGCTTCGCAAATATGTAGGCACTTCAAGTAGCCCAAAATAATAGAAAATTTGTTTGTTGTGTAAAAGAGGGATAGCGCTCTAAGAGTCCTTAGGTTTTTAGGCCTTAAACCAGCCCAGGGCACTTCCCCTCCTTTAATATTCTCTAAAGGTTTTTAAGCTAACCCATAAGGCGCATTCTCTTCTTTAATCAACTTTTAAGGTTTTTTGGCCAACCCATGGGATGCTTTCTCTTTTCTAATCATCTTTTAAGGTTTTAAGCCAACCCATAGGGTACTTTTCTTTCTTTAATCATAAGGTTTTGAGGTAACCCATATGGTGCTTTCTCTTCTTTAATCATTAGCTATGGTTTTAGTCAACTCTTAGAGTGCTATCCTTCTTTTACAAACATTTTTGGGGCTTTAGGTTAGCCCATAGGGTGCTTTCCCTTCTCTAATCATCTTTAAAGGTTCTAAGCTAGCCCATTAGGCACTTTCACTTCTTTAATTCTCTTTTAAGATTTTAGGCTAGCCCATAGGGTACTTTCCCTTTTTTAATCATCTCTTAGGCTAACCTATAAGGTGCTTCTCCTTCTTAGTCATCTTTTAAGGTCTTAACCAGCTTATAAAGCACTACCCATCTTATACCTTTGTTAAGGTTTTTAGCCAGCCTATAGTGCACTTTCCTTTCTTTAGGGTCTTAGTTAATGCTTCCTTGTTTTATGTTTCCTTTACGACTTTAAGTTAGCCTATAAGACTCTTGACATTTTATTTAAGGCGTCCTCCCCTCTTCAATCATCTTTTAGGGTCTTAGCCAACTAATCGGGCACTTTCTCTCCTTTAATCATCTTTAAAGTTTTTAAGCTAGCCCACAGGGCACTTTCCCTTCTTCAATCATCTTTTAAGCCAGCCCACAAGGCGCTTTTCCTTCTTCAATCATATTTAAGATCTAGCCAACTCATGTAACATTGTCCAGTCTTATATCTTTTAGGTCTTAGAACACTACCCCTCTTTTACGAACATTTTTAGGCTTAAGCCAATCCATGGCGCACTTTTCCTTCTTCAATTACCTTTTAGGTTCTTAGCCAACCTGTAGGGCGCTTCCCTTTTTCAATCATCTAGCCAACTTATAGAGTCCTACACCATCTTACATTTCCTTTAAGGTTTTAAGCCAACCTACATGGCACTTTTCCATCTTACATTTCCTTTAGGGCACTTGCCCTTCTTCAACAATCTTTTAGGGTCTTAGTCAGTCTATAGGGTGCTTTACCTTCTTTGATTGTCTTTTATTGTTCTAAGCTAGCTCATGGGGGTGCTTTCTCTTCTTCAATCATCTTTTATGTTCTAAGCTAGCCTGTAGGAGCACTTTCCCTCCTTAAATCATCTTTTCTTCGAACATCTTTCATAGTTTTGAGCTAGCCTATAAGATGTTTTTCTTTCTCCAATCACTTTTAAAGTTTTAAGCCAAACTGCTTTCCCCTCTTCAATGATCTCAGTTAGCTCGGTCCAGTCTTCCTTTTCCTTTAGGGTTTTAGAAAAAATTAAAAAAAAATAATGAGGAAAAAACAATTTTGCTAATGTATAAGAGATCCTTAGGAGCTTTAAAGATTGTTTTTTAATGGATTGTCCTAATTTAAAACTTGTAGTCATTTGCTTTAAATCATGAAGTTTGAAATAGATCACATGCCAATGGACCATTGAGATTTGATGAAGGAGGGTAAAAGAGAAATCCCACTGAAAAAGGCTTGCCAAGAATAGCCCTTAAGAATAGTAGAGATATACCCAAACACCATTCTTAGCCTACCAAGAAGCCCAAACTCAATACAATCTCAAACTTAGAAGTCTCAAAACATAACTCGTCTACTCCATGGCACCTTCTTACCTACTCTAAATAGAGGTAAAGACTCCCTACCTACTCTTAACTCCAAAGATGAGACTTTCCCATAATCTAAACTGATCCTATCTACTCTACAAAGCCCGAAAAGAATCAGACACCTATTTTCACTATTACTTTTATCACTAAGGCATGAAGAAAATGAGCCAAACTAACAAACCCTTAAAGAAAGCTGATCAAGCTCAAACTGTTGAATCTATTTAGGGAACTTATATGGCTAAGCAAATAAGCCCATTTCAATTAAGATGCATTTTGATGAGACCAACGGACTAGCTCAAATGTTTAGTTCCAAGGCAAATAAAGGAGCAAATGAGTTTCCAGATGAATTAGGGGCACAAGTGTCCATTAATGTAGGCCTTTTTTTTATGTTGAAAAATCGAAAATCCAACAAGTAAGGGTATTCCATTAATTGAAGAGTCTAGGATAAAAAGAGTCAAACCAAGTCCTAAACACTAATACCTTAAACACACTTAAGAGATAACCGACATTAATGTGAGGAATTAAGACTCATTCATTAAAGGAGGTTTGTATTGAACTTAATATGCCGGTTAAAATAATGGCAGGCATTCATTTCTCTATCTTAAACACAATATATATATCCCTGGCCAACTCCATTAAGCCGTTTAAAGAAGTGATTTCAAAATTAAACCCTATTTAGAACCATCCCATACTAAGGCAATTAAGAGGTTAGGGTCATTAATCAGGAGAAAAAAAAAAGGATAAACTAATTCATGCTTACCCTAGTCGTACCAGTTCATAGATAATCATTGCTAATGATAATCTATCTCCTTTGAAAGGAAGAAGAGCCTCAATTCTAGAAAATTCAAGTATTTTGACTTGTAAGACATTTAAAAAGAGAAAGGAAGTGGGCATCTCCATTCCATTAGAAGCTCGTAAAAGAAGCTTTAAAAGGAGTTAAAGGAAACAAAGAGAGAAACAAAAAAAAGAGCAAGAAAGAGAAAGGAAAAAGCTAAAGAGTGAATAAAAAGGCAAAAAGAAAATAAAGAAAAAGAGAAAAGAAGAAAAAAGAAAAGTGAAAGGAAAAAATGGGGCATCAATGATGTATTCCCCCATGCAAGTATGTTTGTACCAATATAAGCACCATAAGGTGATCAAAGCTCAAAGTCCTAAGACATTTTTAAAGCCTAAAGAAGCTCAAGCATATTAAGAAAATAAGGCTTACAACTCAAAGCTTAAGGGCCATCTCATTTTATGAGGCCTTCCAAACACCACCCCCTTAAGAGGCTCTTCTGATTAAAGGGGCAAGATTACCATTACTCATGAAACTAAGGTAAGCCCATTTTCATTTTTCCTGAAGGTTCGTGACTTGTAAACTGGGTTGACAAGACAATTCTTTCAAAGAATGCCCATTCACTAAGCCCTTTTGAAACCACTAAACAAAAGCCCGTATTAAATTACAAGCCTGAAAAAGACTTAGTTCATTGACTAAGGCATATCAATTACAAGGTAGATTGTAATTTTTGGAATCCAAAATCAAAAGTGAAATCCAAACTGAGAGTGAGAAAGCCTTCTTTGACTAGATGATTGAATGAGTCATATACATATTTCTAGACAAAAAGATGTAAAGACTCACAATCCATAAAGGTCATTTGCTCTATGTTAAGGATTAAGGCCCATAGTATCGAAAGCTAAACAAGAGTGATTGGTGGTGCAGGTACAGGTGGAGTACGTTCCCTTTCCAAAAATGCTCTTAACAACTCATTTTGTGCTTGTATTGCAGCTAATATCTCATTCATACGATCACCCTGCATATGAGGTTCTTCCTCTAGAGCAGGTGGAGCTCCAACTGGAGGTCCTCTTCTACGCTTGTTCTGACTGAAAATTTATTTTCAACTTTCAGTAAGAATCACTTAATCATAAATAATTAAGTTTAACATTCATTATGTAAATGAAGATAAACATAATTATTTGAACACATATGATACATAAACTATAACTTTTATTATTTATGAACAAAAGGAGTTTACATTCATATATCTTTTGCCCAAAGGACAAGTTTCATAGGTTACATAACCTTAGTCAAACCTAACTATCTGCTGTTTCTAGTTTTTATACATATCATCCTTACTACAAGGAACACTCAGAGTACAAAAGGATCACACACATACTAGTATTTACAAACAAAAGTGACATGCATGATCGCTCTGAAGTCACATAGCCACTATGTACATAAACTATCCAGTCATCTACCATATCCATCCTGGGTAAGATGATGGTCCAGCACCAGGGTCACCTCGGGGTACATACTCGGGTACATACTCAGGAACTCCAAAAACAGAACCAACACTACAATTCACTCCCGATTCCTCACTAGGAGCTTGTCGAGCCCATTCTCGTGGTAACCAAAAATCTAAGGGATCCGGCTGAATCATCAGCGTCTCATCAGGATCTCCTCCATCAACAACCTTAGGTGGAAGCCCTGGATCCACCTGGTAATACTCAAACTCAAGAATAGGATCTAAAACAGGGGGAACCCTTTGAAGAGGCTCAGGATACAAAGCTAAGGCATCTGATCTGATTTCTGGCTCAGGCTCATTCTCCAGTAGTGGTGGATTAACATTCCCAGCTTCATTTACTCCTAATCCTGCCACTGTACCAACATGCCCTGGAGTATAAATCCTCGGATGATCGATTCTTCTATCAATCGCTAAAGTAACTCCGCAACCTACATCTTCCCAAAGGGCAAATGAAGGGGATGCTGGTCTGGGCTCTCCATAAATCAGAAAAATCAATCCAGGAGGACAACCTGGGTTTTCCTCAGACTCAAGCAAGTACATCATCTCCTCATTCTCTGGTATATCACCAGGGATCTGTAAGCTCCAAAAATTCCTTCTTTCTTGCCAATAACTATTCAGCCCATGACCCCAAGCGACAAATACCTCCGGTATCGTACGAGGTCTACCCACCAAAGCCAAATCCTCACAGAGAATCCGCAAACGTCGCCGATAACTAAATAGTGTCTCGCCCCATTCTTGCCTAAAGACGACCCATCTAATCATCAACTGGAGTGTCGATTCCTAAATCAACAAGGCTTATATTAGATCTTAAAATAGAGTTAATATAATTCGTATAGTTTAAGCATAAAAGCTTAAGTACTTAGCCCGGTGCTACCCCCACTCAAACTCACTAGGTAAGTTATCTAAATGTCTAAGGTCAGTGTTTTAATTGCCCTATTCGTACTCATGCTCTGATACCACTAAATCTGTCACGAACTGAGGACGGCCTAGTCGTGGCAGACGCCGTATACTGTACAAAGAACCCCTGATTGGTTACCCTTCCAATCAAGAACTCTTCACACAATATACAAGGCTCTACAACCACTAGTTTCCAAAGAACATCCAGACTCACATGATATCATTACACAAACATATTTATATAAAATTTAAGTTACAAAGCTTACATTACGTAGCATTTAAGTATGTCTAGGTCTAATATAATAAGATAAACAAAAGTACATAAGTAGAAGTCTACATAAACTGTTCTCTCAGTACACATAGCAGCTCGCTCTTGCCCAAATCCCCAGGCTAACCTGTGGCATCCCTCGTCCTGTCTCTACGAACAGGCTATCCTGCAACAAAAGTCTAAAGGGGTGTAAGCCTAAGCTTAGTGAGCAAAACCCTCAGCCACACCACAAGCAAGTTATAAATACATTATATTCAAGCATATGAATGAATGATCAACCAGAATGCCAAACAATACGTATAATTAACTAGTTCATATACGTAACTCAGATTTAACACCCTCCGAAGTCAGGGTTGGAGTATACACGGCACCAATCAGATCCGGGTATTATACTAGAACTTACTTTACTACGGAACCCCACGTTCCGTACTTATATCAAATAATTCTTTTATTTTCAGAAAAACCCAAGTTCTAGTATAATTGTGAGTGGGCCCCCGCAGTCCACACTCACCCCTAAACGGAGGCCTCTAGACTCGACCCTTAGCCAGGCGGTTGGCGCCTCCAACGCCTAGTATTCCCGCGGGCCAGGGTAAGGTCATTTTGTACGAGTGCACCGTACAGAACCAAATAAATGAATAATATCAACCCCCGAATGGCCTCTCTTTACCTCCGTGTGATGTGACGGCCGGAATAGTATCCATGCTATGCATGTTAATGCATGTCTCAATTTCTTTTTATAGGCCGAGTATAATTAGGTTCAAATTATGCTATGACCATCCAATTGTGCACACAATCATTTACTATATTACCATGCAACAACCATAGCATTATCAATATTTAAGATAAATTCACAATTCAAGACATACCAACATACACATGCATTTTTCCCAATCCCCACACAATCATCAATTATCAATAATATTTAGGTCCACTATCTACAATCACAAAACAAGCATGGAATCATTGGGTAAATACTCACTCGGCCATGGTGATTTGCCCTAATCGTAGTAGTCGATTGGGAGGTCCTCACGCTCCTCAGAGTCACCTGATCATTACGATTTGATAAGACTAGTAAGTAACTAATTTAACTAATACTTCTAAACATTTAATTACCTAATCTACTTAGACTATTATCAACTTTTACCCGGTTAGACTTTATTATTAATCGTATATAACTTTTTCGTTTCATTTATGATATTTATGAATTTATAGTCGTTTTTCATCGTTTTCGGACGTATATTCATACGGTAATGTTTGTTTTGGATGTTAAGACCCCTATTTTATATTATGAACTAATTTATAGAAATTTTTAGCTATAATACTTAAGTATTGCTATTACTTATATTTATAACCTTTATTCCTTAAATTCTTATAATTAAGGGATTTACTTTGTCATTACTAATTCATGTACTGATTTAGGTATAATCTAGTTTACAAGGTGTATTAGGATTTACTAATTTTAGTATCTAATTACCTACATTTTCTTATTTTTCTCATTTTCTAAACTTATGCTTATGTCATTACTTACATCATCTTTTCTTTATGTCATTGCTTATGTCATCTTTTCTTTATGTCATCATATGCTTATATCATCATCTACCTCATTATTTGATTACATAAGCATTACATCATGCTTATGTCACATGTACATGTCTTATGTACATTTATTTCTTACTTTATACTTATGTACATATACCTTATACATACATATACTTATACATCTACATATACTTATACCGTATTTATACATGTATACCTACTCATATACCTATACGGTTGGATACGTATTTTTATACTAAAAATTCGTATGCCAAAGTTTTCCTTAAGAAAATCCTCTCAATTTCATCCCTTTTTTAGTTCTATGTATGTATTTAGTATAGTATATACATATATAGTTAGATATGGTCTTAAGTTAGGTTATGTACATGATACATACTTATGTATAAAGATTCACATACTTGTATTTCTTTGGTATTTCTTTATGTATACACATCTAAGAGTACATACACATGTATTTCTTCCATTTCCTTCATGATTCTTCATTTTCTACACTTAAAGATGGAAACTTTGTTTCCTTCTCTTCAAGACATCACTAAACACCTAACCACTTATCTAATCTACCTAATTAACTAACTAATGAATAACATAAAGTAACATAAAACAACTTAAGAACATACCTTTAATTTGTTGAAGTTTAAGGAGACAAAAGGGAAAGGAATGAAAGTGAAAGAGGGGAGGGATGTTCACGGCATGAAATGGAGGATTTTCTTTTGTTTCTTTTGTTTTGTTTCAATTATGGAAGACAACAAATGGTGGGGCCTAAGGAGCAAAATTGTGGACGGCAACAATTGCAAGAAGAGGAAAGAAAAATCAAAATGAAAAGAAAAGAAAATCATCATTAAGTTACTAAGATATTTTCCTTATCTCTTAAAACTTTTGACTTTTCAAAATGTTGACTTTAGTCAACATGTGTTGACTTGGTCAACTCTTTGACTTTAGTCAACATGCATTACCTTAGTCAACATTCCTTAAGTATGTTTAATTTTGTGCACATAATGTAGTAATTAAGGGAAATTAGAGGAAAAATGAAGGAAATGAGGGGAAATGAGATATTTGATGAATTAATTAGGAAACATTGTTGATGAGATCTTACTTTAGGTCCTCATAGCCTATATATCTCATTTGATAAACTACTTTGAATAACAAATGCAAAAAGTACCAATTTTTTGCGTTAAGGTTCACTACATAAACCTAATCTTCAACTATTACCCTAACTCTAAGTGAAACTATCTTAATCACTTACTTAAGAAGTGAATATAATCTATGACTCATTATCTTAATTTCTAATGGATCACCTAAGGATTCAAAGCATATAAGTATGAATAAGGGTCATCTCTAACCCTTTACTAGTGAATTGGACAAAAGGATAAGCATTATATTATCAATTAGGGTTTTAGGGTATATCATGTTGGATTAGTGCACATGTGTCTTTAAAATAATCATTTTTAGGGTTTCTATCACTTTTGAATAAAATCTTTAGCATTTAGAAACATTTAGGGTAGAAAAATTCTTTACGCGATTGAGTAATTCTTTTAGGGTTTTCACTTTCATTAGCCTTGTCGACTCCTAAATGGTCTAACATAGTCGAGTCTATTACTAAGGCTAGGTTGATAATTTTAGGGGTTTACATACACAACCATATACCTACCCATGTACAGTGTAAATACCCTTATTTGTTGGAGATTTGATTAGATAGATGAAAGTTCAAAGTACATAGCCATATACTGTAAGCTTGTTCAAAATAAAGTTAAGGTTTTAGCTTTACGTGCTTTTCTAAATATTCTTTATAAACTTTATTATTATGTTATATAATTATTTTATACATTGACAGTGGTGCCTATTGTGCTATGTATGTATGGGTTTTTGTTTTGGTCATGGGGGTAGAAGGAAAAATTGTGGAAATGGAATTAAGCTACTTTTGGTAATTTAAGTAGAGAGTGAAAATGGGTAGAAAATTTCCCACTTTGAAGTATATTTTCCTTTTCCATAGACAAATTGATAGAAATCGATGAAAATGAGTCCATAATTATAAATTTACCCCTCATAATTAGGGCTTGATGGTTCAACAGCTGGGTCAAACTCACCCATGATCTAGCGGAGCCGATCTAACGATCAACGAGCCAGTTCATGATTTGAAATTGACCTTTGCATAAATCTACTTGTAATAATATTGTTCAAAACAAAATGTGGTAGTTCTATCAAATATATATATATACAAAGTTAGTATTTGCCAATGCCCTTTCCAAAATTTGTTTCATTTGTTCTAGAGAAATTGCACTTGCGAGTGAAGAAATCAAAAATCCTCTATTATGATATTGTAGAGTTGCAATTCTGGATGGTGGATTTGAGAAATTAGTCTTGATCCAATTTAAAATTAAATCTTTTTCACACTTATTCTACATTTTGAAGCTGTCCCACTATTTGACTTTGTACATTCTGACCAAATTGATTGTATTTGATGTTCGATCTAGCTTGTAATCAAACCACCAAGCCATGACCCAAGATATTTCGATGTGAATAAAATATAACATCTCCTTTTGAAAATTTTTTCATGAGATGTAGGATTGTAATTATTCATGAAAGTGTTGAATCCATCTTTGGCATTTTCATGAATAATTTCAGAGGTTGCACCAAATTGTTCCCACCAGTGTATAAACCAGTTAGGAAGATTTAAAGAAGAACAATTATAAAAAAATATTAACCAAGTGTGTGATCTTTTTGGATTCATTTGATAAAACGCATTCCACCATGCCTACTTATAATCATAATAATTATAAATGGCTTGATAACTTGGTTGTACAGAAAATGGTTCTATATTGAGTTTTATTAGGGTGGTCGGATGAGTCCACAATTCTTTTAAGCTGATTACTTTCAGTATTCTAGCTATAGAATAACTAATCATTCCTTCCTTTTCAAAATGTTTGAATTTTATCGATCCAATTTCAATCAAGATTTTTCATAAAACTGGATTGTCTTATAAGGATCATACGGTATATAGTAAAAGTGTTTCGTAAATATTTTTCTTGCAAATTCAAAGGGAACCTTTTCTGATAGGTCTTCTTCTAGAGAGAAAACATATCTAGAAATAGGTTTTATAAAAAATTTTGACCTTTGATTAGCAGGTATTGATCCAGAAGGTACTGGAGTTGATATTTCAATGAGTTGAAAGTTCTGATTTTTCCTCTGACTTTCTATTGGTTGAGGGATTTCTGGTAACATTGGGACTTTATTTTCTAATTGTAAGACTATTGAGATTGCCTTAAGCAAACCAAGAGTTGGTTCCATATCAGCCAATTTTGAAAGAACTTCATTGGATTGGATATTGAGGATTGATTGATTATTTGAAGACATTGGTTTTGAGGTCCTAGAAGAGGATTCCTCTTTAATTGTTAATGGGGTGTTAGATGATTTACATATATTTAACCATGATTTGAGATTGGTTAATCCTTTATTGAGAGTTAAGGAGATTTTTTCTTTTCCTTTATTCTTCTCTTTCTTGGGATCTCCCTGTAAAAATTCACGAGTAAGGAAATCAGGAAGGGAATTTGAAGATTCATTAATATGCTTTATTTCAAAATCAAACACAGAAAGAATGGATTGCCATCTGGCAAAAATTTGTTTTGACGCAATATTTTGTACATCTTTCAATAAAACATTTTTAGCTGCTTTATAATCAATTCATAAAAGAAATTTCTGATTTAGCAAATCTCCTTGGAATTTAGAAATTGTTAAGACAATGGCTAAAATTTCCTTTTTGATTGTAGAATAATTAGATTGACAATCATTCCAATTTTTTGATACGAATTGAACAATATATTCCTTATTATTTTGTTTTTGCTTTAGAATTCCTCCGAACCCTAAATTAGAAGCATCAGTTTCTACTATTTTTGATAGTGAGGGATCTGCAATGTGCAAACAAGAAATCTCTTTAATTCTTTGTTTAATCAATTTTACTATATTTGTATGTTTATTTGTCCATTGAGGTGGATTTTTCTTTAATCTATGATATAATGGCTTACATATTATATTAAGATTTGGGAAAAAATCTACAACATAATTTAAACGTTCTAAAAATCTTTGGAGTTGATTTTGTCTTTAATTTCATTAGGAAATTTTTCAATAAATTCTATAGATCTCTGTATAGGAATTATTGTTTCATTGTAAATATTAAAACCTAATAATCTAATTTTAATCTGAAAGAGACTAATCTTTGTTGGTGAAACAACTAAACCATTATTTTTTATTATATTAACGAAGATTTTTATATGTTTAAAGTGTTAATCTATATTGGATGAAAATATTAAAACATCATCTATATATATTATTATGAAATTAGTATAATCATTAAAGATTTCATTCATTATCTTCTGAAATTTAGAAGGAGTATTTTTCAATCCAAATGGTATTATATTCCACTCATATTAACTAAAAGGAACTATGAGGCAGTTTTGTACCTATCACATTCTTCGATCTGAATTTGCCAAAATCCAGATTTCATATCAAAATTTGAAAATATTTTGGCACTGTTTAACTTATTAAGTAAATCTTTTTTTATTGGGTATTAGGTATCTTATCCATTTCAGGGCAGTATTAAGAGGTTTATAATTGATTACTAATCTTGGGACAACTCTTTCTATTTCTGCATTTTTATTGACATAAAAATCAGAACAACTCCATGGAGATCTACTTTTTCTGATTAGTTTTTTATTAAGCAAGTCTTTTATTTCATTTTTACAATGATTCAAGATTTCATTATTCATTTGAGATGGTCTAGCTTTTGTTGGAATATTTTTTTCATTAAAATCATTTTCATATGGAAGATTTATAATATGTGATTTTCGATTCCAAAATGTATTTGGAAGTGTAGAATAAATTGAATTTTTTATTTCTGATTCTAATTAAGAAATTCTTAACCTTAAATTTTCATTGTTAAGTTAATTTTCAATTTTTTTGAATTCAAGGTCATTTTTTAAATACATTAAATAGTTTTCTTTATACTGTATTAAACAATTTAATTCATCATTCTTTAATTGATTTATATATTTGTTTTGTGGCTTTGTGATGAATTTAAACACAATTTCTTTTGTCAAATATTGTGTTTTAATTCCATATTCGTCTACCATAAACGGTTGAATTTAATTTATGAATGGAGTTCCTAAAATAACATTTTTATTCAAGTTTTTTACTAGTATAAAAGAAGTTTTATAAGAAGCATTATCTTTTAATATTTTAACATTAGATAATTTATATTTGATGCATAGTTTATTACTTGATGTAGAACTTAGAGATTGGCTAGTTTTCTCAAAATATTTTGTCAAGATCAAGCCTTCTCTAATGCAATTTAAATCTACACCAGTATCAAACAAAGCAAATGTTTGTACAATAAATTCATTATTAATTCTAATTGAGATATTAATTAACCATTTTCTTGTAGTTATTTGAATAAGATGCATTAAATCATCATTCTCATTTGTTAGTGAGATTTCTTTTTCTTCATTCGAAGTCTCAGATTTATTTTCTTAGATTATTTTTTGGTTTAATTCAAATAGTTCTTTTTGAAATTTTATTTGCATTAGTTTTAATTCTTTTATTTCTTGTTTTTGAATATTGATTTCATTTTGTAAATCACTAATTGTTATTAATTTTTTTATTTTTTCTTTTACCTCTTTCAAGGATTTCATTCAGGTTATGTGGTAATTTTGGCATAAGAACTGTATTGGCTTTAAAGTTATTAATGTACTCAAATTTTTCATTATCATTAGACATTTGATCGATTCTATTAAGAATTGCTTTTTCATTATTTGTTAACACATTAATTTCATCCTTTTCCTCATCTAATGATGAAGTGGAGTCCATATCATTAACTTGGATTCCATTGTCGCAATCATTTTCTGATGAAGATTATTCATTTTTACAAAATATTTATAAGATATTTTCCATTGTTTGTCCATCTAAGTTTAATTCATTAAGTTTGTTGTTTATCTTACAAAAATTTGCTGTGTGACCAATTTTTTTTACATTTATAACACCTTAGTTCTTTATATGATTTCCTTATATATATATATATATATATATATATATATGTTATGTATTTTATAAAATGAACCGAATAGAGGAAATTGACACATGTATCTCAATTTCCTTCATATGATTCCAAATGTAAAGTGGAAATTGAACTTCTTTTCATTTTTAGTTGTTTCGCTCTCTTTCCACCCGTTTTTCATATATAGAAAATTATCAAATAAACATTGTGTTTGGCTATTGCATAAATAAGTAGAAGTAGAATGAAAGTCATGGAAACAAAAAGAGTAGAAAGGAAATCAATAGAAAAGGAAATGATTTTATTTAGATATAAAATCTGGAAATGGAAGAAAATAACTAAATATATTTTCTTAACTTGACCAAACTATCATTTGTTGTGTCTTTGTTTTTTATTCAAGACGAAGCATAGGAGAAGGATAGTTTTGTAGCTTCATAAGCTTTCCACCTATTTCCATAGCTTTCTCTCCAAATTTTAAGAGAAAAACGAGGCTCTTAGGTGGAATTGTTTCCATTGATTGTCACCATGCTCATCCCATTTCTACCCCTTTTTGAATTACCTAAGTGAACACTTTCTATTCGTTTTCTTTGATATCTATAGGATTACATCAATCCAAACACAGTGAAAATGTCTAATGTTATTTTTATTAGGATTTTTTTTTTCAGTAATTACGATAAAGGAGAAGGGATTCAAACCTGATCCATCATATTTAGAAAACTAATGCATGTTGTATTAGTGCTTTTATTATTTAATGCAAAACAAATGTGATTTAGCTTATGAGTCCATAAATGGATCAACAATAGGATCGAGATTTAATACGTATAATTTGATTAATGAATGAGTTTATATCGCCTATTAAACAGATGGTGCTATAAATTTGAATTATAAAATACAAAGCCTTTGAAATCCCATTGCGAGACATGATTGGTAAAATTGGTTGCATTTTTTGTCCAACCATTCGGAAATTTGTTCGCAACGATGAAGAATCAGCTCACACTAGCCAATTTAATTTCTTCAAATACTATCCATGATTTGATTATTTTCTAAATTAAGAGAAGCAATTAATTTTACTGACATTCTAGCCCTTTTCCGTCCCTGCTTATCCTAAGCCGTTTGTGCTCGCCCACCAATGGAATAAACTTGCAATTAGTAAACAACATGAAGTGAATAAGGTTGCGCATGCGGTTTCAGATGGAGCATGCTTGGGGGACATGCCCCACGCTGTATCATAGCCTGGTGTCAACTTTTAAAATGACAAACACGTCATGTCACCCAACGACTCCACGTACATGACTCGTCGTGTGTGCTGCCCCCGCCACCGTAGCTTTTCGAGGATTTGGAATTCCATGGCTTCCTCGTCAGGGTGATCCCGTCGATCCAAAAGTGATAAGACAATTTATTGCCATAAGGTAAAACGAAAGGAAATTTTCGTTAAGTGCGGGGGAGCTACTTGTCACATGTGAGAACGATAAAACTTGGGAAACAAACAAAAAAAAAGAAAAGAAAAGAAAAAAAAAGGTATAGCTTTTAGTGAGCTTATTTTTTCATGAAATTTATTACCAATGTTGAAAGTTTTTTTTTTTCTTTTCCTTTCCTGTAGGCTAGTGTTTCCCGCTCAAAAAAAGAAAAAAAAAAAAAAAGCACAAGCTTTGACCTATAGACAAATTTATTTTTTAAATTTTCAAATATTGCAAATCATTCCCTTAAATTTTAATAAATTGCAATACTTAAAAGATATTTTCTCTTTTAATTTAAAAAAATCACATTGTGATCAAAATTTAGATCATATTAAAGTATGCATAGATAAGTTCAGAGGGTGTTACCAAGTTCAAAGTTTAGAAAGGTAATTTGTAACTTGTGAATATGTGTAGGACGGATTTCATAAAACTCTAATCCACTTCCATACCTTACAGCATGTTCGAAACCCATTCCAATACCTTATTGGGTTCTTTAAGTAATGTTAAAAAATCTTCCCACTATATTTAATGGAACTTGCAAGGTCCGTATTACTAATGTCTATATGTTAAAAGACAGATAAGCTAAGTAGCATATATTATAAGCTATATTAATATACTAGGTTTTGGCGTAGAGTAGATTAAGGTCAAGCCCAACCAGCATACTAAGAATACAATCACAATCATCACTTCTTCATTACAAACTAGTTTTATACTCTTAAATAATTGTGAATGATTATGCTTGAAATTAAAAAGTATTATAGTTTCAAATTTAAGATCAAGTCCTTATGTCTTCATACAAACATTTTCGAAACAATATATACAAAAAAAAAAAGAAAAATATTTATAAAAGCCAAAACACCAAGACATCTAAAGCACTTCTTCCAAATTCCAACACCACTACCATAAAAACTCTAAAATATTTCCTCTAAAGCAAGTAGTTCAAAATTGTTAGATATAAATTTGGGTACAACAAACCCCAACCCCCACCCCCATAATCTCTTAAATGTTCTTCAAATTCACACTTGCATTCAAAGCCAAAACTTTTGAATTCTAGTGAAATACCTTAGAAAATAGAATCCAAAAGAGGGGAAACTAAGTAATTGCCCCTTTATAATTTCTATTAAATAAATGGATAAATGACTTATTTATTCTTATGGATGGGGTGTACTCCTCCTCACACAAGCTATGGTGGACCACCATGTAACCATAACCCTCAAAATGAAAAGAAAAACCCTACCACTCTTTTAGTAACATGAAACCCAAGAAGTGGTGAAGGTTACCCTCCCTCGCTCCTTTTTTTTTTTTTTTTACTTTTTAGGTTAATTTCAATTAAGATGAGATTTTGATTTCACTTATCTCTTATGGAATAAGAGGATTAGGTTAATGTCACAATTTACAACTTAATTTTACCACTTTTTATTATTATATAACTGAAGTTTTGATTTGTTTAATTGTACAGCTGATTAAAGATTTAGTTGTTATTGTCTTCATCTCAGTTAACTTCAATTTACACAGTTAATCCAATCAATAAAATTAGCAAATAAAGTGATTGCCTAAGGTCTTAGGGGGATCGCACATCTGATGGCTACTGTATGTAGCTACTCACAGCTCTTATGAGATTGCACGACTCCCCTAAGGTCTTAGACGGCTACTCCATTGGCTGATTATGTTGATTAAATTAATGGTGTAAATTGAAGTTAATAAAAGTATAAATGATGATAACTAAATCTTCAATTGAGTGTATAATGAGACAAGTGGAAAGTTTAAGTATATAATTGTAAAAAATGATAAAATTAAGGTGTAAACTATGACTTTGTCCCTAAGAGGATTCAAGCATGAAGTGAGAAGAACTATTACAGGGAAATTGTTGATGATGGGAAACCTTGCAAAAATGTGAGCATTTGGACTCTAAATTTTTGTTTTATCATAGATCAAGGCCGTTATTAGACATTCTTACAAGAATAAAAGTAGTTAAAGTTAATTGCATCAATAAAGGGTAGAATATATTTTTGTAACAATTAAGGTTTCAATAAAGTAAGGATCAAAATCTTTTAGGAACTTGTAATCCTAGTGTGAGATTTGATTGCTTAGAGTCCTTATAAGTGAAAGGGATAATTACAAAATTACCATTTACATGGATTGATTAATGCAAAAAGCTTTTGCATAAGATCTTAAGCATTTGTAAATTGAAGAAGAAACCTATAAACTTGATGTTGTGATTATGACAAAATTTTTAAATTACATTGGAGATGATGTAAAGAAAAGAGGTGAAAAACTTGAACTGAAGTAAAAGTCATAAGAGTTTTATGCTTAGAATGAAAAGGGATACTACACTAAGGAATATAACCTTCTAAAGAGAATTAAAGGAGAGTATTTGAACTCTGCATCAAATGTCAAGGAAAATGGCTTGGTAATGGTTGTCAAGGGTGTCAAGATGCTACACATTGTAATGATAATTTTTCTTATGAAAACAATCACTAAATCTTGTGAATAATGATTGAACTTAATGTAACTATCCATGTTTTATATGACAAAAAAACCCAAAAAAATTAAATAAATAAAAATTGAGGAAGGATGAAAATATTGAAAAGTAGAGAGGTTTGATAAGTAATAGAAATTCATCAAAGGTGGTAAAAGTATAGGTTTTATTTCACTTTTGAAATTAAGCTTACCTTAGGGATTTTGTTGTTTGTACTATATATGAAAAAAAAAATTAATGTAAATTAATTTTCTTAGGAATAAGGTTTTAAGATAGTAGTTAAACTTTATTAGATGTTGGCGTTCCAACCAAAGTGGTCATATGCATGTTGCATGAGATATGCACCATATGTGACTTCGAAATTGAGGTGAGAACAACTCCTGATGAAATGGCTAAAAGAGGACAAGATAGGAAGGAGGAACATATAATTTTGAAGTCTCAAATTGACAAGTGACAAACTAGTGAAGCTTAGGGAACCTAAGATACTAATTTTGTAACTTAAGCGAGTGAGATTAATTCTTTACTTATATTAATTGTTTGATTTTGGAGTATAGAGCTCTTACAGTTAAATATTGTTTTTCCAATCTCTCCAAAAGTTACAAATGAGGAGAAATGACTGGATATTTATAAACTCTTAAGCAAGATGATATCCTATTAGATCATCTTAGTGATCAAAGGAGGAGATGGACCTTGCTTATTTCATGTTTACGTCGAATGAATTTGCTAATAAGCCTAAGCCTAATTACCTTTCTCATGAGTACATGAGTCCACTTAAGAAAAGTTAGATGCGGATGGATTAGTCCAACAATCTCTATCTGAAGCCCACTAAGTCCATTCTCCTAGCGTCATCCAAGGTATAAGTTGGACTCTTGGGCCCTACCATCCTAAGCTAAGTAGTCAAGTCTAAATAAAAAAGAGGCTTAACTTAAAAATTAATATATAGCAATTTTTGGCTCTCCACAACTTATATATGAAAAGGAATATCTCAGCGATGGAATATTAAAGTTAAGTATTTGCAATGATAATAAAGTCCCTTCTTTCATTTATATCATTAAGTCTTATGATATTTAAAATGCTAGATCAAGACATCAAATTTCCAATCAATGATGTACACCTAATATATATATATATATATATATATCTCTGTCACATCTCGAGATAGTACAAGATGTACCATCACATAAGTAAACCTATTATAAATGGACATAAAACTATCAAAAGATTGCTTTGTTATATATTTAGTGCTTAAGAAGAGTTCAGTCATAGCCTTTTAAGTTACAAATAGGTACAACATTTACACATTTCCAAATCTCAAAAAGCTTTTACTTCATTTGCAAAACTAAACTTCGAAGTTTCCATTGTACTTGTACATCAAAACTTCCACTTTCCAAAATAGCTAACTCTAACTAGCTCTCTCAAAAGTCTACCTTGTTGGTGATGGTACCTCAAAATCTACTTTCTAACCTAAGGATAAAGCACTTTGTCCCCTTAGCTATTATTAAGCTGAGTGAGAGTAGATATACAAGTAGTAACACAATAAAGTACATAGCGGGCATACAGACACCATATTAAGTTAATCACTCAGCAAATAGATAAGATAATATAGATAGTATACTATGCTAATGCATGTGACATGCATCGGTACTAATATTTTAGCTAGCTTAGTAACTCATCTAGTTTGGTTGACTTCAAATCCGAGCATTCGGATAATGTATCTAAGAACCTAGCAAATATTTTAGCCTAGCAAAACTACGGAGTGTAGTTAAAGTTTTGGTTAATGCAAGATTATATACATGAAAACTCAGCTTTGTAAACTCATCCTAACAATATCATAAGTTTCAAAAAACTAACGCATGGGTTTTTTTTTTATGCCATACCATAAATGCATCAACTAATTCTTAATGAATACTAAGCATAATAATTAAACTTACCAAGTTTCAGCCTATCCTTATTCTATCTTCTAAATCAACCTCCAATCTAAACATTCACTACATTATCCTCATGAGTTTTATTAACAATCAGAATTTAAGTACATTACGTGACCCATTTGCATCATTAAACACACTAAACACAACATCATAGAGTAACTTACATAGCAAATCCAAGCAAGATACATACAATCACCACAATTACATGCAAGAATACTCATTATTTAATGAGTATACATACATCTATTCTCTACACACATAAATCTACTTACCTGGTCAGCGGTACATTTCAAAATTTGTTAATGTGAGCTCCTTCCTCCTCAACTTCACCTAATAAGGGAAAATACTACTAAGGTTAACTATAGATCACATGTAAATATATTTTAACTTGATATTAGTTTTGTTAGCTATTAGTTTGCTTTACATTGTTTCTAACATAGTCTTTGATTTCACTTTTGATTTAACTTCTACCTTAGCTTTTGAATTACTCTATGATTTCAACCTAACTTCAAAACTTTTGTTCAAATACTAATTAATTTATATCTTTAGTTTAGTTTTCCAATAAAAATCCCTAGTACTTCACCTACTTAGTCGTCTAAACTTAACTTACGCAAAGACTTTGGTATACCGTACCTTTTTTATTTTATTTTTGATTTAGTTTCTGATGCATCCACAATGTCATGTTTACTTATACTATTTCCACTTTCCATTAAGTCAAGCTGAGACCATTATAAGGTACTTCAAAGAAAACAACAGCTAGAACTCCCCTATGCTACTATGTTAATTATACCAATTTACCCTATATTGTCATATTTGGCAAAATATGTATAAATAGTAAGAAAATATGTAATAGTTAGTATTTGTACTCCATTAAAACCATGAAAAGTATATTAAACTCAAAAAATTATAATGATTACATTCTAGTCATTAAAACACTAAAATAGTATATGATACACTATACTCTATAATACCTATTTTAGCTTTATTTTATCAATAAAAAGCTAAAAATGGGCCAATAATTATACTTATTTATAGCTAGTCTTGACATCTAAGGCTTTGAAGGTCCAAGCCCACTAGGGAGCTCAATTTAGGCGATCACAAGATTTCTTTAACCCAAATAAGGAGCAACCTAGGGCCATTTAGGCTTAACTCCCCTACTCAAGTTGAACCTTAAGTACTCTAGGGCATTCCTTCTAATGATTGCCCCCTTTTGCTCCTTGTACTATAGAAGAGAAGCTCACCTCCTCTCTCTTGAAGGCTACTCATGAGGAGCCTACAGTACTACAAACTAGGTACCCTTTAGTTAATTTATCAAATGAAGAGCATCTAGTGTTAAATCCTGATCCTTTGGGCAATTTAGGACCAATCAACTAAGAACTCAATCAAGACAGTCTTAAAAAGTGGGAATAAAAGTTGATCCAACAAATTGATAAGAGGATGAAGGCATTTAGGAGTCATGACGAGTTTGAATAGGTTGGCATCACTGACTTTTCTATATATAATATTGATGCTTATCCTGAAAAATTCAAAGTATTAGAATTTGAGAAATATGACGGGATTGGATGCCCTAAACTCAACATCAGGCTATATCTATATAAGATGGCTCGTTACATTAAAAACGAGCAATTATTGGTCCAAATATTTCAAGATAGCTTCATTGAGATAGCTCTGTCTAGGTATGCTTAATTAGCTTGAAGCAAGTTGATACATGGGACAATTTAGCTTGAGCATTCTTGAACATTACAAATTCAATATGGAGATAGTGCCATCTATTTAGGACTTAAGCAACATGAGGATAGATGATAATGAGTCCTTCAAAGAATACACCCAAAGAAAGAGGGGCATGGCTACTAAGACCACTTCCCCCTTATTAGAGAAGGAACTGATTGAATTATTTATCCAAACATTAAACGGGCCATATTTTAATTGTCTCTTAAGGCAATCGACCTCTGGCTTTGTAGATGTAATTTTAGCAGGTAGTCGCATAAAGGAGGCAATAAGGATAGGTAAAATGGTTGATGATCAAGTTATCTCAACAAGTCCCAAAATGGTTATAAATTTAGTAAACTTTGAAACAAAGATGCTCAAAAGGCATCTTACGCCAATACCAATTCCGACCCTAATCACTCAATTCCTTCATTAGTTGAGAAAGGTCAGAATGCTAAGCCATACACTTTTTCCACTTGAACATAAGCTCCAAAGGCTAGATCTTAACCTACCATGTGAATACCACATGTGCCTAATAGGTCATTTTATAGAAGATTATTAGAAACTGAAGCATAAGATCTAAGACCTAATTGATACTAGGCTTCTTTAAATAGACTTTTGCAATTTAAGTAGACCCAAGGTTAGGGTAAGTATTCCTTCACAATATGCTAGGTCATGCATCAATGTGATAGGAACATCTAAACGGAAGAAGGCTAGGAATTTAAGTTGAAGGAAACCAAGGTACTTCAATAGAAACCAGAGAATGAGGGGCAATTATCAAGGAAGTTCAAGTATTTCGTGATTTGTAATATTAGAGATTTCCAAAATAAAAATTCTTTGTTTCTTGAATAAACACATATTTTTGATATCTTATTTTGAAAGTTTAGAATGAAAAAAGGCAAACTGAATCCCCTAATACTCACTTTAAACACTTGAGTGATGAGTGTCATCAATGTGAGGCTATTGGGCTCATTCCTTAAAGGAGGTCCATCTTGAAATTGGTATGCAAATCAGAGTGACATTAGGCATTTAATTTTCAATGTCCTAAACGCAAAATCCCTTATCAACCCTAATGGGAATCAACCTTTGATTACATCCAAGCTGGGGCCTATCAATGCTTGCCAAGGCTGAACTATAGCCAAAAGGACGAGAAGAAGGAAGATGAACACTCAACGTTAGGTCTATCGTCAATCGAAGTGCCGAGAGATCACACAGCCGAGTAATCGGAACCAAAGAACCATTCGGCACATCAGAGAGAGACTTGTATCGACTGATTCTATGACTCGATAATTGTGGGTTAACTTCTCTAGTGCTTCAGCCAGGACACGCGACACATCAAAGACCCCTTCTCAGACCCGGACATCCAATTGTCGACCCTATCCGACTCAAATACTACTTCTCTCAGGACATACTGAATGACTTCATGTCGAGTCCTATAAAACGTATAGTTTTGTATTAATGTATATGTTTTTCTTCATTTTATTTATGAGCTTAATTATTTAGAGTTTAAAACCTTATACATTATTTACAGTTTTGTCATTAGGGTTTATGACCTACTATAAATAGCTACGTTTGTATAGATACATAGACATAGAGATATATACAAAAGAATATACAAAGAGTAAAATTTTCCCCTTTTGAGCAAAGCTATACTTAAGCTAACATTTGCTACATTATCAAGTGTTAATTAGACTCTTTAATTGTCCCCGCGTTCTTATCAACTTTATTCTCAGATTGTGATGAACTCCTTCATTTGAATCGATTAATGAGTTACATCTAACATTCATTTGAAACCTCGAGCAACATTTAGCGTTCGTGAATCGTATTAAACTTTATTTCGAGCTCAAACCCTCTAATTATGTTTGTATCTTGGTGAGTTATATTTATTCATATTCAACCTAAAAAACCTTCCTGTTCTTTTGTATTGAGTTAGCCTGTTTATAAAAAAATATTGTGAAAATAGATAATTTAAGTTAAATGTAACTTCAAATAGTACCTTAATCAGACTTAAATTGACTATTTTATCAACAATTGAAATTTTTACCGAGCATAGAATAAAATTAAACCTGTAGTTCTATCAAATTGTTCTATCTTTAATATATATATTTTATGCTTAATAGATTTAATAAATTGTTCGCAGGGATGAATTCATTTTCTAGGATTCAAAAGCATCGGGCCGATTTTCAAGGTCCGACTTCATTGGCGCTTTCTATAAAAGCGGCTCAAGATTATTAATATAATTTTTGACAAAACTGGGAAACAAACGTGTCTCGGTGGTCTGGGATCCTGTCTTGAAGGGAGAGATAGACAAAGTGCGTGAGTTCAAGCCTGTGCGGAACCACGTAGGAGCTTCATTTTTGGTTCCTGAGCATGACACATATCGACCTCTTATTGGCCGATACAAAAGGACCTCCATGGATGGTCCAATTTGAAGCTTGAAACACAGAAAATATCCCGCGAGAACCATTAATTTTTCACCCATTTTTAACCCGAATAAAATGTAGCAATTAAAAGAGGACTTGGAATACTTTCATTTCAATCCAAAAACCCATCCAAATTCAAACATTAATGGGTAAAATTCAATTCAAAAAAAGGGAAAAACAATGCACTCTTTTGTCTTCAAACTTAAACATGCTTGATTTGAACTATTCATTGTAAATCGAAGCTTCTAAGTGTTTGTTTCAGCAAGAACGAGTTTCATGGAATTCACCTTGACCATTTTTAATGCTTTAAATTGAATCAAAATCAGTGAATTTGAAATTATGTCTAGGTAAGCTCATTACATGTAATCTTCAAATTCATGGCACTTAAAGGACTTTTCATGTATGATTCAACCTTGAACACTATAAATATGAATTTGGGGTTCATTTCCAATATCTAGCATTGTTCGAAATCACTCCTAAAAGCTTGTACACTCACTTTCTCACTCTAGCTGACCCCATTCTCTCTGTAAAAAGCTCCATTGTTGGTGTTTTTTCGAATGAAACAAACACTAGTAAAAGCTTCCTCATGTTCGAAGATATTAGAAACCGCCCTTGTTTGTGCCAAACTACCACCAATCAAACACACCCATTACTTTCTCTCCCTGGCTCTCATTGCCCTAACTCCAATCACCTCAAATGACCACAAAACGTTGTGCCACCTCCACCAAACTTGGTTTTGCGAATGAAAAGCTCATAATCTGGTCTTCCCCACTCGTTTTGGTGGTTTCAGTTGCTCAAGCCATCCACATCGGTTATTGTCTTCCTCTTTCTCCCTATCTCTCTTTCTTCCTCTTCCTCAACCCTTACACGTGAATAAGCCCACTCTAGCTTCAATCCGTGTACGACTTACGTCTCTACCCTGGTCCAGCTCTAGTTTTGTTTTACATCATCTTTTTTTTTTTTTCTTTCTCCTTTCAAATGTAATTTGTAAGAAATGAAAAAAAAAAAAACGATGAAGAAAAAGAAAAAAGAAGGAGAAATGAAATATATATATATATATATATATATTTCCCTTTTCTTCACTTATTGTTATAAAGATTCTTTTTTCTTTCTTTATCTTTTTCATAATGTATTTTAAAAAACCCTTACTTTTCTTTTTACAATAATGTACATGAAAAAAGTAATTTAAGTACATAAAAAAAAAAGTTTTATCGCTATGAAAAAATTTTACTTTCAAAAATAAAAAAGAATAAACCCTATTTCAAAGTTAGGATTTATTTAGAATTTTTCCAAAAATAATAACTTGAAAAATTAAGATCCCTTTCCTTAGGAATTTTCCTAAAATAAAATAGTTAAGAGATATAAACTTGACTAATTTTTAGCTTAAAGAAATCTATACATTTAAAATTTTCAAGAAAAGAACTACAAATATCTATTCTCAAATAACGGGTACATAGATACCTTTAGAGCGACTTAAAGTCTAGATTATTTAATTTAGGCTAATTCATTGACCAATGATTGAATCTCGTTCTATAAGATAATTTTTTAAAGGTGATTTTGAGGGATTAAGTCTAAATTTGGAAAGTGAATGGTATTTGTAAGGTTTTAAAAAACTTAACCCCCCATACTCAATTTTCTAGTTTTCAAAAACCGTTTATAAATTGGTTTTATTAAAAAACTAGTTGCTAAATTATAATTAATTAAACCAATTGATTATGATTTAACTTTTTTTTCTAACTTCGATTGGGTGGCAAGTTCAAAATGTTTTCAAAAATTAAAAGAATAAGTTTTTTTTAAACTTTAGTCAAAGATCGGTATTAAATGGGTGAGGTTTAATATTAATCGGTTTAAAGAAAACTTACTTATAAAACTAGAAAAAATCTCAAGCTTGATAACCATAGTCGTACGAACACAAAAGATTTGGTTTTTCTTCCACTTCTTCCGTAATTGCAGGCAATCGAAGATAAATTCTAGGGTTAGTCACATGGGTATAAAAGTTTGAAGAAAAGACCGGATTGGAAATCAAATTTGTACTCTAAAAATTATAGCTGGGTTTTCTAGTCCTTTTTATTGTCAAGATTTATCATGTTTCTTGAATTCTTTTGTGTGATTTTTATTTTTGCCATGAACTAAATTAGATTTAATAGGATTTTGACTTTACTTGATGATATATTTCGTGTATGATTTTATTATTTGTTAGTATTTAATTAATTATGATTTTCATCATCTTGTTTTTATAATTCATGATTTTATTGCTTAGCCAATGATATGTTTATGAACAGAACTCGAAAAACTTGAAAGTAAATGGATGGTTTATATGAATTTGGACTAAAATCAATTTAATTGTTAACAATACATATGTTGTAGATTAATTTTAGGATTGCTTAATGCAATTGATATTAAATTTTATGACATAGACAATATGCATGACTTTTGATATCAATTAAGATAGTAATATTAGTGAGAGGAATTTGCTGCTACATTGAGCATTATAAATAGACCACTCGAAAGGGGTGTTTCTACTATAATTAGGATAATATCAATTCGAAAGAAAAGTAAATCTTTGTGAATTTGAAGAAAAGCTAATTAATTAATGCTAATATATGTTAAAAGCATATATTAACTGATTAAATGATGGCATGGTTAGAATCCCATGCCATTATTAGTGAATTCTTGCCTTATGATGTTAGCAATTTATTTTTAGTTAATTTGCATTTGTATCAATTTGTTCCTGTTATTTTAATTTATTAATCATTCAGTTTTGATTGCCTAGCTAAGAAAATAATTGAAATATCTAGTACTTAATTTCTATTCCCTAAGAACAACCTAATCTCATCAGTTATTTCTACTACAGTGTACAACCCAGTTTACTTGCTTGAATGTTTTTTATTGAAAAATTATTTTTAAAAGGAAATCGTACACATCAAGTTTTTATTGTCATTATGAGAGACTATGCTAAACTAATATTAGATTCCTAACTCTATTTTTAGACTTAGCATTTTTTATGTTAATTAGTGATTTTAATTCACGACATTATTGAATTTTTAGTTTTCATGCATCGCAATTAGTTTTACTAATTGCATTATTAGTAGTTTTTCCAGTAATTTTTCTATGCTGGAATTCGTTAGTTTTAGTTTTTAGCTCGTTAATAGTTTTTGTGTTTTCAAGTCACATTTATAGAATTTTTAATTCGTCATTGTCCATTCATGTCCACATATAGCTTGGAGCTCCACCAAACGTCGCTACCGACCAACATCCACGAGCTTTAATTCAACTCACCACAAGGAATGGTTGCCATTGATTTCCATCACAAAGCAAGTTTTAACTTCCAGGTTTGTATTGTGTTAATATATTAGCATCGGCACACATTCCAGAGCATAGTCTTGTTCACTAGAGTTTAGTCAGGCAAAAGTCATCAGCATGTCCCATTTGGTCGTGCATAGTCTTATTTTCATTTTCCAAAGCATGTTCAATTTTTAGTACATTAGTTCTAGTATATCACACTCAATAGGGTGAAAATTTTAGCTCATCAGGTCAGTGTTCATAATAAATTTTGGTTAACTTTTTGATTGGTTGTTTAGATTCATCATAGCTATATTGGATCTCATTGCTTTTCAGTAGATTAGAGTATTTGCATCTAGATTACATTTTTATTTTTTTTTTTCACATTCTTTTTCCTTAGCTTACGTAAAAAAAAAAAAAAAAAAAACCCTCAAGTGTATGGTAGGACTAGAAGTGCAAACTTGTTGGAATTGTTGATCTTTAACCTCGAGATTGAACGTACATTTCATAGGCTTAGACGAGAGCGTGTACACTTTAATCAAGAGCTAATAGAGATCATGATAGAAAATAATGAAAATGGGAACTAAAATAAAGAAAATAATTGAGCTCTTTGAAAATATTTTGTTCCCACTGTTGAAAGAGTAACACCTAGTATTACGTACCCTAGAATCTAGGCTAACAACTTTGAACTCAAGCTTCAATTGATACAAATGGTGCAAGCTAGCCAATTTGGAAGATCTTTGCATAAGGATCTTAATGACCACATTCAAAATTTCCTTCAGATATGCAAGACCTTAAAAAATAATGGTGTTTTAGAAAATGTCATTCGCCTTCAATTATTTCCATTTTCATTAAGGGATAAGGTAAAGAGTTAGCTTAATTCGCTCCCCTCTACATTGATTACCACATGGGATCAATTGGCTCAAAAATTTCTCACGCAATTTTTCCTTCCTACCCATACTACTAAACTTAGAAGCAACATCACATCCTTCATGTAGTATGAAGGTAAATCCTTGTATGAGGAGTGGGAAAGGTACAAAGAGATTTTAAGGAGGTGTTCTCACCATAGGCTCCCTATATGGCTTCAAGCATAGACATTCTATAATGGTTTGGGAGCCCAACTTCATACAATGATTGATGTAGCCTCTAGAGGAGCTTTAATGAGTAAGAGAGTAGAATGAGCGGTGGCATCAAACACATAGTTGGCAAATAGAATGAGCGATGCCTAGGAGAGCTACTAGAGTACATATGGTGAGTGAGGTGTCGCAGTTGTCAGCACAAGTTGCAGCTCTCATTACTCAGATGAGAAGTTAAGCTTCTTACTGCTACGAGCTTTGCTTACAATCTAATAGTGGTGTGTACCATCTATGGAGGTACCTACGATACAATGGACTATCAAATAATATTCTCCTCAACTTCGTTTGTGAGCTCGAGTTCAAATAGGCTAACTTCGTTAGTAATTTCAATAAGCAAAACTAAAACCCATACTTAAACACTTATAACCCCGATTAGAAGAATCATCTAAACCTCTCTTGGTGAGAGAACCAGAATGCTTATAAAGCACCACCTAGTTTTTCACAACCCTCTTAGCTACACTAAGAGAAGAAATCGAGTATGGAAGAGCTCATGACCAATTTCATTTAGAGGGCTGATATGAAATTTCAAAATCAAGATGCTGTTATTCATAACTAGGAGGTACAGATGGGTTAAATCTCCCAAATTTTAAGTAGCCACCTTCGAGGTTCGCTACCAAGCACTATAGAGAGAAATCCAAGGGAGCAAACAAGATCATCAAGTGTAAGAGGAAAAGAAGTTAGCATTATTGAGCTTGGAGAGAATGGGATCCTAGCTAATGAGTATGAGATTGAAATTAGAACTCGAGACAGTTTAGGTAATGTAGTGACAAAGAAGCTGGTTGAGGAGGATTTCATTAAAAGAGATTCAATGCTAAGTTTTAGTGAAGTTGTTAAGGAAATCAAAGATGTAAAAAGGAATAAAGAGCCAGGTTATGATGAGCATTTCCAAGTGAGCTCTTGTGATCAGCTAGTGTTAGTTAATGATTGGAGTGATGATGAGGAGAATGAAGTAGTGGAGGACATTGAAGATGATGAACATGAGAGAGTAGGGTTGGAGAAAGCTACGATTGCAAGTGAAAGAGGTTGTTTGGAGATGATTAAGAGTGTTAAGGTCAATGATTTAGCTGAGATTTCTAGAGAGCGAGCAATAGAGATACACCAGAAGCATATTAGTAAACAATCTCACCAATCTAAAAGGACATAGACTTGAAATTAGACTATATACCCCCAAAGATGGATGATTTAAGAAGAATAATCGTTCCATACACCATTGCTGATCAGTTTATTTCAAGTGCTTTGTGTGATTTAGGTGCTACAGTAAACTACATGTCTTTTGAGTTAATGAAGAAACTGAATCTAGGGAATATGTTGAAAGGTATAAATACGGTCCTTAGGATTGTAGATTAGCCATTATGTGAGGATGTGATGGTGTAGATTAGCCATTATAAGTTTCCCATTGATTTTGTGGTGATGGATATGAGAAATGATGGGCATACACCACTAATCCTTAGGCATCCATTCTCAATGACAACTAGAGCCCTCATTGATGTGAAAGGACAGAGGATTGTATTGCAAGTGGAAGATGAGGAGATCTAGCTGTGTGTTTAGAGTTGTAAAAAACAAGACGTGCCTTATGTTCTAGTGATATCTCTTTTGACTAGCTATTGAGAGCAGTTAATGGTGATGGAGCTAACATTGGAAGGAGTCTGAAGTCGATCAAGAAGGATTTGAGCACTGAAAGGAGAGAACCCCATAGGTTTAAGCCACCATGATAAAAAGGGGGAAAGTCAAGCTGAAGACTTTAAAACAATCTCTCTATGGGAGGTAGCCCACTATCTCTTTACTTTTCTATTTATTTTGCATTTTGTTTTCTCTTTCTTTTATCTTTAGTGTCTTTGATCTCTTTGTTAAGTGTATAGGCTATAGGATTTTGTTTGGTTGAGGATAGCAAGATCATGTTTATAGTAGGAAGGGCAATTTAACTAGATAGACGCTCATCACACCAGGGGAGTCCCATTTCTTACATTTCTTCATGCTTTTATTTTGTTTAACAATGAGGACATTGTTTGTCCTAAAGTTGGGGGTGAGATATTTATTTTGAAGTTAAGATAATAGAGATGAATTGAAGTGTTATATTCTTAATGTTGGATAGTGGTTAACTTTTTGGCTACGAGCTATTGGATAATCTTGCACTTGAATTCAAATTGTTATATGAAAGACCATTTTAATATACGTCTTAAAATCAATTTGCGATTTTATACAAAAGCAACTTTTTGGTTAAATTTTTTTTTATTTTTTCATTTAATTCTATTTGATCGCTTATGAACTTTTAACATTTGACTAGAGTTGAATTGTGAAATTTGTGTTAGGTTTAGTTACATGTTTTTTAAACTTCAATTTAAGACTTGGAATTAGGTTAATGTCACTAATAGGAGTTAGATGCTTCTATTTTTAAGCTTACTTTGATGTATACTCATCCCTTAGAAGTCTTTAGAGCCTTATAATTCATTGTAAATGAACAAATGAAACTTGTTTCTTGAAAATCCCTTGAAAAATAAAAATAATTGGAGGTAAAAAAAGTAATAAAATAATACTAATTTGGTAAAGAAATTGAATACGTTGGTAAGGATTGACCTTAATCCCTCGAAAGAGTATGGTTCTTTCCCACTGCTTACATAAGATAAGTTGGTATGGATTCACTTTGGTCCATTAGAAAAGCGAGGTTTAAATTTTATTGCCAATTGATTTAATCAAAATAATTGTGCTTAAATAAATATTTGAGTAAGTGGATCGTTTGAAGGGGAGTCTTAATGCCTAGTAACCTAAGATTGTTTAGCTTGGGACTTACTAACCGATGAAACTGCTTTAACTTAATTAAAAAAAAAAAACTCCAATGAAAATCAATACAATATAGTCAGTTTTCACTCATTTGACACTTTGGCCTTTTGTCTACCGAGATGTGTAACCAACTCTCTCAACATTCACACTGGATAGATGACACATGGCTTTATGCCGAGTATAAGAAGCGCTCTTGGTTTAAATTCAAGTCTATGGCGTGAATAGTTATCTTAAGTACGATTATATCACACGACCGCCTACTACCCTTACATATTAGGAGAGATGTCAAGTCAAGAAGCTTCTACATATCTTAATGGTTATCTCGACAATTGCCTTGGATACTACGACGATCTATAAATATCAGAAAAAAACTTTGTAAGGGTCTTGACTCTTATTATTCACATACTTTATATACTAAGTTACTTTATTGACTTAGGCATCAGAGTGGTCATATTGGATTGGCCCCGGTATCAAGTATTTTACTTTCTCTTGTAGGATTTCTCTTTACCCCAAAATTCACTAACAACATTTGGTGCCGTCTATTTTTTTTGTAAACACAACCACATGGAACTAGGATGACCCGAAGTGCAGTGTTGGTATTTCCTCCCATTACCATGAAGAGGGGAGTTGGCATGCTGATGAACAATGATTAGCTCGACTCGAGCAACTGTCTCATTTTAGCCAAAGAAAATTCTCAGTTAAATAAAAAACATACATAAATCCTTGACCTTCTTCATAAAGTTTTCACCCGAATCAAGATAAAGAGCATAGTAATCATGATGCCAACAGTACTAATGATTCCATTTATTCACCTGAATTACCTAAAGAGCAAGTTGAGGTTCCAGCGAAACCCTTAGTTCTTGCTTTCAAGAAGATTGATAAGGGCAAGTAGTCGTAGCACGTGCATCATGTGAGACCTTTGCATGTCAGTACCCCTGTTGCATCGACCAAATAGTTCCAAATCAAGAAAAGTCCTTTTGTCCTAAAGATTTTGGAAGAAGTAATACCTCAGCACATTAAACTGCCCCAGTTCGAAACATATGATGGGATGAAGGACCTTGAAGATCAGTTGGAGTACTACAGTACACTAGCAAAATTGCATGGTTTAAGCAATATGGTGGCCTATTAAGCCTTTCCCTTAACCCTGAGGAACATAGCAAGCACATGGTTCAAACTCCTGAAACCAAATACCATTTCCTGTTTCAATGAACTAGTAGAGGTGTTCCATCAACACTTTCTTGCAAGCAAACTTCCTATTAAGGACTCTTCAATTCTTAACACCATCAAACAAAAGTTCGATGAGTCAATCAGGGACTATTTGGCTAGATTTATGGCCAAGATGGTTCAAATCCTAGAACTAGATATGAGTGTGGCCCTCAACACCATAGTCGACGGAGTTAAACCTCATGGAGACTTTTTCAAGTCTCTTACAAAGAACAAGCAAAAAAATTTTGCTAAGTTTAAGGCTAAAGCCACCTCATACATCTGATAAGAAGATAACATAAAGACACAATGAGAGGCTGATCAGAACAGAGGGGATGGGAAGAATGACAAAGGGAAAAATGCGAAGAATAGACTTAGCACCAACAATGACAACAGTTCAGACGCTGAGAGGAAGAGACTGAGGATCCCAACATTCTCATCCCATATGCCTATCAATCGTCCAATCTCAGACATTTTGATGGAGGTAAGTAGGAGAGGTATCTTTTAGTGGCTGGAAAGAATGCGGGGGAATCCTTTAAGAAGAAATTCAAACAAGTATTGTGATTTCCATCGTGACAAGGGTCACAATATAGATGAGTGCATTCAACTCAAGGATGCAATTGAAGATTCAATAAAACACAGGCACCTGCAAAAATTTGTAGTGCATGATGATGAAAGAATCGAAAAACTATCTTAGAGGAGAAGAGAGGAAAAAGAGGATGACACTCGGCCAGCAATGGCCATAAGAGATGCAAAGGATGTTAATCCCACTAAAGCACCTAATGGAGTAATTAATATCATTGTCGGTGGACTTAGTATAGGTTAATCGAGTTCTTTGAACTCGATTAATGCCAAGAATTACATTTGCAATATTTACGAAAAAAAGGTCAAGATTAACAATACAATATCTTTCGGAGAAGAGGATTTCAAGGGTATCCAAAGGTCACATGATGATGCACTTGTCATTAATGTGAGAGTCACCAACTTTCGAGTTAAGAAGATTCTTGTTGGCACGGAAAGTTCGGCCGATACCATTTTCCAACATGCTTTCAATCAAATGAGGCCTAAGATCAAAGTGCAGCTACGGTCTTGCAAGTATGACCTATATGCCTTCAATAACCAACTCGTCCATGTAGCCGAAGTTATCTCTTTGCCAATACAGATTGGGGATGATAAGCATGTTGTAGAGGACAACATAGATTTTCTCGTTGTCAAATGTTAATCCCCTTACAACATTTTAATGAGACGACCATGCCAACATTTATTCAACATTGTCCCATCAACGACCCATCTAAAGGCCAAGTTTTCCACTTCTACAGGGGTTGGTATGTGTAAAGGGGATCGGCAATTGGTATGGTCCTTATATATAAGGGCCTTAAGGCGAGAGGAAGTATTTCAAGTTGAAACCTGTTTAGAAGGCAAGTCAGTCAACATAGAGAATGCCGAGAATGATACAAAGGAAATTCCTTTGGGGAATGATCCCAAGAAGACGATAAGGATAGAAAAACTCATGTCAGCTGATGTTCAGTAAAAGTTTGATTGACTTCCTGCAAGCCAATGCTGACTTGTTTGCATGCTCACCTTCGGACATGCCTAGTATTTCAAAAGACATTATGGTACACAAGCTCTAGATTGACCCAAATGTAAAAGTGGTCTAACAAAAAAAGAGACATTTTGCACCAGAAAGACAAGCGATAATAGAAGAAGAGGTCTAGAAATTATTGAAGGCAGGATTCATTCAAGAGGAGCCTTATCTGACTTGGCTAGCAAATTGTGTGTTAGTTAAGAAGTTTAACGGCAAGTAACGAATGTGCATAGACTTCATGAATCTCAATAAGGCTTATCCTAAGGATTATTTCCTACTACCAAAAATTGATCAGATGGTAGATGCAACCGTAGGACATGCATTGCTTTCTTTTATGGACGCTTCCTCTAGTTACAATCAAATCAAGATGGATAAGGAGGATGAAGTCCACACATCTTTCGTTACCAATTTTGGAATGTACTGTTATACGGTGATACCCTTTGGGCTGAAGAACGCTGGTGCCACATACTAGAGATTAGTAACAAAGATGTTCAAATCTCAGATCCACAAGAATGTAGAAGTATATGTAGATGACATGATTGTGAAGAGCATGAAGGAAGATCAACATCGCACTGATCTAGAGGAAATGTTTGTCACATTAAGGAGTTATAACATGAAACTCATTCCATAGAAGTGCATCTTTGGCACAACATCAAGGAAATTCTTCGGGTATATGGTCACACGACGCGACATCGAAGCTAATTCGAGAAAGATTGAAGCCATAAGGAAAATGAAATCACCTTGCACAGTTAAGGAGGTGTAGGAACTCACCAAGCAAATTGTCGCCCTCAATAGATTTGTGTCGAGAAGTATAGATAGGTATGTAGAATTCTTTAAAATTTTGAAGAATCCCAAGGAATTCAATTAGACTGACAATTGCGAAAGGGCTTTTAGCAAGCTCAAGGAATTTCTTGCATTACCCCTGATACTTTTGACACCCATTCCAAGAGAAAATTTATACTTGTATCTATCAGTTAGTTGTCAAGCGTTTTCCTTTGTACTTATCCAAATTGATGGCAA
The DNA here is from genome assembly GCA_024138015.1 of Lumnitzera littorea. Lineage (NCBI taxonomy): Eukaryota > Viridiplantae > Streptophyta > Magnoliopsida > Myrtales > Combretaceae > Lumnitzera > Lumnitzera littorea. The sequence continues at coordinate 79,639,342 of JAMXBB010000012.1, read as the reverse complement.
AGAGTATCAACCCGTTTATTACGTAAGTCATGTTCTATTGGGACTAGAGCTTCGGTACATAAAGATAGAAAAATTTGTATTAGTAGTGGTTCTCTCGGCGAAGAAGTTGAAGTCGTATTTTGAAGCTTACCAGATTATTATCCTCATTGATCAACCATTGCGGTAAGCATTGCAGTGGCTTGACTCCTTGGGGAGGATGATAAAATATGCCTTAAAGCTCAGTACCCATGGCATACAATATAAACCCAGAACAACACTAAAGGCCTAAGTACTAGTGGATTTTGTAGCCAAGTTCACGAGAGAGGAAAACTATGTGGAGATTGCCGAGAAACCTATCTGGTTTCTTTATGCCGATGGTTCTTCAACATAAGAAAGAAGTGGTGTAGGCTTAGTCCTTCAAGGCCCCCATAATGTCAAAGTCCATTATGCTGTAAAAGTTGGATTCCTAGCTAGTAATAATGAAGCAAAGTACAAAGCTCTAATCGCCGAATTGAAACTGGCAAAAGAAATTGGTGCTAAGAAACTCAAAAGTGTTCTATAATTCCCAACTAGTGGTAAATCAAGTCACCAGAAGTTATGCAACAAGAGAAGAAGAGATGGGCAAGTATTTATTAGTGATATAAACGCTCATAGAAGAATTCCTATTATTCTCCATTCACAAAATTCCGAGAAGTAAGAATATCGTTGCCAATGAGCTATTGAAGTTGGCCAATATGGCATTCCCTAAGTTGAATGAGAAACTTTTCGTGGAGTTTCTCCCACATAATAGTTTATCTAATCTCTTGCAGAGTTGTGAGTTAGCTCCTTGCCTAAAAGAAGAATCGTAGATGGATTCCCTAGTAAATTATCTAAAAGATGGTACTATCCCTGACGATAAGAAGGAGGTGCAAAGATTGGCTTACCAAGCTACAAACTATATACTGATTGATGGTCAACTGTATAAGCGTAGCATATCTCAACCTTACTTTTGATACCTTTTCTCAAGGGATGCCTTGAGGGTGTTATCTGAACTACATGGTGGTATATGCAGTAATCATATAAATGCGCAAACATTGTACATTCGAGCACTACGTCTTGGCTATTATTAGCCGACTATGAGAGAAGATACAAAGGATGTTGTCCAACAGTATCCTCAATGTTAGGAGCACGAGTCACTGAGTAATGCATCTGTAACTGAGCTATGTAGCCTAACCAACCCTTGGCCTTTCGCTTAGTGGAGGCTAAATATTCTTAGACCCTTTCCAAAGTCTACTGCCCAACAATAATTTGTCATTGTTGCTAAAGATTGCCTTACCAAATGGGCTGAGGCTGAGGCTGTAGCAAAGATCACCAAGCAGAAAGTGGAAGCGTTCGTCTTTAACTTCATCATATCAAAATTCGGAGTTCCCTACATGATAGTCACAGATAATGGCTCGTAGCTTGACAATAACAAGTTTTGAACATTTTGTGAAGGACACGGAATTTGATTCAACTATACATCTATAGTGCACCGTCAAACAAATGGATAAGTCAAAGCAATAAACAAGATCATACTACACAGCTTGAAATGGAAAGTGTATCAAGTTAGGGGGAAGTAAGCCAATAACCTACCAAATGTCCTATAAGGATACAGAACCACTCACAGAACCACAATGGGAGAGATACCATTTAAGTTAACCTACGGTATTGAAGCCATGTTGCCGATTGAACTGGACTTGCTTAATCTACGAATGCATAATTTTGATGTTATGCTCAATCAAGTCAGATTAACAGCGAATCTGGATACTATTAAGGAAATTTGAGACATTACAAGAGCTAAGGTCGCGGCATACCAGCATAAGGTAGCAAGATACTACAACCAAAATGTGAAGCACAAGGTTTTCTGACCTAGAGATCTGGTTTGCCATAAGATGGAAGCTGTTGGTGCACGAGCAGCTCAAGGAAAGCTTGGCGCGAATTGGGAGGATCCTATTTAGATCCGAGAAGTCGTTGGCGAAGGGGCCTATCAACTAGAAAGGTTGGATGAATCCATCATCCCTCGAGCTTAGAACGCCGAGAAACTAAAATTTTATTTCAATTGATGCAGGATAATTTCTACCATCTCATATTTAGCAATATCCAACATGTTCGCAAGATTGGTACTTATTTAAGACAATTATATATTTGAAGTTTTATTATGTTTTGGTTACGATTGCCAAATTAGCGATTTCCATATTGCATGGCAAATGAATTGATCTAAGTTCTAGCCAAATGCGATTAATGACCTATATAAATTAACCTTATGGCTGAGCAATGAAACTAGTCCACACCTCAAATGGTTAATAGACAGTATAAAACAATGGGCGTGTGAAATAAAACATGCCAAGAGATAGTTGAGCGTATGAAATAAAACATGTCGAGAAATAGTTGGGCATGTAAAATAAAATATGCCGAGAAACAAAAAGTGTGTGAAATAAACATGTTGAGAAATAGTTGGTGTATGAAATAAAACATGCTAAGAAATGGTTGGGTGTGTAAAATAAAACGTACCGAGAAACAAAAGGCGTATGAAATAAAAATGCTGAGAAATAGTTCAGCATGTAAAATAAAACATGTCGAGAGATAGTTAGGCATGTGAAACAAAACATGTTGACGAATGAGAGTGTGAAGCAACATACATATACCATACAAATTGAGAAACTGCAGTACGTGAAATTAAATGTCTCAAGAACTTGGCATTGCCTTTACTATATTCCAATTAATAATTACACTAGAACGCAGTGTGCCAATACTAAAAGTCTTATGGCCCACCTTTAGATTTAGTAGAAGTGATTATTAAATCATTAGCTGAGGCTTCATTGATGGCTGGGTTCTCGAAGCGAGCAACTTTCTTTGCAGGAGCTTCATTGCCACTTTGGTTCATACTTTCAGTACCTGTCTCGTCACCTTCATCTTTTTCGACACTACTAACTTGTCATCAACATCAACAAAGTCTAGACATGAGAGATCATAATCGGGATGAAGCTTCAAGACCTCTTCTCTTGTCGCTTGAACCCCCTCCAACAATTTTTTTGTAGAAGCCTCTCATATTGCAGACTAGGAGTGACTATGTCAAGAGCCTCTTCAACAGATGGTCTCCTCCTCCAACTTAGCTACACGGCTTTGTAAGTTCGGCTTGTTGGTTTCCAACTTGTTTATTTGCATCTTGAGCTTATCTTCATCGTTGTTCATCATGCAAATAGTTTGGCCCAAGCCTTAGCACTCTTCCTTTTTCTTTTGCAGTTCCTCTTTTAGGCTTTCAAACTTTTTGTACTATTCTTCCATTTTGGCCTTCAGGCTAGAAATTTCATCAACAGTAAGGTTATGTGCCAATTTATCGGTAGTAAGTTCTTCATTAAGCTTTCTCACCTCCATTTCTGCCTTAATCCTTGTATTCTCAACAGCAGCAGTTTGGGCCTTTGATGCATTGTATGCATCCTCAACTTTCTACAGCAAATTCATTTATTGTAATAAAAAATGGTTAGGTGTTACATAGATACAATTGAAGATATTACCTTCTTTGCCTTTCTGTCGACTTCGTCCAAAGCTGTCAGAATGTAGCTGCTCATCTGGAAAAGGAAATGTGTTAGTTACCTTAACGAATTTGATGATCAAAAGCAATGTACATGGATACTCACATCATACAATTTGGTCACGTTATGGGCCTTATTGTAACCGCCGACCCTGTCAACATCGTTCTTAGCAATATCTTTGTCTTTCGGAAGAGTGATCCCTTCCATTAGAGCCAAAGATTTCGTCTTATCTCCTAAGGTCGAGTTGGTGTCTAAAATTTGGTGGCTCCAACAAGAGACAAAGTACTCACCAACCTCTTTGTTAGGGACGAATTTGGCACCGATGCTGAGAGTTTTAGAACGCATTGCCTTCTTCATGCTTTCGTCTAAGCCCTTAGACTTCTTGATAGGTGATTGGCCGGTGAGTTCCTCCCCTAGTCTTTTGTCACTACTAGAAGCCACCACAATTGCCAACGGTGAGCCTTCTGTGGCAATGGCATTTTTATCCTCCTTACTGAGATGTGTCTCTCATCGCTCACCATCCCTTGGCTCAACTAAAGTTTGAATAATCACGACCTGAGGCTCCTCAAATATAACTACTCGGTAGGCTGTGTTTTCTCATTCTCCTTCAGCTTTTCGGCAGGACGAGAGATCTTTTGCATAGCCATCTACTACGCTGCAGCTTCCTTTATTGGTTTCTTTGCGATAGCAGGCCGAATGATAGCTGCTAAGGTGGTCGCTCTCTTATCAGCCTTAGATTTTTTTGCCTTTACTTGAGCTAGTAGCTTTGCCGGATTTACCTCTCTAACACCCATATCTACGACACAAGTAAACCAATTAATATAAACATGGAAATAATAAGGACTTACATTTTCTGTACTAAGCAAGGCTCAAAGTTCACTATTCTCCCCCTAAGTCTCACGAATAGCTTTCCTCTTAGTTATACTTAGCATAGCGATAATACATTAGTGTACCTTCTTTTTTAGAAAATATTGCTTCTCTATTTTCATAACGCCGTATAATTATCTCGGTGTCCTAAAAGAACATTTTGTTTCTTCTTCTCTCTTGAATTTTCTTCGCTACTGCTATATCATTCAACATCAAATCTATGTCTTTTATATGTATCAGCTCAGTCCATTAGGTCTAGAAGTCTATGTCCTCGTCAGATACTATTGACACAATACGCCCATGCCTCATAGTAGTAAAGTACCACCAGTCAAGCTGCCTCCAAATAGTGAAGAAATACTGAAATGATTGAGGTATAGCCTTGACTTCGACTTCTTCATAAACTATCTCAAAGGCCACCAGAAGTCGATATGTGTTGGGTGAGAACATACTCGGCGTGACTCTAAAATAGTTGAAAAAGCCCTTGACGAAAGCCAAAAAAAGGAAGCGTAACCTAAAATCCAAATATCTCAGGTATATATGGAACTCATGCTCCCTAGGGATGCATACCCTCTCCCCATGTCTCAGCCTTCTCAAATTCCATGCTCTATGAAGATCTTGCCAATACTAATTATATTTTGTGACGAGAACCCTATTGACAGAATTGGCAATTCCATCTAGAGAATTACAAAAATAGGCTATCATGTTAAATAGATTTCTTGCCAAGGACCTCCCTTCCTTATCCCCGGGATAATTATCTACAGAGAGCTCATTGATTTGAGCAAATTTATCCCCCCTTTTCTTTATGTTGTCGGCTGAACTACCCGAAGAACAAGCCACCTAGCTCCTTATTTGGAGGGGAAAAGTGACTTGAGTCTCCATTGCCTCAGAATCGAAAAGCACAAGTTGATGGGCAACTTTGCAAACCATATTTGAATGGTTATGTGAAATGATACGACACAAATAGAAGAATTCGAGTTGAAGATGAGGAAACAAAACAAAGTTTAAGATGCAACTAGAAAGGGCAATTTTGATTGTGAATATTACTTTATATAAGGACAATTCATCCTCGTAACTGTAAATCTGCTTCTGACAGTAATGATGCACTGATATGTTAAGCCTGTAGATCTTGACACATGTTTTGTGATAGAAATCTGACAGCTGAAAACTCTCTGATAGTTATTAGGCCTACTACAAAATAATGACCTAGGCAACAGATGTCATGCCTCCAATTTCTTGGTTTCTTGAATAAGTGAGAGTTTAGAAATGGTGACCTTTCGACTGGGATGTGATCCATCCTACTTCCAGTATTACTTAGCATAAATCTAAAGAATCCCTCCCCCATTTGGCCTCTAGTGCAATATATATATGTGCAACTCCCTTTGTTGATTACTCAAACACGAGAGTTGAGGGGCAAATGTTGATAGTCAATTTTCGCTCATCTGACACTCGGCCTTTCATCTGTCGAGAGCCGTGTAACTAACTCTCTCAGCAATTGCACTGTACATATGACACGTGGCTTTATGTCAAGTATAAGAAGTGCTCCTAGATTGAATTCAAGTCTATGGTGTGAACAGTTATCTTAAGTACGGTTATATCACACGACTGCTTGCTACCCCTACATATTAAGGGAGATGTCAAGTCAAGAAACTTCTACGTATCTTAACGATTATCCCGACAACAGCCTTAGACACTATGACCATCTATAAATATTGAAAAGAAACTCTATAAGGGTCCTGACTCTTATTATTCACATACTTTACATACTAAGTTACCTTACCAACCTAGGCATTGGAGTGGCCACATCGGACTGGCCCCGGTATCAAGTGTTTCACTTTCTCTTGCAAGATTTATCCTTACCCCAAAGTTCACTAACAATAAATACTAAGGGGATGATTAGGGGATAAGTAGATGTAATATGTATTTTCTTTGAATTATGATGCTTGGAGAGATGGAAGAGGGGAGTGTATACATTTTAGTTAACTGTACAAAGTATAGGTGACTTTCTCTTGATTAGTTAATGTTATTCTTGATTTGAACTTTCAAAATCTTTGTTTAAATGATATGATAGAACTTTATCTCATATAGATTAATTGTTGAACTCCAGTATTTTAGTGTTCTTAGTGCATGTAAATTGTGACTATGTGAGTCGTGCAATTGAAAGTTGCACGAACCTGACTTTAATTAAATTGAATGTGAATTGATAGGAAAGCCATATCTCTTAAGCATTAAATAAAATTGGTGTCTAATCTATGGTTGGTTTTCATGTAACATTGTAATTAGTGTAGTACTTGTCCTTAATTTTTTTTAATTGATATATGTTTTGCAAATTTTTTTTATTAATATATGTTTTGCTACAAATAAGCAAATTATAAAGTTGGGGGTTATCGACCCACTCAACAACACTACACTCAAGAGCTACAATAGCAACTGCAAATAGGGGAAAACACCAAACATAGAGGCCATCGAGGCCAACTACAAACAATCTTTAGTGGACCAAGCTTATTGATTAAGGATTGATTTACCCCATCACAGCATGAGGTACTCTTAATTTAAACCAAACTAAGAATCGACACAACTATATCCTTCACTAAGGAAGACAAAGTAGGTGTCGAATATCCACACATCAACCCCTTAGTCATCAATGCTAAAATAAGATACTTTGACGTCCCCAAAACATTTGTGGACAACAATAGCATAGTAGATACCCTATTCTTCTTGGCCTATGAGCAAAAGAAAGACTAGCACGATGAGCAACTTTGCCCATATAAGCAAAATCTAGCAGGCTTTAGAGGAAAGACAATCCTTGCAAAGGTACTCATCACATTGCTTGTTAAATTAGGTGTATCTTACAGCTTGTTGACTTTGTGGTCATCTATCACTGGTCCCCCTACAACACCATCTTGGGGCATCCCAACCTCAACGAATTTGATATCTATATCAACTGGAGATTCTTCATGTTGAAGTTTCCCATACCTACGAGAATTAGGGTTATTGTCCTACACCCTATATGTTAGTGACATTTTGCATGACAAGATTATGTATATCGAGTCTACCTTAGAAACTATACTAACCTCCTTAGGCAAACTAGTTGAATAGATTGAGGTCACATAATAAGGTGATTACTCTAACTAGACTATGTGAATAGGGATGTCCTTATCCCCTAAAGAAAAGGATAAATGATAACCTTCTTATATACCAACTTAGATGTCTTTGCTACATCTCCAGATGAGATGTCTGAGATAGTTAACATTCTTGAGGCCACACACTAGTTAAGGGTCGATCCTTACATATGGCCCCTGAAATAGAAGGGGTAGCACTTTTCACCAAAGCGACAAGTCACCATAGAAGGAAGTAAATGGCAAATGGAGAATGTGTATTACTAACCTAAACAAGGTATGTCTCAAAGATTATTTTCCCCTCCATAGGATTGATTAGCTCGTCAACTCTATATCGAGCTATACAACCAAATCCGCATGGTCCTTGAGGATCAAGTCCACACCTCCTTCGTCATAGATTTTAGAACATAATGCTATAAGTTATGCCATTCAGATTCAAGAATGCCAAAGCCACCTATTAATGCCTAGTAATAATGGTCTTCAAACCATAGCTCGAGAGGAATGTCGAGGTTTATGTTGACACTATGATAGTCAAAAGCAAGAGTAAGACCAGCCACATTTGACCTCTACAAGACCTTTAACACATTCAGAAAGTACCAAATGAAACTTAGCCCCCAGAATTGCATCTTCAGCATAGGCTTTGGTAAGTTTTTCTGCTACATGGTCATGAAGAGAGGTATCAAAGCCATCCCGACAAGATCTAAGCAACAAATGGCATGAAGGCCCTTCAAAAGATTAAAGAAGTCTAGTGTCTTACAGGTAGAATAGCCACCCTAAACCATTTCCTCTCACGAAGCGCTAATAAGTATTTTGAGTTTTTTAAATTGCTAAAGAACCCATCGAAATTCAAATGAATGCCTAAATGCGAAGTCACCTTCGATAAGTTGAAAGAATTCCTCCACAATCTACCTGTACTTTCTAAACTAGTCTTCGATGAAGACCTCTACTTATACTTGGCTTTCAGTAACCGTACTCTATTCAGTACTCGTTTGAAACTAGTTTACTATGTCAGCTACATGCTGCATGGTTTGGAGATTAGGTATGTGTAGATCAAAAAGCTTACCCTTGCTATAGTCATCATAGCTTGTAAGCTCCACCTATATTTCCAAGCATACCCCAATATTGTTCTCACCGACTAGCCATTACGGACTCTCTAATTGAAGCTTAACACCTTAAGGAATCTAGTTAAGTACTCTCTAGAGCTCGGCGCCTAATGTGTTCACTACTACCCCGGCTAAGCCATAAAAGAATAGGTATTTGCAAACTTTGTCGCTGAAATACTAGAGAAGATGAATCGCCCACTCATATTGGTATACTAGAGTAGACCCTTTACATGGATGAATCATCTATTAAAGAGGGGGGAGTGGGGGTGGGTGGAGTAAGGTGGTGAGTATTCTAAGGTCCTTATGGCACTAAGGTCCTATATGCACTTAGATTTAGATTCCACGCAAGCAATAACGAGGTAGAATATGGGGCCCTCATTGTGGGATTACGATTGCGATAGACATAGCCACCAAGAACTCAATATATACTTGGATTCTCTATCAATAGTGTAATAGGTAAAAGGGGAATAGGAAACGAACAAGGAAAGCATGACGAAATACCTACTAATGGTTTGAAACTTGGCTTCAAATTCTTCCTTCTATACCATAACCATGGTAGACAAATTCTCTAAGCTCGCTTCCATACCCTTACCCACACCATGGGAAGCTAATAGGCAAGTCTTCCTCTAGTTTACGCTACAGCGTATTGTTAATGAGTCCCCTTAACCAGTCCTCCCAATAAGTCCTCGAAATTAGCATTGTTCCCACCAACCGCTCCTAAATGGACCCTATCATTGACTACCTTAAGACTGATGCCTTACTTGAAAACAGAAATGAAGCTAAAGGTCTCATATACAATGCAGCTGACTATACTATCATAGATGAAGTCCTTTACAAGCGCAGACACAATTTAACCCTCCTCTAATGCCTGAAAAGAGGAGAAGGGCTCCACTCCTTCGAAGAGCTACATGCTGGCATCTATCGCAATCACATCTAGGCCTAGGCCTTACACATTTGAGCCCTTCGCCTCAAATATTACTAGCTAAACATGAAAGAAGATACTAAGGCCTTAGTGCAACATTGCCATACCTACTAAAAGTACGTACCCATCAATTGAGCACCTAGCAGGGAGCTTCACACCATGATTGGCCCATGGCCCTTTGCCCAATGGAGACTCAATATCCTCGGGCCCTTCCTTAAGGCATCGGGTAGATAGTAGTTTGTCATAGTAGTTGTGAACTACTTTACAAAGTAAGTTAAAGCGTAAGCCATCGCCACCATCATAGTACAAGTGGTAGAGGTTTTATCTTAGCAAACATCCTCACCATATTTGAGGTCCCTTATGCTCTCATCATCGGCAACGAAAAATAGTTCAACAGTACAGGATTCTAGGAGTTTTGTGACTTACACCTCATCCAGCTTTGATATACCTTTGCCACTTACCCTTAAGCAAACAAGCAAATCAAAGTAATCAATAAGATTATCCTTAGAAGCTTAAAGAAGAGGGTCAACCAAACTAGTGGCCAATGGACAACCAACTCCTAGTTATCCTTTGGGGATACCGAACTATATATCAACCATCCATAGGTAATACTCCTTTTCACCTCACATTCGATATGAAGCAATGCTACTGATGGAGCTTAAGCTCTCAACAAGGAAAACCCAAAACTTTAACATCATTGTCAACAAGGTGTCCCTTTAAGTGAGCCTAGACACCATTGATGAAGTAAGAGAAGTAGCAAGGGCCCGAGTGGTCATATACCAATAATGCATGGCTAGATACTATAATAAGAAAGTAAAGCAGATGGTTTTCTAATCGAGAGCCTCATTTGTAGAAAGCTTGAAGCAATAAGGTCTCAAGAAGGGTAAGGGATATTGTTGCCTAATTAGGAACACTTAGTGCAGGTCAAAGACGATGTGGGCAATGGTACATATAGGCTTGAGACATTAGATGGAAAACCCATCCCCAGAATGTGGAACACAAACAATCTCTGACCTTATTTTATGTAGATCACATGTATACTTGTGTATCTTGGAATGCAAAGTGACCTTGATAGTTATCCCATCCTTTGTATTTTATAGTACTATCATCATTACACCTCGCCCCATTAGTTAATGAACATAAAGGTGTTGAACTAATGAACACAAAGGTGTCAAACTAAGTTAAGTTGATCTTCATGCTTAGTGTTTGGACACTTTCACAAGTCCTCTCAACTAAGGCAATCTAAGCCTTGAGCTCTACCTTGAGCATCTACTAGTTTTCTATACCTAAGGGCTTCATAGGATAGGCACATAAACTACGTCCATCACACCTAACCTCCTTAAATTAAGGCTTTATTGGCTTGATGCCCCTAATTGGACATTACCTAGATTGAGACTCCTAAGCCACGACCTAAAAACGTACGACCCTACTAATGGTTGAGTATACATTCAAAAACAAAACAATAAAGTAAAATATACATGAGTACAATAGTGGAGCAAAAATTACATGGTGAATGATAATTAGCAATTAAGGACCTTCCACTTAAGTGATTCAAGTCATATAACCTTTGGAGTTGGCATCCCAAACCATTTACATCATCAATAATTCAATACATAAGCAGCATTGCCCCAGTGAAAAAAGGGAAAAAAGAAAGGAGGGGGGTGCTAGAAGTAAACACCAAAAGAAAAAAAAAAACAAGAGTCTCTTAAGCCTCTCTAAGACCAACCCCTATACCCCACCTCACCCCAACATCCACCATATCACCCCCTCTTCCCCCCTTGACCCCTCCCCCAACACAACCTCCCCATTACCTTCTCCATCATCCTCTTCATCCTCGAACTTAGCTGGATGCTCTTCTATCAAACAATTTAAAAAGCTAAAATCAAACTTAGGGTAGACGTCCTCTCAATCCATCTTCGCCATCTTAGCACCATCTCGGCCAGCATCCATCATGATGTCATTGAAGATCTAACTCGAAAAAAAAAAAAAAAACTCATTGAATAGCTCATCTTCTGCCACCTAGATCAAGTCACAGCCATTCCTCAGCTTTACTTCCCTCTTCTGAAAACTGGCGTGAGCTTCAATGAGCTCCCTTCTCAAATGGTTGACCTCCTTCCTGGTCACTTTTTCCCCTTCTAAGCAACATGGGCATGCACATTGGTAGCCCTCAGCCACTCTTAGGCAACCTCGATCTCTAGCTTAGTTGATTCCACTTGCCTTCTTAGTGTAACAAGCTCCTCTTTGTGAGGAGCAAGCTTCTACTCCAAGTCCTTTACCCGTTTCTCACATCTGCCTTAGACCTAAGGCCAGCAACCTCCTACCCCAATTGCATTTTATTTATAGCCTGCTTGCTGTACTCCCCTTGAAGCCCCAAATTTTCTCCCTCAAAGTGATTAGCTCTTGTCTTAACCCCTCACTCTCTTTACTTCCTACCTACTTGCTTGCTTACAAAGCCTCCAATAGAAACAGAAGTAAATATATGCCCATGCATACCTCAAGAGAATATAAATATAATATAAACACCTCTAATTGCACTTGCTCGAGAAGGCGACTCCTATAGGTTAATGCATGCCTGCACAAGGTAATAGCATCACTTAAAACCCTCAAAGCCATCAACGAACATTTACTGAAGGACTTATCCTACATCCACAAAGCATTTGTCCTCTTCAATGGACACTCTCTAATGATGCGAACATTATTATAGATTTGAATTGAGCTACCCATCTAAGCCTTCAAATGCAATACCGAAGGAAGTTGCTCTTGCATAATGTTGCCAGCTCTACTACCACCTAACCTTCCTTAGCTATCAGATTGTTCCTCTACATCTAATACGGGCTCTTCTTGAATAACCCTATCCCCTAAGTAAGCACCCCTTGGGTCAGGCATAGGTATACACGACCTCTTATCTATAAGCACAACTCACTCGCGTGTATAAATCTCGCAAATTTTAGCCTTTTAAGTATAGAGTCAAACTCGAGTGCTATAGATAATTTCCTTAATTCAAAAAAATTGATAAATTTAAAACTGAATAAAATTTTAAATACAAAACTTAAGATGAATATGAAAAACATTAATATATTATTTGGAACCTTAATCGCATACAAAAACCCTAAACCCAGTATATGTGTAAATATAAGAGATGGAACTTGAACATAATAAAAAACCTAGAACCAAAACCCTAAGCTTATAAAACACATAAATTTACCTTAATAGTGATAAAGCTCTAATTTGGTAAAAATATTGATAGATGCACGTAATCGTGTAAAATTGCTAATGAATGAGTAGAGATAATTTCTAAATATTAATAAACATCAGTAAAAACAAATCAATTAAATAAATTAGCAAGATTACAAATATTATCTTATGATTAATTATGCCATGACATATGTGCATATATATATGTGTGTGTGTGTGTGTGTGTTAGTTTTATATTGATGTAATTATTTTAATTTAATTTTACAACATAACTTATGTTTATGTACTATATTGTGTATATTAATTTTATAGTCTATATTTTTCCATACTTAAATCATATTTTATTCTAAATATTACCTAAAAGTTGGAAAAGCTTTAAGAAAAGTTAAAAAGCAATTTTATAAATTTTTGTTTCCTTCCTTCTTTCTTTCTTCTTTTCTGTATTTCCTTCTCTAAGTTTCAGCTGCCATGTGTCCTTAAAGGTTATCCCATGTAATAAAAAGTTGAGAACAAGATAAAAAAATAATGTCAACTCATTAATTATGCACCTTATCTTCTTATCATTTTCTTCTTTTTTTTTTTTTCCTTCTTTCCTTTCTTTTTCATTTCCCTTTTCCTCTCACCACCAACTGAGTCTTCCTATCTAGAACCCACTTTAACCTTCTTTTTTCCTTTTCCAAATTCAAAACAAAAACCAGGTCTTTTCCTTCTTCTTTGGGGCCAAGATATGCATCTCCTCCCTAAAGTTCCATCTTTCTCATTTTTCCTCTCTTTTTTTTTTTCTAACATTTATTACCTCTATTTTCTTCACATATTACCTTATCTTCACTTTAAGGAAGTTAAGGACTTCAAGAGGGAAATAGGAAGACTCACCATCAAGAATTTCAATACAAAAAGTAATCAAAACGTTACCTTATATTATATTTGTTTTTTCCTTGTAATATAAGTTTATATGTATTCTTCAATTTTTATATGTATTTTGTAGTACTACTTGTATTAGGAGATACATACATACATACATATATATATATATAGGAACTATATGTACTTTTAGTATCTTTTTAGTAATAATGACATGTATATGTATTTGATTTTATGTACCGAGTAGTATCAAATACATGATGATTTAAGTACACAATTTTCCCTCTTCTTAATCCTATATTTATATATGTATACACTTAAATATATTTATTTATATGTTATATATATATGGTTATATTTATTCATATGTTATATATATGTGGTCCCCTCACATGTATAGTTCATGTAAAGTATTACTAATTATACATACTTCAATATACAACTATAAATATATTGTGAAATAGTATAAATACATATGTAGATAAGTAGTAAAATATGGAAGTATATGTATACACTTATAAATATATATATTTCTATTTTTATGAGGTTTAAATAAATATACATATAATATAGTATAAGTATTTGCATATGTACATATATAAAAAAAAACATGTATATGTATATTAGTGCTTTATTTTCTTAAAAATAGGTTAACAATATAAATATATATATATACATGTGTATGTGTTGGACGTGGTCTAAAAAGAAGGATAGGAAATAATTTTTCCAACATTTAATTATTTGTGGTATTAGATATATATATATAAATATATCAATATTATAAATTGGTAAAAATAAAAAATTAGGAAAATTGCATCATGAACCACTAAAAAGTTGCCATGTTAGCTTTTCCAAAATTTTTTTATTTAAATTGCAAAATTATAAAAATCATAATAATAAATTAATTAGCAAATATAATTATAATAAGAATTAGGATAATTAATGTTTTAGGCTTAAAGTTGTAAATGAAGAATTATGGCAATTTGGACAAAAATAATAATAATAATAATAATAAAAATAATTAGAAAATATAAAAATTTATAAATTATTTAGGCGATTACTAAAGTTAAACAAAAGCTTAATAAATAAAATTATTAAGAAAAGCCTAAAATGATAATTTAAAGCATTTGGGCATAAAATAAAGAAATTCATAACACTTTAGGCTCATAATAGAAAATGCTAGTTCCAATGCTATGTGAAAATACGTTCGAAGACAAAAAAGATTGACTATAAGATCATAAAAATCGGAGTTAAAATAAAAAAGTTATATGCGATTTAAGATTTTGGGAAAATTAAGGAATATAAATAGATTGATTAAATTATTCAAGTGATTTGGCCTTATAAATAATTAACTAGAATAAAATCCCAACAAAATAAAGAAATATCTAAACGTAATTGTTTACAAATTTTCATGTATATTTTTATATGAAGGGAAACCGATAAACACATATTATAAAGTACGGACAAAACAAAATTATAAGGCTCGAAGTTATTCAAAAGGTCAAAGTTCTATGCATATACATGTATAATTAAAAGTCAAAACATTCTAAAGAAGATATGCTTCTATAGGTACAAATAATTAAATATATAAAATGTAATGATAATATTATATTAATACGAAAAAACAACGATAATAATAATAATAGAATGGGATAATACATCTACAAGAATTAAAATGAATATATTTAAATATGTATGCATGCTCATGCAATATGTTCTTAGAATAATATTATACTACGATTAAGTTGGAGTTTTCATTATCAAGTTAATTATTTAAATATATAATTTCTAGATTTTTCACCTAACTCTATTATTTTGTCTAACTTATACTATCTATTCTACTATAAACAATTGCTATAATTAAATTATACTATAACAAAATATTGATACCAAATTTACAAATAGTCAAATAATCTGAACTTATATAATATTTAATAAGTTATATATTGTTACTCACAAGATAAAGTAATACTTTCTATTCATTGCAATAAATAACTCATTCAATGTGAAATATTCTTAAAAGTTTTAACTAAATTATATAGTTAAAGAAGTACACTCAAACTCAATAAGGATTGACTATGAAAATGTGAAGATTTAATGTAAAACTAAAAAGTTATATGACATTTAAAACCTAAATAGAAAGGGGAATTATAAGTAAATAGTAAGTTGATTAGGATTGCAAGTGTCTAATTATTACTTGTTTCTTATGCAAAATGTTGTTAAAATCTAACAACTAAAGAATTGATTGTATGATTAACTATTGCAGGATTTGGATGTTTTGCTAATATTAGTTGATCACTTAATAATTTAAATTAATCATATTTGACTTATCTTAAATTAAAAAGGATCATGTATATGCATAAATATTGCATTTACTATTATGGCTATCACCTTACACGAATGGTAATGAAGGACCTTGTAAGGATGGAGATCTCATGTGATTTGATTATTTATGATTAGTATAATGTAGGAGTACTTGTACAATAGGACCTTAGCTTGGCTCACAGGCTTACTTGGCACTAAAGACATTAACCATAGATAACTAAGGGTTGAGTTTAGAGAACCTCGCTATAGGCCATAATTGTAGATTACGAGGGCTACCTCACCGCTAGACTTAGGAATTTGTGAGTTATTGAACTTTTAGAAATAAAAATAGATTTTCAAAATATGGAATTTCAATATATTGTTGAAAGCCTATGTAGTAGAACTCAATTGTGATTGGTGGCGATGAATCTCCAACCCTTACCTCTGAGGGTGTTAAATTCGAAGTTATATGTAGCACTTGGTCAACTGTATACATTGTTTGGTATACTACTTGTTCATGCATCTATATGTTCATTAATTAATTGCTTGATAACCTGCTTACCAATATAGTAGGAGGGATATCTCACTAAGCTCATATAGTTTACTCCCCAAGAGTTTATTTTGCATGTTTGTTTAAGATGGGATTAGGATAAGTTTTGAATGCAAAGTTCAAATTCAAGATATGTAAGAGAAAGTTAGAGAATATTGGGAAATGTATAACTGATACAGGAACATCCTATGTAGAAAGTATTTATATATTAGGGTTTTGTATAATTTAGTATTTTTTGTAATTTATAAAATTGATTTATCCCATCGTATTATCTAGTAGGGGATATCGATTCTTTGTGGTTTTGAGTGACTGTGAAATATTAGAAATCCATAGTTATTCATATTTTACGATAAGTTAACAAATTAAAAATTGGGAACCCTACTAAGCCCCCCTTAAGGTCCAACAACATGACCCCTACTCTTGCACCCCCTTAGTAACAACTACTTACACTCTCTACCTAGGCACCACCTACTCAAGTGCCCTCTAATAATGTGACTCCCTAGTAACAACACCTCGTTTGTGATTTTCTCACCTTAGTGTGACTATAGTATCAATACTCACAACAACCTCTTGCTACACAACAACATTTAAGGGAACGACAGCATGGACACCTCTCAACCCCTCGTTGATAACCTTCTTTGATTTCACCTTGATTACTACAAGCTTCTTCTTCTTTACTAGAGTAATCTCAAGAGTGGCCTCATTGGCTGCGTCAAGAACAGCCTCGTCACCCTCTGCTAGCCTCTTTCTCTTACATCGATGCTTTTCCTTTAGGATTTGCAACATTTGCTACTTTAAAGCATTGGTCAACAATTTGTGCACTGCAAAAACAACAAACTACTTTGTAATAGAAACAAAAAATAAAGACAACATACCTATGGAGGAGAGTGGCCTCGAGCCCCCTTACCACTACATTGGCAATCAGCAACAAAGAACCCTCGACTACCTTCCTCGACCATAACAACGTCCATATTTGTCTCCTAGGCATGCAGCACCTCACTCTTCAATTACAGTTCTATAGTCTCTAAAGTGTCAAAACCCAGTCCTTTCCACCAACTAATATTAAGGACCAAGTCCTTCGCCTCTTCATCTTCTCCTTTTAGATGATTAATCGGCTTCGTATAGATTAGTCTCGTCCACTTCATTAGAAAATCCATCATATGAGGTGACCTCACAACAAAAAATTGGTACTTCTAATCATCAATCTTACTCTTCTATCCTTACAAAAGTTTAGTTGGGGACCCTTAATTTAAACTATATATCTAGCTACCAAGGTTCCCTTTCAAGTGAAAGAAATATTGAAACAATCGAGCTATAGGCCTCTTCATATGGAAGATGAACATGACCTCAAATGCTACCAATGCCTACCAAGTATTCGGGTGGAGGGAGCTTAGACACAAATGAAAGTACCTAAAGACCTGCAACTAAAATTTGGTAAAGGGCTAGCGCAAGCCCATCTTTACGGCCTTCTAGTATGTGTAGAACGAATGCCTATCATTACCATAATCATACATCTATACACTTTCCTCGGGTATAAACACTCCTAAGAGTTAGTATTCTAATGGACCTTATTATGAACATTTAGCTACTGTTCCTCCTTATGAGTGTATTTTACTTGATTAACGATGCCGTCACCATTAGTGATTGGCAACAGAGGCTTGATCAACTCCTCCTTCTTGAGCAAATACTTGCACCGAGGCCTTGCCTCCGCGAAGGTGCTCCTTACCTCCTACAAATAACTCATTTCTATCCCATTGTCTCCAATCACCATAGTCCATTGAGGGGGGGGGGGGGGGAAGGTATGGTGAAGTGGGGATAAGCTCATCCTTACGGTCTGTGCTTGCTAAAGCCTTACTCGTAAATCGACTAGTTCTTAGTTGTTGTGGTTGATTAACCATCTTCGTAAGTTGAAAGCAAGAGAAAAAGAGGGAAAGGACGGAAAAACACAAGATTAAGGGAGAAAAGCTCTCAATGGAACTTTGATAAAATGATAGCTAAAAGTAGAAAATGGATTGACCCCTAAGCCCTCATATAAGTTGACAAGGGCCATACAAGGCATCGTTTCATGATCTTCCTTTGTACAAAGCCACATGTCACAAAGGACAAATCAATGGTCAAGAATTGATTGTTGGGAAGATTGCCAAATGGGCATCTGCATGCGCAACATTAATACTACATGAATCCCAAGGACCTTAGGCACCTAAATGATCACATCGATCACTTCAATAGTCACACTTAGTAGGAAGGGGACTAAAGACCTGGATCATGATCAAATTAGGGGTAAGCTTAGATGTGTAACCCTCATGAACTTATGACAGTCTACAAGTGTTAGCCTAAGGCCCTCTTATCCTGTAAACCCCTAAAATTATCAACCTAGCTTTTGTAATAGACTCAACCATGTTAGACAATTTCGGAGTCGACAAGGCTAATGAAAGTAAAAACCCTAAAAGACTTACTCAATCGCGTAAAGAATTTTTGTACCCTAAATGTTTTTAAATGCTAAAGATTTTATTCAAAAGTGATAGAAACCCTAAAAATGATTATTTTAAAGACACATGTGCACTAATCCAACATGATATACCCTAAAACCCTAATTGATAATATAATGCTTATCCTTTTGTCCAATTCACTAGTAAAGGGTTAGAGATGACCCTTATTCATACTTATATGCTTTGAATCCTTAGGTAATCCATTAGAAATTAAGATAATGAGTCATAGATTATATTCACTTCTTAAGTAAGTGATTAAGATAGTTTCACTTAGAGTTAGGGTAATAGTTGAAGATTAGGTTTATGTAGTGAACCTTAACGCAAAAAATTGGTACTTTTTGCATTTGTTATTCAAAGTAGTTTATCAAATGAGATATATAGGCTATGAAGACCTAAAGTAAGATCTCATCAACAATGTTTCCTAATTAATTCATCAAATATCTCATTTCCCCTCATTTCCTTCATTTTTCCTCTAATTTCCCTTAATTACTACATTATGTGCACAAAATTAAACATACTTAAGGAATGTTGACTAAGGTAATGCATGTTGACTAAAGTCAAAGAGTTGACCAAGTCAACACATGTTGACTAAAGTCAACATTTTGAAAAGTCAAAAGTTTTAAGAGATAAGGAAAATATCTTAGTAACTTAATGATGATTTTCTTTTCTTTTCATTTTGATTTTTCTTTCCTCTTCTTGCAATTGTTGCCGTCCACAATTTTGCTCCTTAGGCCCCACCATTTGTTGTCTTCCATAATTGAAACAAAACAAAAGAAACAAAAGAAAATCCTCCATTTCATGCCGTGAACATCCCTCCCCTCTTTCACTTTCATTCCTTTCCCTTTTGTCTCCTTAAACTTCAACAAATTAAAGGTATGTTCTTAAGTTGTTTTATGTTACTTTATGTTATTCATTAGTTAGTTAATTAGGTAGATTAGATAAGTGGTTAGGTGTTTAGTGATGTCTTGAAGAGAAGGAAACAAAGTTTCCATCTTTAAGTGTAGAAAATGAAGAATCATGAAGGAAATGGAAGAAATACATGTGTATGTACTCTTAGATGTGTATACATAAAGAAATACCAAAGAAATACAAGTATGTGAATCTTTATACATAAGTATGTATCATGTACATAACCTAACTTAAGACCATATCTAACTATATATGTATATACTATACTAAATACATACATAGAACTAAAAAAGGGATGAAATTGAGAGGATTTTCTTAAGGAAAACTTTGGCATACGAATTTTTAGTATAAAAATACGTATCCAACCGTATAGGTATATGAGTAGGTATACATGTATAAATACGGTATAAGTATATGTAGATGTATAAGTATATGTATGTATAAGGTATATGTACATAAGTATAAAGTAAGAAATAAATGTACATAAGACATGTACATGTGACATAAGCATGATGTAATGCTTATGTAATCAAATAATGAGGTAGATGATGATATAAGCATATGATGACATAAAGAAAAGATGACATAAGCAATGACATAAAGAAAAGATGATGTAAGTAATGACATAAGCATAAGTTTAGAAAATGAGAAAAATAAGAAAATGTAGGTAATTAGATACTAAAATTAGTAAATCCTAATACACCTTGTAAACTAGATTATACCTAAATCAGTACATGAATTAGTAATGACAAAGTAAATCCCTTAATTATAAGAATTTAAGGAATAAAGGTTATAAATATAAGTAATAGCAATACTTAAGTATTATAGCTAAAAATTTCTATAAATTAGTTCATAATATAAAATAGGGGTCTTAACATCCAAAACAAACATTACCGTATGAATATACGTCCGAAAACGATGAAAAACGACTATAAATTCATAAATATCATAAATGAAACGAAAAAGTTATATACGATTAATAATAAAGTCTAACCGGGTAAAAGTTGATAATAGTCTAAGTAGATTAGGTAATTAAATGTTTAGAAGTATTAGTTAAATTAGTTACTTACTAGTCTTATCAAATCGTAATGATCAGGTGACTCTGAGGAGCATGAGGACCTCCCAATCGACTACTACGATTAGGGCAAATCACCATGGCCGAGTGAGTATTTACCCAATGATTCCATGCTTGTTTTGTGATTGTAGATAGTGGACTTAAATACTATTGTTAATTGATGATTGTGTGGGGTTTGGGAAACGCTTGTGTATGCCGGTATGTCTTGAGTTGTGAACTTATCTTAACTATTGATAATGCTATGGTTGTTGCATGGTAGTATAGAAAATGATTGTGTACAATTGGATGGTCATAGCATAAATTGAACCTAATTATACTCGGCCTATAAAAAGAAATTGAGACATGCATTAACATGCATAGCATGGATACTATTCCGGCCGTCACATCACACGGAGGTAAAGAGAGGCCATTCGGGGGTTGATATTATTCATTTATTTGGTTCTGTACGGTGCACTCGTACAAAATGACCTTACCCTGGCCTGCGGGAACACTAGGCGTTGGAGGCGCCAACCGCCTGGCTAAGGGTCGAGTCTAGAGGCCTCCGTTTAGGGGTGAGTATGGACTGCGGGGGCCCACTCACAATTATACTAAAACTTGGGTTTTTCTGAAAATAAAAGAATTATTGATATAAGTACGGAACGTGGGGTTCCGTAGTAAAGTAAGTTCTAGTATAATACCTGGATCTGATTGGTGCCGTGTATACTCCAACCCTGACTTCGGAGGGTGTTAAATCTGAGTTACATATATGAACTAGTTAATTATACGTATTGTTTGGCATTCTGGTTGATCATTCATTCATATGCTTGAATATAATGTATTTATAACTTGCTTGTGGTGTGGCTGAGGGTCTTGCTCACTAAGCTTAGGCTTACACCCATTTAAACTTTTGTTGCAGGATAGCCTGTTCGTAGAGACAGGACGAGGAATGCCACAGGTTAGCCTGGGGATTTGGGCAAGAGCGAGCTGCTATGTGTACTGAGAGAACGGTTTATGTAGACTTCTACTTATGTACTTTTGTTTATCTTATTATATTAGACCTAGACATACTTAAATGCTACGTAATGTAAGCTTTGTAACTTAAATTTTATATAAATATGTTTGTGTAATGATATCAAATGAGTCTAGATGTTCTTTGGAAACTAGTGGTTGTAGAGCCTTGTATATTGTGTGAAGAGTTCTTGATTGGAAGGGTAACCAATCAGGGGTTCTTTGTACAGTATACGGCGTTTGCCACGACTAGGCCGTCCTTAGTTCGTGACATATCTTAATGCTTGATGTTTGTCTTTGGACTAATGACTTCAAGTCAGCTTCGTGAGGTGGTCTTCCTAACTTAATTTGCACACAATCCCAAGTTGGCAAAAGATAATGGCCTCCATCTAAGGTGGCCGATTCCTAACTTCAATTCAACTCTTTGTTTACCTCAGGGAGCTATGATCAGCTTGAACCACCTGGAGTAGATGACCAAGGACTTTAGAGAAGCGCATCCACTGCGCCTCCTCTACTGTAATAGTCACTATGGGGCAAGGTCCCTTTGTACTTATCTAAAATTGCAATGGCACACTCTTCTTACACCGTATATGTACAACTGTAATGGCCTTAAGAGGTAGCCCTCCTCACATTCAGAAGCAACCAAGGATTACCTAATCTCTTAGAATATGTAACCAAAAACCACTATGGAGCCTATGGAAGTCACTTGAGTACTCTGAGCTTGAAGGGACAACCATTGCAAGGTCGAGAAAGTAGGTAAGCTTATACAAACTACCATTTTCTTGAGTTATAGCGGTTTCCTTAGGAGTCCTTTGGCTGATGAAGGTTGGGAAGCCCTAAGCCATTGGAATCTCCCCTTCTTAGGACTAATAACATCATTACTATTAAGAACTACCTAAACATATGACATGAGATCCTTAACAACAGTGATGCCTATTCTTGGTGACTTAAAGAGAAACAATAGAGTAGAGGCTGGGGGTGTAAAGTCCTTGTATACCTACGATTGGTACTCAAGTGGCACCTTTAGCAATTGGACAACCCATTACACTCCACAATTAGTACTCAAAGGAACCATTAGTAGGATAGAACCCCAATTTGAATGCTCTCTCCCTCAGTATGATCATTTGGGACTCCCTCATTTTCCACAAACTTTATGGAGACTAAAGGAGTATGCCACTACTAAAGGAGTATGCTACACTCTCAAGTAGCTCAAATGGAGCAAAGCTAGAATAAAGAGAATGGTCCCCAATCACCCCTTTTATATAGTAAAGCAAAAGGAAATATAGCACATCTACGTATAACCTACCTGCTCATCTAACGATTGAAAATGGGTAGTAGTGAAAGGCTGACATTAATGCCCATCAAACTTCCTCCTAATGTCGACATAACTTTTCTATTGACTTTGTACTATCCTCATTCATTCCTGTATCACATATACTTTCTCTTTAAGATCCTATAACATTGTTGGTTTGATCGTTACCTACTTCATCTCCATACATTGGAGATTTACACTTGCATCCATACAATGCTTTATATGGAGCCATCTGAACAGTACTATGATAACTATTATTGTAAGCAAATTCCACCAATTCTAAATGATCATCCTAGCTTCCACTAAACTCTAATATACATACTCTTAGGATATCTTCTAATGCATGTATGGTAAATTCTAATTGTCCATCACTTTGTGGATGATATGTCATACTGAGGCTCAATTTAGTTCCCAATTCTGCATGCAACAATTGCCATAACCATGACATCAAAAAAGAATCAAGATTAGAAATAATTGATATCAATACTCTATGCAAACAAACTATTTCCTTGATATATGTCTCTACTAACTAAGGTACGGCTAAGGTTTGTTTTTATCGCTAGAAAATGTGTAGACATGGTAAGCTTATCTGTAATAACCCAAATCATATCATATTGCTTCCTTGTTCTAGGTAGGCCACTTATAAAACCCATTGTCATAAGCTCCCATTTCCATTCAGGTATCAGTAAATGTTGTAATAATCCACCTAGCCTTTGGTTTTTTGCTTTCACCCTTTGATAAGTGACACACTTATAGATATATTGTGCCACATCACCTTTCATTCCTATGCAATAAAACTTTTACTTCAAATCTTTGTACATTTTGTTATTTCTAGGTTGTAAGGAATAATTTGCATCACAAGCTTCCTTTAGGATCACTTCCTTAACTTCTGCATTCTTTGTAACACATGCTCTTCCCTTAAATTTCAACACTCCCTTATCATCAATCTAGAAGTTAGGGTGTTAGTCCAAATTATCTCTGATTTTTTGCAATTCTACATCCTCCTTCTAAGCTTTATATATTTTAAGAGTGTAGGTTGCACTTCCAAAATTTTTAACATATACCTACTCCCTTAGACTAGAATTTCTAAATTCATCCTTTCCATTTCCTCAATCAATTCCTACTTATCCATAACTAACATGTTGGCACTACTGAATTTTTTCCTACTCAAGCCATTTGCAATTGCATTTACCTTACTTAAGTGATAATGGATTAAAAGATCATAATCTTTAAACAACTTTAATGATCTCCTCTACCTTAGGTTCAATTCCTTCTATGTAAAGATCTACTTAAGACTCGTGTGATCATATATACCCTACACCTTACACCATATAGGTAATGCTTCAAGATCTTTAAGGTAAATACTACCACTATTAGTTCTAAATCATACGTTTGGTAATTCCACTCATGGGGCTTGAGTTATCATAATGCATAAGTGATCACTTTATTGTTTTGCATCAACACACATCCTAAACCATTTCTTGAAGCATCACAATAGATTAAGTATTCCCCTGATCCATTAGGTAATGTTAGTATAGGTAAAATGACCAACCGCTTCTTAAGTTCTTGGAAACTTCTCTTCTATTTATCATGCTATTCAAATTTAACTCCTTTACGTGTTAACTATGTTAACGGCATAGCAATCTTGGAGAAATCTTATTCAAATCTCTAATAATAACCTACAATTCCCAAGAAACTTCTCACCTCAATTACAATCATTAGCCTTGCTTAATCTGTTATTTCCTTTACTTTTGTAGCATCAACAATTATTCTAACACCTAACACAATGTATCCAAGGAATCCAACTCGCTCTAACCAAAACTCATACTTCTTCAACTTAGCATACAATTGGTTCTCCTTCAAAGTCTAAATTACCTTCCTCAAATGTACCGCTTGTTCCTCCTTATCTTTTGAATATATTAGAATGTCATCTACAAACACCACCAAAAACTCATCTAGATATTTCCTAAACATACAGTTCATCATATCCATAAAAGCAACTAAAGCATTTGTCAGATTGAATGGCATGACTAAGAACTTTTGGTGTCTATATCTTGTTATAAAAGTTGTCTTAGGTATATCTTCTTCCTTAATCTTTAGTTGGTGATACTTAGATTACAAACTTGTCTTTGAAAATATAGTGGCTCCCTTTAACTAGTCAAACAAATCATCAATCCTTAGGAGCAGGTACTTATTCTTAATCATAACTTTATTTAACTCCCAATAATTGACATAGAGCCTCAAACTTCGATCTTTCTTCTTAAGAAAGAATATCGGTGCACCCTACGGTGACATACTAGGTCTAATGTATCCTTTATCTAACAACTCCTGAATTTGCTTATTTAGTTTCACTAATTCAGTCAATGCCTTACGGTAAGGGGTTTTAGAAATAGGTGTGGTCCCTCAAATTAGGTCGATAGTAAATTTTATTTCCCTATCAGGTGGCAATCTAGGTAAGTCCTTAAGGAAAACTTCAAGAAATTCCCATACTATAAGTATGTCCTCTAGCTTAGTTTCTTTAGTTTGGGTACCCATTACAAAGGCTAAGTAACCTATATTACCTTTACATATCAACTTTCTTACCTTACTTATCGAAATCACTTGAGGAAGTACATCCCTAGAGCTTCCTTTAAAGCAAAAGTCCTTTTCATTAACCTATCTAAACATCACCGTCTTACTTTCATAGTCAACATTAGCTTTATACTTGGTCATCTAATCCATTCCTAGTATTACATCGAATTCTTTCATATTGAAAACTATTAATTTTGCAGGCATTTCACGAGCATCTATATACACCTTACCATCCTTTAACTTATGATACACAATTTGCTCTCCTCTAGATGGTATTATGACTACCAACTCATACTCTAAGGTTCCTATTGGAAATTTATATCTATCAACATACTCCCTTGAGGCATATGAATAAGTTGCTCCAGTATTGAATAATGTGTATGCATAATTATTCTCTAGCTATACCAACCCTAGGACATTTATTTTTAACTATGTCATTTCATGTATATATGACACTAATAAGTTTAGGCTAACTAACTATTAAGAATACTAAAGTTTGGAGAAGTCTAGATAATACTTACCTACTACCACATGAGTATCACTTGCTTCCTCTTGTTAGAGCACATAAACTCTCCCTCAAACCTAAGGCCTTTCACTTTCCCTACCAGGTCGATTATTATTCCTATTCATAGGTTCTGGTATATTATTCTAAACTTGCTCCTACCTTGCTTGTAGTTTGGTACACTAGCTCATATTATGACCCGTTTTGCGGTAATTGGTACAAAACATACCTCTAGGGTTTGGATTCTAACAATTCTTTGCCACATGTTTAGCCTCTTCACACCTAAAACACTACCCGTACAACTTAGGACAATCCACAGCTCGTACCTTGCATTACATTTCCAACATTGTATTGTAGTTCTACCACTTCTCCGATTCTTACTTACAAGTTGCTTACCCTACTTCCCTTTGGCCATCTTCTTATTACCATGAGATCTTCCTACAAACTCTTTTTTTTTTTTTTTTCTCTTTTTCATATTCTCCATCTCCTCAACTTTCTCTTGTAAAGTACGAGCTTACTCAATCAATCAAGCCCTTCACCAAATCGTTATATCTTACTAGCTTAGCTCTTTTCAATTTTTCTTGGAAGTATAAATCAAGTCTAGGTATAACCTTCCTACCTTAGGCAGTTCATTATTCTGGACAACTTTTGGAGAAAATTTTAGCAACCAATTAAACTCTCTCTCATATTCCTCAACTAACTTAACATCTTGCTTTAGCTTGTCATAATCTTCACAAATCTGTTCCCTTACACACTTAGGGAAATATTGCTTTAAGAATGCCTTCTTGAAGGCATTCCACTCAATTTGTTGTGCTAGGAACCACTTCTTATGCTTCCACTAATCATTCATACATCTATCTAAAAAAATAGCTATGATCCCTACTTTTTTATTATCCTTTATGTCATGTACTTCAACAGCCTTCTCTAGAGAATCAATCCATTGCTCAATAACTAAGGGATCAGTACCCTTACCATTATATGGCTTCATCATCACTTGTATTTGAGCCAACTTATCACCTCCTCCAAGTCCAACCAAAGCATCCACAAACTATTATACAAATTCCATTCCTAGCTAAGGCAAAGCTAGATTAGGTTATGGCTGTAGTTCCACCCTTTGCTCTTATGGCTCTTAGTTTACTAAAGGCCTTCCATGTCCTCGTTGCATCATTTTCTAATCAGCACCAACAAACTTAAATAATAAGTACCCTTATGATGTTATAAGATTAAAACACTCTATCAACTAGTTGCCCTCACACATCTTACACATACCTAGAAACATATGGTCCCTAGCTTATGCTCTAATACCATCTAAAGGATGTCACATCCTAGCATAACATGGGACATACCATCATATAGGTAAACTTATTATAAATGGACATAAAACCATCAAAGGATTGATTTGTTATATATTCAGCGCTAAAGAAGAGTTTAGTAGTAGCTTTCAAGTTACAAATAGGTACGACACTTACAAATTTCAGAGACTCCAAAAGCTTTGACTTCATTTATGAAACAAAACTTCTAAGTTTTCCATTGCACTCATACAGCAAAACTTGTACTTTCTAGAATAGTTGACTCTAACTAGCACTCTCAAAAGTCTACCCCACTAGTGATGGTGCTACAAAATCTGCTTCCTAATTTGAGGATAAAACACTTTATCCCCTTAGCTATTGTTGAGTTAAGTGATAATGTTTATACAAGCAGCAATACATCAAAAGCACATAGTAGGCATATAAACACCACATTAAGTTAATCGCCTAGCCATTAGATAAGATAATGCAGATAGTCTACCATGATAATGTGCACAATATGCATTGGTATCGTATCTTAGCTAACTTAACAACTCATCCGGTTTGATCAACTTCAAATCTGAGCACCAGATAATGTATTTAGGAACCTAGCAATTATTTTAGCTTAGTAAAACCGTTGAGCGTAGTTGGAGTTTTGGTTGATCTACAATTATAAGCAGAAAAGCCCAACATTGTAAACTTATACTAATAAAATCATAAGTTTCTAAAAACTGACTCATAGGTTTTAGCATAAATCATTACAAGTTTTATTCTATCTTTCTTCTCAATTAGCCTCTAATCCGAACATTCACTACATTTTAGTATAAATCATTACGACTTTTATTCACAACCAGATTCTAAGTACATTACGTAACCCATTTCCATCATTAAACATACAGAACATAACATCACAAAGTACCTTACATAGCAAATCCAAGCAACATACATACAATCACCACCATCACATGCAAGAATACTCACTATCTAATGAGTAGACATACATCTATTCTCTGCACACACAAATCCACTTACCTCATCAGTAGTACATTTCCAAACTTACTTGTTAACATGAGCTCCTTCCTTCATGACTTCACCTAACAAGGGTAAATATTGCCAAGGTTAACTATGGATCACATGTGAATATATTTTAACTTGATATTAGTTTGTTTGCTGTTAGTTTGCTTTAGACTATTTTTGACATAGTCTCTTATTTTTCTTTTGAAATAACTTTTGACTTAGCTTTGGAATTACTCTTTGATTTTAGCCTATCTTCAAAACTCTTGATCAAATACTAATTAACTTATATCTTCAGTTGTTCAATAAAAATCCCTAATGCTTCATCTACTTAGTCATTTAAGCTTAACTTATGCAAAAACTCTTGAATACAATAACTTCTTATTTCGTTTCTAATATAGCTTCCAATTTATCCAGAATATCATGTTTACTCATATTATTTCCACTTTCCACTAAGCCAAGCTAAGACCATTACAAGTTACTTCAAATATAACAACAGCCAGAGCTCCTCCATGCTATTATGCTAATTATACTAATTTACTCAATGTTGTTATATTTGACAAAACATGAGCAAATAATAAGAAAATATGTAATAGTTAGTATTTGTACTCCATTAAAACCATAAAAGTGTACTTTACTCAAAAAATAATAGTGATTATATTTTGGTCATTCAAACACTAAAACAATATATGATAGAATATACTCTATAATACTTATTTTAGCTCTATTTTATTAATAAATAGCTAAAAATGGATGGATAATTATACTTTTTACCCAAATCAAAGTATAACATACACATTGTTATTATTAAGCCCTAAAAATTGTATCAAGTAGGTTTTGTATAGAAAATACTTTAAAAATCCCTTATTTAAAATAATTTGTAAAATTGTGGATAAATACTAAATAAATTATAACAAATAGCAAAAAAAATATTTTTAAAAACCCTTAATACCATAATTTAGTATATATTATAAAAGTGTTATACAAAATTTTTCAACCAAAAACGACATCATTTAGTATTTTGAAAAGTTTCTTCAAAATTTGTTGGAACATGGAACATTCTTAAGCAAGTATCCTCGTAACTTCAAGTCGTCATTTTGTAGGGGAACCTCAATTGCCCTATTTTGATCCGATTTTTTGTACTATATTTTTCTTATTTTTGTTTCCCCTACTACATCCTAGTTTTGAGAGGATTTGTGAATTCCTAAATGTGGTAAAATGACTAAGGTTCACTCCATATGCAAATTTAAAGGCAAGGTGTTAGTGAGAAAAAGTAAAAGCAATTGTCCATGTGTCCTTTTGCAATATCAACCAAGTTTATTACAATGGACAACTCATAGGACACTTAGTTTGCTAATTTAGGAGTGAGCCAAGCCAATTCCTTGATGTGTCTAGGTGTTTTACTATTTTTTAATAATTTTTTTATTACCTTATTGCATTTTCTAGTTAATTAATTGGTATTTTGATAATATAATTACATATAAGGTATATGAAGTATATATTACATGACTATATAATCACTTTATATGTTATTCGACTCCTAAATAGTATTTTTATAAATCAAATAATTTATCTCTAAGTGCTTGTTATGTTTTTGGACTCAAATGTCGAGTTCTCTATAATTACTGAATGTACCCAATAAAAATATGTTTTATCGAAATTAGATATTATATATACTTTATTTTGATAAATTGACCTTATTAGCAATCTTTGTCTAACTTTTCTAACCACATATTAGAATTTGGCCTAATTTGGATAAAATTATCCGAAAGCCCTAAATAATTCCAAATGCCCTAACTCATATTGGTTCATTAAGCAGCTAAGGTCTCACAATATCTTTATAAATGGAGTGGGGAAATCATATATATGGCTTATTCGTTTCTTTATGAGGGCTTTTGGTAAGTGAAAAATGAGACTAATTCAAAATTGAGTTTTCTTCCTATTGATTGTTAGTTTTCATTCACCCATTTTGATAAGCGATGATATAACTTCTCTTACTTGTCTATTCGGCTGCTAATAGGCCAGATAATCTAGATTCTTGACATCTTGCCGAGTAATCAACACTCTTAGCATTTTGTCAAGTAACACAAATCTGTTCCTAATTTGAATTCAAGTTCATAGCGTAAACAGTTATCATAAGCACGATTATATTACATAACTGCCTACTCTCCCTACATTTCAGGGAAAGTGACTAATCAAGAAGCTTCCATGAGTCTTGACAGTTATTTCGATATCTGCTCCTTTAAACATAACAGTCGTCAATAAATATGAGAAAGCAACTCTATAAGAGATGTTAGATATCTCTCATACATTTTAATGATAACAAAAAGGGTTAAAAGTTAATAAATATTTAAGAGTGCAGGCTTACAGAAGGATTTTCAGAAAGTTTAATTTTCATAAAATTAAGTTGCATTTAGAAGCTTATTTAGAAGCTTCGAATTGATTGAAAATAGTCTATTATGGAAAGTCTTCAAAAAGTATTACAAAGGTTTTTATAAGAAGAATTGGTACAGCACTTCAGAAGTTTATTCAGAGACTTCAAAAACTAAAGGTTGATATTCCTTAGAAGCTTGTTCAGAAAGTAAGTCTGGAAAGCATGATGTTGAAATTAGTTTTAAATCAGATTCGAATTAATTAAGGCCTAGCTCTACAAGATTGGATGTATTAGGAAAGCACACTTAATCCTGTTTTACTCAAAATGGAGTTAAGATCCCTACTCATCATCGAGTGTTCTAATTTTTGAAAAATCAAGATATACACAAATATGATTAAGGATAAGGTTGATAAAAGCATATTTTTCATGTTTTAATATGCAAATTAAATAGACTTATTATTGATTTTATAAAAATCATTAAGAAAAGATACCTAATTATTTTCATTTGGACATTTTAAGAATTAGAGGATTCAAAGTGGAAATACGAACGATTTAGAGAAGTTTTATGCAAAAGAATGAAGTCTAAATCAACACATTGCAATTTGGAATTCAACACAGCCGACTTATTAACTGGCTTGCACTTACACCGGCAGCTTTGAATCCTGTGCCGCCGGCCTATCATTCAGCCTTCATTAAAAATAAGCCTTACGCGAGCCAATTCTAGTTTTTCTTATAAATATCCTTATGTTTCACCATTTGAGAGACTTTTTTTTTTTTTTTTTTTGAGAGACATACATATTTCCCTTAGATTTAGAGAGTCGTAGAATAGTTATTAGATAGTTCTTCAAGAATTCTTTTATGGAATCACTTGGATCATTAAGATTTTGCTTTAGAGACCAACTTTTGGAGTTGCAATTGAAGTTTATCTTTTCCAATTACAGAATCGATGACATTTATTTTAATTACATTTATGAAATTCTATTAATTATTCATGCTTTCAATCATGAATTTCCTTGCAATTTCAATTAGTATTTGCGCTTTTGTTTCAAATTCCATGGTTAGCTAAATTTATTTGTAGGAATTGATGAAACCTTAGATAGCTAAGATGATGATTGTGTTCGTGTTATAGGATTAATAGATATATGGATGATTCTTGATTGCAATTTTTATTAGTTCAATTATAGTTGTTTAATTGATTATAATTGTTAGAAACTCCAGTGATACAAGAGTTGATGTATGGTTTGTTAGAAATTCTTAGTTAATTTGATTAATTGATGTGGAAGCAGTGTTAATTGAATTAGTTAGAAATTATCTAGAGATTAATGCGATGTTTGGTGATTGATTATTTAGTAAGACATTAGAAATAATTGATTTAGGACATTAGACAATCATAATATCGAGAGGTATATGATTGTAATTTAGAGTTTACCATTAATTGGAGATGCGGGAGTTGACTGATTAATTAGGAGTTTAAATCCTTAAGTTTTAAGGCATAATAATTTTACTTGAATAACCATATAGCTAATAATCTATATAACATGATAACAATTTGATTTGCATAATCTAAGGCATTAATTGGAGATGCGGGAGTTAACTGATTAATTAGGAGTTTAAATCCTTAAGTTTTAAGGCATAATAATTTTACTTGAATAACCATATAGCTAATAATCTATATAACATAATAACAATTTGATTTGCATAATCTAAGGTGGATTTTGTTTTTCTCACAATTCTCAATTGACTCTTAGTTTTAGAAATTTTATAGTTATTTTCTTTTCGATAGTTTTAGTATAATTATTAGATTAGTTAATTTATTTTTGATTGCCTGAATATCGATAAGAATTATAATAGGTTTAGTAATATTATAGTCCTCGAGGGATTAACAACCTTACTTACTCTGTATTACTTGATTTCGACCCAGTATACTTGTTGGAGTATTTGTAATTTATTATATATATAGTTTAAGTGAATCAAGTTTTTGGTGCCATTGCTGGGGACTAAAAATATTAAACCTTTTAGTTCTGTTAGTAATTTAGGTGCACTTGATAATGTGTGTTATTTTTGTTCTCTTTGCAGGTGTTTTATGCGCAGGAGTAGAAGTGCTAATATTCTACCACTAGATTATGAAATAGAGCACAATTTGCATTAGTTGAGGTGAGAGAACGGAAGAAGGATAGAAGGGATGGTAGGTAACGAGGATAATAATTAGATATAAGGAGTTTTGTGAACACTACGAGACTATATAATACCCACGGTGATTGGCTCGGCTATAAGGAGGCCTACCATTTAAGCTAACAACTTTAAGTTGAAGCTGTCCCTCATTCAGATGGTTCAGGCGAATCAGTTTGATGGATACCCTAATGAAAGTCCTGATGAGCATATTGTAGGATTCCTCCAATACTACATAATAATTAAGATGAACAACGTGACCAACGAGATTATCAGATTACAACTCTTTCCCTTTCCGCTAAAGGTTAAAGCCAAAGCTTGGTTTCATTCATTACCATAAGAGTCTATCACCACCTAGGTTGATCTTTCATTGAAGTTTTTAAAGAGATTTTTCCCACCAATTAGGACCACAAAACCAAGGAACGACATCACCAAATTTAGTAGTGAGTCACTTTATGAGGCATGGGAGAGATTCAAGGAGGTGATAAAAAAATGCCCGCATCATAGCTTGCCAGATAAGCTCTTGATTGAGATCTTTTATCTTAGTTTGGATGAGATACTAAGGTCCTTAGTTGATGCTGCAGTTAGAGGTGCTTTGATGGGTAAGACCTATAATGAAGCAAGTGCACTAATAGAAGAGATGGCCTCTATTATACATAACTAGCAAAACAAGAGAAGCAAGTTAAGATTGGCAGCAGCCAGTGACAATAACATTATATCTCAATTAACAGCTCAGATTACAACTCTCACTACTCAAGTAAGTAAACTTACCTCAACACAATCTTTTAATGCTAATCCTATTGTTTTTTGTGAGTTATGTTCAGGGCCACATTCGACTCTTGAGTACCAAATTGGGAATCACTCAACTTTAACCAATTGAGAACAGGTGAATTTTGTCAATAATTTTCAACGTGGTGATCAAGGACCATATTCAAATACATACAATCCTAGGTGGCGTAATCATCAAAATTTTTCATAGAGAAATGAGAATAATGAATTTCAACCACTACCTGGATTCCAAAAGTAAGGTCCTACCCAGAACGCTCCACCTTAGTAAAATTAGTCTAGAATGGAAGAGCTCATGTTGAGCTATATGCAAAAGACTGACACCATGTTACAAAATCAATAGGCGATTATTTAGAATTTAGAAAATCAGATTAGTCAGATCTCTCAACAGTTAAGTAATAGACCATTAGGGTCTTTACCTAGTGTCGAGTCTGATTTTTGATTTTCTATTTAAAAATTGATTTCTCATTTCCTGATTAATACTAAACCCTTACCCATTTAATATTAATCCTCGACTAAAGAAATTGAGAAATTCCGGTTTTTTATTAAAAATAATTTTTTTTGGAGTCGCCACCCGACCAAAGTCGAGAAAAGAAAAAGAAACCGTAATCAATTAGGTGGATTGATTACGATTTGACTACTAATCTTTGATTTCAATTTTAAATGAAGAATCAGAGGGTTCCGAATTCGGGGGCTAACCTATTAAACCCTAACGGGTATCACTATCTACTTACCAAAATTACGATTATTTTTCTAATTATAAAATTTAAAAAATAAAATAAATAAATAAAATCAAAAGAAAAAAGAACCTAAGTTTCTACAAATTTTATCGTTGCCCCGAAGGTGCCTACGTACCCGCTAGTCGGGATTAGACGATCGTAGTTCTTTCAAAAAAATTTTAGTGGGTTGGTTCTTTTTATAAAAAATGATTGGTTGAATTTACGTTTTTATTAACCATTTTATTTTTATTAAGAAAAATCCCTAGAAGCCTAATTTTTATTCCTAATTATAAAAAAAAAACCTAAAAACCTAATTTTTGAAAAGCGCCAAATTAAAATTTTTATTTAAAAATAACTAAGTGATAATTTTTTTTATGTTCAAGAAAAACCCTAAAGATTTTATGAAATATACAATGTTCTATATGATGAAACTTTTATACAAAAAAGATGCTTAAAACATTAAAAAAGAAAGAAAGAAAAAAAAATTTCCTAATCATAGAAAAGATATCTAAGTCATGGAAAAGACGTTTAAGCTATGGAAAAGACATCTAAACTATGAAAAAAACATCTAAACTATGGAAAAGACATCTAAACTATGGAAAAGATGTCTAACCATAGAAAGGAAGTCAATTGAAGATTTTTTTATTTTATCAATATCAAAATGATTTTTTAATTTAGAAAAATTACATATTTTATTGTCGCCTCGAAGGTGCCTACGTACCCGCTAGTCGAGATCAGACGATCGTAGTTCTTTCTGAAAACTTTAATGTGTTAGTTTATTTTAATTTTTGAAAACCAACCGAGTTTACGTTTTAAGTTATTTGGTTTATTTTAAAAAAAAAATTTAACGGGGTCCTAACTCTTGAATGTCATTGTTTTATAAAAAATACTCTAAAAGTCCTATTTTTAAAAGGGCCTTTTATTATTTTTTATTTCCAAAATAAATTTCTAAGTAAGAAAAATCTTAAAAATTCCTAGACTAATATACATATATATATTCTATTATTATTAAACAATTATCTACCTACATAGATTAGTAATATTACGTAACTTACTTAATATATAAAAACTAATACTAATAAGTCACCTACTATAGACAAATATACATATATTGCATCAAATAACTAAGAAATTAATAATGTAATGATAATAATGATAAATAAATAAAAGAATGAAAAAATAAAATAAGAAAATTGAGATTTAGAAAAACTGAACCTGGCTTGTTCTTGCAGTATAATGACGTAGACAGAGCAGTGACGGTATCGGACTGTGGAGTGCACGATTCAACGACGGGGCGTGCTATTCTAGAGTTGGTGATGTGCGGTGGACGTGGGGCTGGCATCGCGACTGTTGTTCAAATTGTGGACGTCAAGTTTTGAAATTGGATTTTGGATCAGCTTCGAAATTGAACGTCAAGCTTCGGAATCTTAGCTAATTGGTAAGGCGAGGATTTTTTTTCGGCTTAAGGTTGGATTTTGATTTCAACTTAATGTTGGTTTTTGGATTTTAGCTTTAGATTGGCTTTGCAATTTGATTTTGGAGGTTCGTCAAGCTTCGGATTTGACGTCAGGAATTCGGATTTGAATTGAAGTCGTCAGGCTTGTTAAGGCATTTGTTTGGAATTTGGTTGAGGATTAAGAAATTGGAATTGGAGAACGGGACATTGGGACTTCGGACAGTGGAAATTAGCTTTGGATTGCATCGTGCTTCGAATTGGCCTCGGATTGCGGATTAGCTTCGGATTGCTGGATGTTAGATCGGCTTCGAAATTATTGGATGTTAGATGGATTTGCTGCTGTACAGTTTCCGGATTGCGGCACGACTCTTGGTCAGAATTGGGCTGCTGTATCCATCGGGTTGGGCTGCTGTTTCTGTTCTGTAGAGTGATCAGTTCGTAGATTGCTGCTGCTGCTGGCCGTGGAGTGATCGTGGAGATGCTGCTGTTTCTGTTCTGTCGATGAAGTAGATTTTTTTGAATTTTTGATGAAGCTGATGATCTGATTATTATTCCCCGTTGTGATTTTTCCTTTTTATAAAGCCCAAATCGAATCTTATTATATCCGATTAAACTAGATTCAAATCTTATTCAAATCTAATTTAGCTAAACCTATATGATTTAATTAGAATCAGCTAAACCTATATGATTTAATTAGATATGATTCTTTTGCAAAGATAGAAAAATAAAGACATTGGTGTCTGCTGAGACTCGAACCTGTGACCTCTAACTAAATCCACTCAAGCGCTCCGCTACTTATCCGTTAGGCCATTGACCTATTTCTTAACATTTATTACAATTAAATTATATTTAAACTATCTAAATCCCTAAACTAAAAATTTTTAACTAAACTAAAATTAACACTAACATTAAACTAATTATTTCTAATAAAAATTACTTCCTAAAAATCTACGAAATCTTTATAATTTTTCCTTTTATTATTTTTTTGGTATTTTCAATATTTATTAATTTTTATTTTTTTATTTTTTTGAATTAGGACCCTTTTTTGTAAAAATAAAAACTAAGACTTATGGAGGGGCAAAATTTAGGTGTCTACAGCTGCCCCTCTTTATGGTGAAGTTTGAGCAAAATTTTGCCACAAAGACAAAAGAGATACCGTTTTTGCCTTAGGATGACTCTATCCTAAGGAACGTTAAGTCACTTGATGAGGGTTAGAACGACAATGGGAAGTGCCTTTATGAAAGAATAACGAGAATCTTGGTCGTACCCTTAATGAGCTAACTAACCAAGGCGGTCAAAGCGCCGCTTAAGCTGGCAGAGACCTAAAGATAATGAAGAAGACTCGAATCGTGCCTTTAATGAGCTGACTCTCCAAGGCAGTCAAAGCGCCCCATGAGTTAGCTAAGACCTAAAAATTTGAAGGAAACTTGGATCGTGCCCTTAATGAGCTGACTCTCCAAGGCAGTCAAAGCGCCCTATGAGCTGGCTAAGACCTAAAAATTATGAAGGAAACTTGGATCGTGCCCTTAATGAGTTGACTCTCTAAGGCGATCAAAGCGCCCCTTGAGCTTGCTAAGACCTAAAAAATATGAAGAAAAACTTGGATTGTGCCCTTAATGAGCTGACTCTCCAAGGCAGTCAAAGTGCCCCTTGAGTTGGCTAAGACCTAAAAAATATGAAGAAAAACTTGGATCGTGCCCTTAATGAGCTGACTCTCCAAGGCGGTCAAAGCGCCTCATGAGCTGGCTAAGACCTAAAAAATATGAAGAAAAACTTGGATCGTGCCCTTGATGAGATGACTCTTTAAGGCGGTCAATGCGCCCCTTGAGCTAGCTAAGACCTAAAAAATATGAAGAAAAACTTGGATCGTACCCTTAATCAGCTGA
This sequence comes from Lumnitzera littorea, assembly GCA_024138015.1. Taxonomy (NCBI): domain Eukaryota; kingdom Viridiplantae; phylum Streptophyta; class Magnoliopsida; order Myrtales; family Combretaceae; genus Lumnitzera; species Lumnitzera littorea. Next base: position 79,601,359 of record JAMXBB010000012.1, on the reverse strand, counting down.
CTCTCCAAGGCAGTCAAAGCGCCCCATGGGCTTGTTAAGACCTAAAAATTTAAAGGAAACTTGGATCGTGCCCTTAATGAACTGACTCTCCAAGGCGGTCAAAGCGCCCTATGAGCTGGCTAAGACCTTAAAAATATGAAGAAAAACTTGGATCGTGCCCTTAATGAGTTGACTCTCTAAGGCGGTCAAAGTACCCCATGAGCTAGCTAAGACCTAAAAAATATGAAGGAAACTTGGATCGTACCTTTAATGAGCTAACTCTCCAAGGCGGTCAAAGCGCCCCTTGAGCTGGCTAAGACCTAAAAAATATGAAGAAAAACTTGGATCGTGCTCTTAATGAGCTGACTCTCCAAGGCGGTCAAAGCGCCTCTTGTGCTGGTTAAGACCTAAAAAATATGAAGAAAAACTTGGATCGTGCCCTTAATGAGCTGACTCTCCAAGGCGGTCAAAGCGCCCCTTGTATTGGCTAAGACCTAAAAAATATGAAGAAAAACTTGGATCGTACCCTTAATGAGCTGACTCACCAAGGCGGTCAAAGCGGCCCATGAGCTGGCTAAGACCTAAAAAATTTGAAGGAAACTTGGATCATGCCCTTAATGAGCTGACTCTCTAAGGTGGTCAAAGCGCCCCATGAGCTGGCTAAGACCTAAAAATTTGAAGAAGACTTTGAATTGGGATAGAGCTGAATGAGCTTGCTAAACCATTAGGAGATTATAAATTGGGACTGTTTTAGGAGTTAGGCAAAAGCTTAAAAAGTTTTAGATTGGGATTACGCTCTATGAGCTCACTATTCTCTCTTTTTTTTTTTTTTTTTTGTAAAAATAAAAGCTATTATCCTTAAGGGGAAGCCAATTATAAAAGCAATGTTTTATCAGGTTTAGAACCACTTACCTGGTTTCAATGATAGCTCCCAAATCGTCTCTCGTCTTGTTAAGAAGTCCGATTAGAACCAACTACTCTAACCCTTACCATTGCTTTTCTTGTTTTCGTTCTTCTTCCTCTTTATTCTGGCATCTTTTTTTCTTTTTTCTTCTTTTTTTTATTTTTTTTTTATTTTTTTTGAAAATAACTTAAGCTTGAATCAATATGTAAAACATATTCTTCTCAAACAAGGATGTGCTGTTTTGAACTTTCGGCCTAAACATTGGCTTTTTGAGCAAGCATTTGTTCTCAAGCGAGTTTCTACTTACACTCCACACGTTACCCCTTTTGAACATGGCCCTGTCCTGAAAAATAGGAAAAAAATCTCCCTTTTCTTTGGGGAGTTAACCACAATAAAGTATTAAAAGAATTTTTATCAATAGTCATCGCTTCAAATTAAATGATTATTTTGACTTGTGGTTCTTTGTGTGTAAGGTTTGTTTTAGGTAAATAATAGAGTGAGGAGTGGGGTCTTTTAGTGGGATGAGAAAAAGAAAGGCTAAGTATATTATCCAATGCTAACGACTACTAAGAATACCAACTTTGTATGTAAAAAAAATGAAAACGAGACCACAGTAATAGTAAGAGAATTTGCAAAATTTCATTGATTGTTCAAGGATAGTACATCTTTAATGCATCAGCATTTACTGGGTCCTTCAAATCCAGACCATTCATTTGAGACAAAATAACAGCTCCCCCAGGCAATACTTTCTTCACCATAAAAGGCCCTTTATAGTTTGGGGCAAACTTCCCTCTTGAATCAGTTGTGTTAGGCAACACCTTCCTCAACACCATATCGCCTTGCTCAAAACTCCGGGGTCGTACTTTTTTATTGAAAGCCCTGGCCATTCGTTGCTGATAGCAAATGTTGTGGCATAAAGCTGTTAACCTCTTTTCATCAATTAGGTTCAACTGCTCAACACGCTTCTTTACCCAATCAGCCTCATCTAACTGAGTCTCTGACAATATTCTGAGAGACAGGATCTCAAGCTCTACTGGCAATACAGCCTCCATTCTGTATACCAATGAGTAGGGGGTTACCCCTGTTGATGTTCTAATAGAAGTTCGATAGGCCATGAGTGCAAATGGTAACATCTCATGCCAATCTCGATACGTAACGGCCATTTTCTCAATAATTCTTTTGATATTCTTATTGGCTGCTTCCACGGCTCCATTCATCTGGGGTCGATAAGGAGTAGAATTTATATGAATGATTCTAAAGTGTCGGCATAACTCGGACATCAATTTATTATACAGATTCGTACTGTTGTCAGTAATAATCGTTTCTGGCGTACCATATCGAGCTAGTATGTCCCTCCTAATGAACTTGACCACTACTCCTTTCGTCACACTAGAGTAGTATGAGGCTTCAACCCACTTAGTGAAATAATCAATAGTTACCAATATAAATCGGTGCCCGTTAGATGGTTTTAGAGTGATTAGGCCGATGATATCTATTCCCCACATCGAAAAAGGCTATGGTGCTGATAGTGTATGTAACTCTTGAGGTGGAGCATTTATCTTATTTACATAGATTTGGCACAAATGGCAGTGTCTAACATGTGCGATACAATCCGCTTCTACAGTCAACCAGTAATATCCCATCCTCATGATTTTCTTGGCAAGCATGTAACCATTCATATGAGGACCACATACTCCCTCGTGCACCTCTTTCATTAGCCTCTCTGCCTCTTTCCCGTCTACACAACGTAAAAGCATACCGTCAAACGATCGTCGGTACAACGTAGAATCACTCATCAAGTATTGAGCCACCATTCTTCTAATCAATTTTTTATCCTTCCTTTCTGCACCTTCGGGGTACGTACCATGTTGTAAAAATATTTTGATATCATGATACCAAGGCTTTTCGTCACATGAACTTTCCATTACCAAACAAAAAGCAGTTTTTTCTTCAATTTCAATTTTAAGTGGCTAAATCTCCACTCCTTTCGATATTCGAATCATTGATGCCAAAGTAGCAAGAGCATCGGCAAATTGGTTTTGAACCCTTAGTAAGTACACAAAGGTAATCTTTTTAAACTTGGTTATCAACTCGGCCAAGTGTTGGCGATAAGGCACTAATTTGGGGTCTTTCGTCTTATATTCACCCCGAGCTTGGCCTATAATCAACGAAGAATCTCCATACACATGCAATTCCCGTATCTCCTTAAACAATGCGATTTTGAGCCCCAAAATACACGCCTCGTATTCTGCAATGTTATTGGTACATGGGAAAACCAATCTCACAGCTATTGGAAATTGTGTACCACCAGGCGATACCAGAATTGCCCCCACTCCACATCCAGACACATTAGATGCTCCGTCAAAGAACATTTTCCACCCTGAAGATTTTTCGACTATTTCACCATTAGAATCATTTCCCGCTACTAGGATGTTTTCATCGGGAAACTCAACTCATGTTCCTTGAGGGGTATCCTCAGAAGGATTCTCCGCTAATTGATTCACCAAAGCTTGCCCCTTGACTGAACTTTGGCTCACATGCTTAATGTCAAATTCTGTCAGCAACATCTGTCATTTTGAAACTCTACTAATGAGAGCTGGTTTTTCAATTAAGTATTTCAGGGGATTGTGTTGCGTTATCAACTCGATCTGATAATACAATGTGTATTGTCTGAGTCGATGCATAACCCAGACCAATGAACAGTAGGTTCTTTCAACTTCTGAGTATTTTTGCTCCCCTTCTGTGAACTTCTTGCTTAGATAGTAAACAACTCGCTCTTTCCCTTCTTCATCCTTCTGGCCAAGCACGGATCCCATTGATTCCATCATTATGGTCAAGTACAAAAACAACGGTTTTCCAGGTTTAGGAGCTACTAACACTGGAGGTTTCATGAGATATTCTTTGATTTTCATGAAAGCCTCTTCGCATTCCTCATTCCAATTGATCTTTGCGTTCTTTTTTAATAGCTTAAAAAGAAGGTGACATTTGTCCGTTAACTGTGCTATGAATCGGGCAATGTAATTTAAATGCCTCAACAAACCTCGCACTTCCTTGAGTGTTTGTGGAGGACGTGTAAACCCCGCGAATTTAGCTTTCTAAGTATAGAAACAAACGTCTAAACTGTAGATAATTTCCCGAACTCAAAAGAGTCAATGAGATTTAAAACCAATAAAAATCACAATCCAAAACCTAAAGTGGATACGAAGAACCTTAAATCATCAATTGAATCCCTAACTACATACGAAGACCCTAAAACCTCGAACCTCATCAAAACCCTAAGATGACAATCGAAGATTTAATCGCGTAAGAATATATGAAACCCTAAATGTGTAAAAACATTAGAGATGGTGCCTTAAAGTAATAAGAACCCTTAAACCATAACTTTAAGGACATCAAAGCACTAATTCACCATAATTTACCTTAAAACCCTAATTGACAATATAATGCTTATATTTTGCCAAATCATTAGTAAAAGGTTAGAGATGACCCTCAATCATGCATAAACATTTAGAATGCTTAAATGATCCCTTAGAAACTAAGATAATGAATCATAGATTACATTTATGTCTTAAGTATATGATTCGGATAGTCTCACTTAGAGTTAAGGGTATAGTTGGAGATTAGGTTAAATGTAGTAAACCTTAATACCCTAAGTGACATTTTTCATCTTAATTACACTAAGTAGTTTACCAAATGATGTTTATAGGTTATAAATACTCAAAGTAAGATCTCATCATCCACTCTTACTAATCAATTCATCAAATACCTCATTTCTTCTCATTTCCTTCATTTTTCCCTTAATTTCTCTCAATTACTACATTATGTGTACAAAATTACATAAGCTTAAGGAATGTTGACCAAGATAATGCATGTTGACCAAAGTCAAAGGGTTGACCAAGTCAACACATGTTGACTAAGGTCAACACTTTGAAAAGTCAACAAAAGACTAAAGAGATAAAGAAAATATCTCTTACTTAATGATGGCTTTTCTTTTCTTCCTTTTTGATTTTTTTCTCCTCCTTCTCTCTTCAATTGCCATCCACAATTTCTCCCCTCTAGGTCCCACCATTTGCCTTCCTCCATAATGAAAACAAAACAAAAGAAATCAAACAAAAATTCCCTTCCATTGTCGTGAGCATCTTCTTCCTCTTTTACCTTCACAATTTCATTTTTGTCTCTATAACTCCAACACAATTAAAGGTATGTATCTAAGTTACTTATCTTGTTTTATCTCCTTCATTAGTTAGTTAATTAGATAGATTAGATAAGTAATTATGTGTTTAGTGTTGTCTTGAAGAAAAGAGCACAAAGTTCTCCTCTTTAGGTGTAGAAATCTAGGAATTATGAAGAAGAAGAAAGGAAAACATAAATATGTGCACAAAGAATATGTACATGAGATAAACCGAAAAGAAGGGAAGCATAAGAAGCATGGTACATGAGTATTTTCCATGTACATAACCTAAATTAAAACAAAACCTAACCATACATACTTATACTACACTAATCACACACTTAAGAACATAAAAGAATGGAATTAGGAAGCTTTTCTTAAGGAAAATATTAGGCATACGAATTTTTGTATAAAAATACGTATATGACCGTATAGGTATATGAGTAGGAATACATGTATAAATACGGTATAAGTATATGTAGATGTATAAGTATATGTATGTATAAGGTATATGTACATAAGTATAAGTATAAGGTATATGTACATAAGTATAAGTATAAGGCATATGTACATAAGTATAAGTAAAGGACAAATGTACATAAGACATGTACATATAACATAAGCATAAGGTAATGCTTATGTAATTAAATGATGAGGTGAGTGATGAGGTAAGCACATGATGACATAAGCCATGACATAAGCAAAAGATGACATAAGCAAATGATGATGTAAGCATGACATAAGCATGGATTATAAACTAAGAAAAGAAGAAGAGAGTAACATAATTAGGATCCTAAATTAGTAAACCCTAATACACTTTCTAAATTGGATCATACTTAATTAAGTACATGAATTAGTAATAGTAAAGTAAAATCCTCTAAGTATAAGGATTTAAGGGTTAACTAACTCATTAAGTATAAATAAAAGATATAAATATAAGTAATAAGAGCAATTAAGTTTTCATAGTTAAAATTTCTCTATATTTAGTTCATATCGTAAAACACGGGTCTTAACGTCCAAAACAGACTTTTAGTTGACTAAGGAGTCTGAATTCTCAGAACACTTATAAGGTTTACCATTTTGATTTAGGCGTTCGATATTGAGTCTTGGAAACCCTAAAGGCTTGGAAAATGAGCAATAATCCAGGTGAGGGAATTCTGATGACCTGCTACTTGCTTATACGTGTTATTTGTATGATGTTTTGTTGTTTGCTATTGCTTGTATGTTTGAATAACTGTTCTGTTTGTGTGCCATCATCTGTGTGATCACATTTTTTTAAATTGATAAATATAAATGTCTGACCCAAATAACCGGTTCAACTCGTCGCATGTCTATGACTTGGTAAAGGTATGAATGGAGAGTGCTAGCCTTGCAAAAATCTTAAGAAAAGTATTTTTGGCAAAAGCTTTTCTAACCTTAAACAAATTTTCGCATGATCACTGTAAGGGCTTGTGGAGCCATAAATAGTATTTTTAACGTTAAGGCAAAGCTAGCATGGGTTCTCCATTTGATAGCGAGAGGACTCGCTTTATTGTGCCTGGAAGGCCTTGGTTATTTTTGGTTGCGAGAGGACTCGCATGTTTGTGCCCGAGTGGCCTTGGAGGGTAGATAGTCCTAATTTGGACTCCCCCTATTTGGATTGAAATTCTTTTCTCGGCTAGGGTAATAGTCGAGTTTTGCCTAGTGGGGTGATGCCCCTAGGTAGCCTCTGCGGGTAAGCTGAGGTGCCCTGTGCGGGTAAGTACAGGGGATAATCGAAGTGTGGACGACGTAATTCTACACCTTCCATAGTTTCGGACTCCTATGGATGTGTTGCTTGCATTCATCACGCTTGCATTCATTATGTATGTAGATAGCTTGCTTGCATGTGTGATAATAATATGTGAAAACTTGCCTGACCGGTGGTGGTGAGGAATGAACTCACTGAGCTGTTTTATGCTCATTCCCCCTTAGTTTCTTTTGCAGGGTTACATACAATGGGATTGGGATATGTCTCGAGTGCTGAGGGCGAGATAAAGATATGTACATTAGTGTTAGGATTAGTTGAGATTTTTTTATAGACGATACATAAACACTCTTTGTAGAAAATATTCACATGTTAGAGTTTGATATCATTTAATTCTTCTTGTAGTTTTATAAAGTTGGTAATCCTGTCTTATTATTTGGTAGGGGATACCGATTCTCTGCGGTTCTGAGGAACTGTGGGATATCGAATATCCATAATTATTTATAATTATATATTATGTCATGTACAATAAATTAATTACTTGAAAATCATTAATCTTAGCGATTTATTATTTAGAGTCTTGCAATCTCTGACTTGCAAGACGGTTTTCATATCATGGGTGCACATATGTTATGGAAATTTTAGGTAATCCTACTAGGCCCCCTTTAGGGTCCTGACAGGAGGCATGTCAATTATAGCTTTGGCCTTATCAGGATCGACTTCAATACCTCTTTGGCTAACTATGAACCCCAACAATTTTCCTAACGTCACACCAAAGGTACACTTCTTCGGATTCAATTTCAAGTGGTACTTTCTTAGCCTATCAAACAACTTTCTCAGGTTTTCTAGGTGATCCTCCTCCTCTTTAGACTTCGCAATCATATCATCAACATACACTTCTATTTCTTTATGCATCATGTCATGAAAGATTGCAACCATGGCCCTCTGATATGTTGCACCTGCATTTTTTAGCCCAAATGGCATCACCTTATAGCAAAATGTTCCCCAAGTCATAATAAAAGTCGTTTTCGTCTTATCTTCTTCGGACATCCGAATCTGATTATATCTCGAAAAACCATACATGAAGGAGAATAGATGATTTCCAGTAGTGTTATCCACTAAGACATCAATGTGAGGCAATGGAAAATTATCCTTAGGCGTTGCCTGGTTGAGATCTCGAAAGTCTACACACACTCTAACTTTCCCATTCTTCTTCATTACTAGCACAATATTAGCTACCCATTCCGGGTAATCTGACACTTCAATGAATCCAACCTCCAGTAGTTTCTTCACTTCTTCTTTAATTTTCAGTAAGACGTCAAGTCGAAATCTCCTCAATTTTTGCTTTTTTGGTTTGACGTCCTCCTGTGTGGGTAAATGGTGGACTACAATAGATGGGTCCAGCCCAGGCATATCTTCATACGACCAAGCGAAAACGTTTTGATACTCAGCTAACAATGTAATTATTTCTGTTTTTTGTTTCTCTTTTAAACTCGCACTAATTTTTAAATTCCTAGGATTTTCTTCGTTTCCCACATTAATTGTCTCAATCGGTTCATCATTTGTGATCCTATCCAGTTCATGTTTTTGCCATTCCTCTTGTATATTACTGTGGTCATCAACATCGCTCCCGACGACTAACCCAGTAGGGCCGGAAACGATATCGATATTCTCATTTTCTACCTGCTCGAGGTATTCCTGGTTTTCGCTTATTTCGTTGAATCTGAATGAGAATGTATTGAAAAAAAATGCATGTAAACAAAAGAGAACTGAAGAGCAACATGGGAAAGAAACGAACTAAGATTTTATTGAATAAATGGAGGTATAGTCTCAAATGGGATAAAGGCCTAACTAATTTTGAATGAAAGGTTCAACGATACATTTGAAATGATGACTATTGAAAATAAAAATTCAAAAAAATACTAATTACAGGTCACCCCTTTACCCTAGGGAAGACTTGTTGCAATTCACCGGGATGGAGAACCAATTGTTTAAATGATGCTGGAACTTGGGTGGCGAGTGTGTTGATCCTTCTTTGTCAGATTCTTGGGCTTGAGTCTCTTCCCGTATAAACGTCTCAGCTAGTGGTGGAAAGGTCATAGAGGCATGGTATAATCTATTACCTTTCTTACCCCTTGCTTGCTTCTTCTGGAATTCTTTCGTCGGGGAAGGATTGTAGCCAAGGCCATAGGTGTCGATCTGGCCTTCCTTGAATTCCTTCCTTCTATCACCCTCTTTGTCGGGACTAATGATCATGTTCACTTCTTCAAACATTTGTAAACCCAGCTCCTCTTGTCCTTCACTTCCTATATAGGGTATAGCCGTCTCCTTATAGATTTCGTAATCTTGATCTCTCAGAATTGTAATCACCTGGCCATTGGAGATAAACTTCAATTTTTGGTGCAGGCTCGAAGGTATGGCCCCTGCTGCATGGATCCAAGGTCTTCCTAACAGTAGATGAATGATCTTGGAATGTCCATGACTTGGGATCGAATAGTGAAGTGCTGAGGGCCAATACTCACGGATAAATCAATCTCCCCTATGATTTCTCTTCTAGAACCATCAAAGGCCCTGACTGTTGTAGAAGAAGGCTTAATTGCGGATGTGTCAATGCCCAACAAATCCAAAGTGGCGAGTGGGCAGACGTTCAGCGACGATCCATTGTCAATGAGCACCCTAGTAACAATTATGTCATTACTCCTTACCATGATAAAGAGTGGTTTCGTATGTTTGTTCCCTTCCTCGCCCAATTCTTCAGCCGAAAATGAAATTTGATCTATTACGAGGATCGAATTAGTAACCAGTCTCATCTTCTCAGTTGGAATCTCCTGAGGGACCTTCACCTCATTTAAAGTTCGGAACAAAGACTTCCTGTGTGGTTCAGATGCAATTAGCAGACCTATCAGTGATATTTGTACAGGAGTCTTACTGAGTTGATTCATGATTTTATACTCACTTGACTTGAGCATTTTGGTAAAAGCTGATAGTCCCTCAATGCGTTCGGCCGCCGTCCTATCATTTGATTCTCCCGACACGACTTTCCTCCCCTGCTCCTCTCTTGGATGATAAATATTCCCTGATCGGGTAATGCCCCCTACCAAAGGACCAGGTTTCTCCTGATTTACCAAATAATAGTTAAATGGAGTGGCCTTGTAATTTTCTGGTGGCAACGGCACATGAAATGTGTACCTCTTCACTTCTGGAGCCCGGTTGCCAGTATAGAACTCAAAAACCTTAGGCTTCTTATCTGAATCAATGACATTAACAGCACAGTCATCAAAAATCATACCAATCATTGGCCTATGGTTGGGTAAGGGGTTGTTGTTAACATTAGGAACTGGGGCTTCCACAAAATCCGATTGCACTGTCCCTTCATCTATCAAGTCCTGAATCTTATTCCTCAATCTCCAGCATGCATCAGTCGAATGCCCCACTTGTCTACAGTGGTATTCGCATTTTATAGTAGAGTCAAAGAATCTCGGTCGATATTTATCGCTAGGAAGTTCGTACCGTATCAAATTATCCCTTCGCAACTTCTCGAAGACTTGACTCAATGGAACCGATATCTTGGTAAATTGCCTATAAGTCCTGTTAATTTGAAACCGATCTTTGTACTGTTGCTGAGCGGGAGGTGTATTTGCCCTAAAAGCGACCTGAGCATTTGGTCTGGCATTTGAATTTACCATACCAACCGTGGATTCTTTAGGCTTGCTGACGGCTGGTCTAGGACCAGATGATGACGCAAGTGGTCTTCTATCCGCTGTGTCTTGCAGCTTACCGGAAGAGACGACACTTTCAATCCTACACCCGGCCGCTACTACTTCAGCAAAACTAGATGAGGCCTGCTCGATGAGATGGGAGAAATAGGGCCTCTCCAAAGTGTTAATGAAAGCCGATGTGAGCTCTTTTTCGGTCGTTGGAGTATAGATTCTTACAGCTAAGGACCTCCATCTTTGAGCGTATTCTTTGAATGATTCATTATTCTTCTTCCGTAGAGCAACCAAGTCCATCATAGTCGGGGCCACTTCCATATTGAATTTATATTGTTCATAGAATGCTCGAGCAAGTTTCTCCCATGTATTTATCTGATTCAAATCAAGCTGGGCATACCAAGTCAGGGCCGGTCCGGTCAGGCTATCTTGAAATGTCTGTACCATGAGTGGGTCATACTGAACGTATTTTCCCATCTTCCTGACATATAGCTTGGTGTGAAGCTTGGGGCAACCCGTCCCATTATACTTTTCGAATTCTGGTACCTTAAACTTCTCCGGGTATGATCCCATGTCATACGTGGAAAACTCTGTGATCCCCGCCTGTTCAAATCCATCACCCTACAAATGCCTTCATCTTCTCAGTGATCTGTTGTGTCAATTTCTTTTCCAGTTCCTTCAAGCTGTCCGTACTTGGCCCATGGTCGATAGGTCTTGGGGCCGCATACATGTCAGGTTCAAAAGTCGAGTTGTCTTTTGGGTAAACTCCTTCTGATTCGAATGGGTCTTTTTGATATTCGTGTTCTGCTTCAGGAGCTTGTGTATTCTTCCCATAACGGGTTTTGGAACCTTCTTCATTGGCCGGTGCTGTAGTACGTAGCAATGAAATGCTATCTGCTAGGAAACTCATCTGTTTTGCCATCTTCTCCATAACCCTTTCTATGGAACGAAACCTCAACTCAGAGGGATCATTGATCTCGGGGTCTCCATCATTTCCTTGAGTGATGGCCATCCTGGTCTGGGAACGGGTTCTAATCAGACTTCTCTGAAAGACTTGACATTTGGGAGCTATCTTGAAATTTTACCTAAATTGTTGCTCAACTGACAAAGGGTTAGTATATATTATATTTCGCTAAAAAGGTTGTTAATCATACAAACACAAAATGCAGGCGGGGGGGGAACCTTTGATGTGGCATAACCTAACTAACTCTTATTAATTTTCGCAATTGTGAAGCTTTACACCTCTTGTTCTGTTCATAAAAATGAACTTAAAAAAAAAAAACTAAAATCTAATATTTGATCTTCTAATGACTAGTAAGCCTATCCTGTGTCCTCCTCTTCTTTCGGATCATGGGAGCCTGCTCATTCTTGCCCTTGGTTCTCTTCAATTGTGCTTCTAATGCCTTTATCTTTTCATGGTACTCCTTGCAACGGCTCTCCAACTCCTGCTCTCTTTTACTCATCTTCTCTGGTTCAGCTTGAACTTCCCTCTTTTCTTCGTTGTCTTCCATATCTTTCAACCCTTTTAGCTGGTGATAAAGAAATCCTTTGGTTGTCTGACTCCTGGCTGTTATCCCTTTAGTAGTAGGGGTGGTCTTTCTCGTACACCAAAGAGCTCGAATGCTTTGAAGCTTGGTTATTTTATCAACCGTTGTCATACCAGGGTTAAGGAAGTCCAGCGAGGCATCTTCTAATGATGGTTTAGGGATCATGTCCTCAATGAGTCCATTGGCTGGAACGTATGCGATGCAGAGGTTGAAGCCGATCAGAGGAACCGCTTTGAAGTCTCTACATTCTCTTATCATTTCCTTGCTCGCAAACCACCTTAGTATTAACAACAATTCTTCCGCTTTCATACTCTGAAAGTATTGGACCTAGTAGCGGCTAGCTATATTTTCTGGCAACTCGATTCTTTCTCCAAAAGATTTGATGAGATCGTATTGCAGAGTAAACTCGGCCTGATTAAAATCAAGCTAGTAACTTCTCATGTGGCTAACGAACCAGACCACCAGTAGGACCATGTTAGTTTTCAGATCTCCTCGTTTCTTTTTCTTAAGATGGTTTAGTGACCGGATCTGCTCGGCCAGAAGAGCCGAGACATATGATTTCCCTTCAAGGAATTGGGCTACTAGTTCTGCAATTTTGAAATGGACTCGACGTCTTTCATCAGGGAACAAGATGGTATTGAAGACTACCAGTATAAAAGCATTGACCCGGTATTGGTGCCACACTTCTAAATTTGCACAAAAAACCTCGCGTTTTTCTCTATGTTTCACTTCAGTAGAAAACCAGTCCATGACATCCTCTAATCGAATGGTCTTTCCTTGATTTAGAACCCGGTTTATTTTGGTTTTTCTGATTCCCAGCAACTTGCTGAAGATTTTTGGCGCTGCAGCTTCTAAGTCTGGGACATAAATATCATCCGTAATTGCAGGAGCCCACAACAATTGGGAGTATTCTTCTACAGTTGGGCTTAGTTGATGTAGGCCCATACGGAAATTGGTGTATTCGGTCTCCCAAAGGTGGACTAAGGCTCGGACTAGAGTGATGTTCACAGGGATCTTCTATAGAGAGAGGATTGGCCCAATCTTATTCTTAATAAACTCCTGTTTATCTAAGCTGAAGAGTCGAAACCATGTTTGAAGCAGCTTCTGTAGCCAATGCGGTAGGTGGACATGAATGTCTTCAAAAGGCCCTTAACTTAGTCCAACCATGACTGAATCAAATTAAAATTACAATTACAATGTATTCTAAACTTTACATAAAAATAATATTACAAATTATTTACAAGGGAAGATCACAATTACAATCACAACTTCACAACTGCTTTTATCAATGTAGGTTTGCCACATCATAGGTTCTTGTGATTTTTTGAAAAAGTTTTCATGTAACGTAAAGGGTAGGTTCTAAAGGTCCTCAAGTTCTGCAACCACTACGTTTTTCAAAGCAACAATTCTGTGGTTGCATTTGAACTTGAGTGGGGTAGCCTGATCGGCCCTAGAAGGTGGTTACCCCACAATATCTGAAGCTTACACAATGGCTCCCCTCTTAGGGTCCTAAGACGGCCTAGTTCTGACTGTGTCTAACATGCATTTATGATGTAGAAAGGAAAACAAAAGTAAAACCCCCCAAAATTCCCCCTTAAATAAATTGCCATAACAAAAAAATGTTAGTAAAAATAAACAAATAAATAAAATAAACAAATACATCAAACAACGTACCTAAGCTCTTTTTTTTTATTATTTCTTTTTTTTTTTTGAAAAATAATCCTATTTTCGGCAACTTCTAGTGGCTAGCCTTCTAGCGGTTCCTAGTGCAGTCGTCAAACTGTCGAGTCTGATTTTCGATTTTCTATTTAAAAATTGATTTCTCATTTCCTGATTAATACTAAACCCTTACTTATTTAATATTAATCCTCGACTAAAGAAATTGAGAAATTCCGGTTTTTTATTAAAAATAATTTTTTTTGGAGTCACCACCTGACCAAAGTTAGGAAAAGAAAAAGAAACCGTAATTAATTTGGTGGATTGATTACGATTTGGCTACTGGTTTTTTATTTCAATTTTAAATGAAGAACTAGAGGATTCCGAATTCGAAGGCTAACCTATTAAACCCTAACAGGTACCACTATCTACTTACCGAAATTAATATTATTTTTCTAATTATAAAATTTAAAAAATAAATAAATAAATAAAATCAAAAGAAGAAAGAACCTAAGTTTCTACAAATTTTATCGTCGCCCCGAAGGTGCCTACGTACCCGCTAGTCGAGATCAAACGATCGTAGTTTTTTCAAAAAAATTTTAGTGGGTTGGTTCTTTTTATAAAAAATGATTGGTTGAATTTGCGTTTTTATTAACCATTTTATTTTTATCAAGAAAAATCCCTAGAAGCCTAATTTTTATTCCTAATTATAAAAAAAAAAACCTAAAAACCTAATTTTTGAAAAGCACCAAATTAAAATTTTTATTTAAAAATAACTAAGTGATAATTTTTTTTATTTTCAAGAAAAACCCTAAAGATTTTATGAAATATGCAATGTTCTACATGATGAAACTTTTATATAGAAAAAATGCTTAAAACATTAAAAAGGAAAGAAAGAAAAAAAAAATTTCCTAATCATAGAAAAGATATCTAAGTCATAGAAAAGATGTTTAAACTATGGAAAAGATATCTAAACTATGGAAAAGACATCTAAACCATAGAAAAAATGTCTAACCATAGAAAAGAAGTCAATTAAAGATTTTTTTATTTTATCAATATCAAAATGATTTTTTAATTTAGAAAAATTACATATTTTATCGTCGCCTCGAAGGTGCCTACGTACCCGTTAGTCAGGATGAGACGATCGTAGTTCTTTCCGAAAACTTTAATGTGTTAGTTTATTTTAATTTTTGAAAACCAACCAAGTTTACGTTTTAAGTTATTCGGTTTATTTAAAAAAAAAATTAACGGGGTCCTAACTCTTGAATGTTATTGTTTTATAAAAAATACTCTAAAAGTCCTATTTTTAACAGGGCCTTTTATTATTTTTTATTTCCAAAATAAATTTCTAAGTGAGAAAAATCTTAAAAAATCCTAGACTAATATACATATATATATTCTATTATTATTAAACAATTATCTACCTAAATAGATTAGTAATATTACGTAACGTACTTAATATATAGAAACTAATACTAATAAGTCACTTAAACTACTATAGACATATACACATATATTGCATCAAATAACTAAGAAATTAATAATGTAATGATAATAATGATAAATAAATAAAAGAATGAAAAAATAAAATAAAATAAGAAAATTGAGGTTTAGAAAAACTGAACCTGGCTTGTTCTTGTAGTATAATGACGCAGACGGAGCAGCAACGGTATCGGACTGTGGAGTGCACGATTCAACGATGAGGCGTGCTATTCTAGAGTTGGTGATGTGCGATGGACGTGGGGCTAGCGTCGCGACTGTTGTTCAAATTGTGGACGTCAAGTTTTGAAATTGGATTTTGGATCAGCTTCGAAATTGAACGTCAGGCTTCGAAATCTTAGCTAATCGGTAAGGCGAGGATTTTTTTTCGGCTTAAGGTTGGATTTTGATTTCAACTTGATAGTGGTTTTTGGATTTTAGCTTCAGATTGGCTTTGCAATTTGATTTTGGAGGTTCGTCAAGCTTCGAATTTGACGCCAGGAATTCGGATTTAAATTGAAGTTGTCAGGCTTGTTAAGGCATTTGTCTAGAATTTGGTTGAGGATTAAGAAATTAGAATTGGAGAACGAGACGTTGGGACTTTGGATAGTGGAAATTAGCTTTGGATTGCGTCGTGCTTCGAATTGGCCTCGGATTGCGGATTAGCTTCGGATTGCTAGACCGTGGAAATTGGCTTCGGATTGCTGGATGTTAGATCGGCTTCGGAATTATTGGATGTTAGATGGATTCGCTGCTGTACAGTTTCCGGATTGCGGCACGACTCCTAGTCGGAATTGGGCTGCTGTATCCGTCGGGTTGGGCTGCTATTTCCGTCGGGTTGGGCTGCTGTTTCTGTTCTGTGGAGTGATCAGTTCGTAGATTGCTGCTGCTGCTGGCCGTGGAGTGATCGTGGAGATGCTACTGTTTCTGTTCTATCGATGAAGCAGATTTTTTTGAATTTTTGATGAAGCTGATGATCTGATTATTATTTCCCGTTGTGATTTTTCCTTTTTATAAAGCCCAAATCGAATCTTATTATATCCGATTAAACTAGATTCAAATCTTATTCAAATCTGATTTAGCTAAACCCATATGATTTAATTAGATATGATTTAATTAGATATGATTCTTTTGCAAAGATAGAAAAATAAAGACATTGGTGCCTGCTGAGACTCGAACTCGTGACCTCCAACTAAATCCACCTAAGCACTCCGTTACTTATCTGTTAGGCCGTTGACCTATTTCTTAACATTCATTACAATTAAATTATATTTAAACTATCTAAATCCCTAAACTAAAAATTTTTAACTAAACTAAAATTAACACTAACATTAAACTAATTATTCCTAATAAAAATTACTTCTTAAAAATCTACGAAATCTTTATAATTTTTCCTTTTATTATTTTTTGGTATTTTCATTATTTGTTAATTTTTATTTTTTTAAATTAGGACCCTTTTTTGTAAAAATAAAAACTAAGACTTATGGAGGGGCAAAATTTAGGTGTCTACACCTAGCAATATTGAAGAAAATCCTAAAGGTCTCAACATTATTATACCGAGGAGTAGAAAAGCAATGGAGATAGTTGATAAGCGAGTTGAAGAAAAGATAGAGATTCCAAAGGAAGAAAAAGGGAAGCAGGTGGAAGAGGAACTAAAGCAAAAGTCACTAAGATTGAAACCATATGTTCCTTTAGTCTCTTTTCCAAGAAGACTGAAGTAACAGCAGCTAGACGTCGCCAAATTCCTAGATGTCTTTAAGAAGTTGCAAATCAACATTCCTTTTGCATAGGCACTTCTGCAAATGCCTTCATATGCTAGATTCATGAAGGATTTGCTCACCAAGAAGAGAAAGATTGATGGGAACAAATTGGTAATGCTTACAGGGGAGTGCTCCATGTTCCTTTAGAAAAATTTATCCACCCTACCTAAAAAACAAAGAGATTAGGGGAGTTTTACTATTCCTTACACTATAGGAAATTTTCACTTTGATACGGTTCTTATTGATTCAGGTGCAAGTATAAATTTAATGCCCTTATATATTTTTAGGAAGTTAGGACTTAGAGATTGCAAGGAGAATCATGTCACCATGCAACTTGCTGACGGGAATCAAATATCTAAGGGGTATTGTTGAAAATGTCTTAGTGAAGGTAAACAAATTTATCTTCCCAGTCGACTTTATAGTCTTGAAGATGGAAGAGGACAAAGAGGTACCCATGATCTTAAGTAGGTCGTTTCTTGCAACAGGTAAGGCGTTGGTAGACATGGAACAGGATAAGCTTACTTTAAGAGTTATGGATGATCAAGTAACGTTTAATGTTTATGAAGCCATAAAGCATTTTGATGATTGCAAATCCTATTACACTATTGATATTTTTTATGAGATTACCTATGAGTCCATATAAGAGAAAGCAGGAATGGATACCATGGAATCAATTCTTAGGGATCTGAATGATTGGAGCAATGACAACGAACCTAAAGAAGAAGCAGGGAACGGGTGTTAGAAATCAAAGCTTGATACTATGAAAAGCTAGGGACCAGTAAGAAGAAGCTAGTCCCATCATTGACACAACCCTCAGTACTTGAACTTAAACCTTTACCTAGTCATTTAAAATATGCTTATCGTGGAACAAATGATACTTTTCCAATAATTATCTCCTCTTCTTTAATAGGTGACCAGGAGAAACAACTTCTAGGAGTTCTGCGAGAGCATCAAGAAGCCATTAAGTGGACCATTGTCGATATTAAAGAGATTAGTCCCTTAATTTTTACTCACAAGATATTGCTTGAGGCAGAGTGCAAACCTATAGTACAACCACAGAGATGACTCAACCTAACTCTAAAGGAGGTAGTGAAGAAAGAGGTACTTACATTGCTGGATGCAAGTATTATCTACCCTATCTTAGATAGTAAGTGGGTTAGTCCCGTTTAGGTTGTACCAAAAAAAAGGTGGTATGACCGTAGTGAAAAATGATGATAATGAGCTAATCCCTACTCACATTGTAACCGGGTGAAGAGTTTGCATAGATTATAGAAAACTGAATGATGCCACCCATAATAACCACTTCTTACTCCCTTTTATAGAGTAGATGTTAAAAAAACTAATAAGGCATGATTACTATTGTTTTTTAGATAAATATTCTAGTTACAATCAAATTCTTATCGTACCTGTGGACCAAGAGAAAACCACTTTTATATGTTCTTATAGCACTTTTGCCTTTAGGAGAATGCCTTTTAGTTTCTATAATGCATCTACTACTTTTTAAAGATGCATGATGTCTATATTCTCTGACATGTTAAAAGATTTTATTGAAGTATTTATGGATGACTTCTCTATCTTTAGGAAGTCATTTGATTCATGTCTGACTAATTTAGGTTGTATGCTCAGAAGATGCAAAGAGATTAATCTACATCTGAATTGTAAAAAATTCCATTTTATGGTAAGAGAGGGAATAGTCTTAGGTTACAATGTGTCAAAAACGAGGATTGAAGTTGATAGAGCTAAAGTGGAGATAATAGAGAAGCTACCAACACCCACTTCAATGAAAGGAGTCAAGAGCTTCCTAGGGCATACTGGCTTCTATAGGAGATTTATCAAGGACTTCTCTAAAATTTGTAGTCCTCTTTGTAATTTACTTGAAAAGGATTCTACCTTTGTTTTTTATGATAATTGTTTGTAGGCATTCAATCTATTAAAGGAGAAGCTTACTTTGGCACTAGTGATCGTTGCACTTAATTGGAAGCTCCCTTTTGAGATGATGTATGATGCTAGCGACTATGCTGTAGGAGCAATACTTAGGCAAAGGAAAGGTAAGTTATTTCATATTATATACTATGCAAGTAGAACCTTGAATGAGGCGTAGAGAAACTATATCATGATAGAGAAAGAACTTTCAGTGTTTATATTTGCTTGTGATAAGTTTAGGCCTTATCTCATAGGTTCTAAGATCATAGTATACATAGACTAAGTTACTCTAAAATATTTGTTTGCTAAAGCTGATGTTAAACTTAGGTTAATTTGTTAGATCTTATTACCGCAAGAATTTGACCTTGAAATTAGAGATAAAAAGGGAACTAAAAACGTAATTGCTAATCATTTATCTTGTTTACAATTTGAGTGTTTAGAGCCACCTATTAATGAAAAGTTCCCTGATGAATAATAGTATGCAGTAAAGATCCAAGGGTTACCTTAGTATGCTGATATAGTCAATTACCTGGTTAGTAAGATTATACCATATGGTTTCTCATTTCAAAAGAAAAAGAAGTTTTTACATGATGTGAAAGTTTATTTTTGGGATGAACCATTCTGTTTAAAAGTTGTGCTAACTAAGTAATTAGACGTTGTGTGCCTGGAACACAATAGCTTAGCATAATTCAATACTATCATTCTAAAGAAGTAGGAGACCACTTTGGTGTAGAAAGAACTATAGCTAAAATTTTATCTTATGGATTTTATTGGCCTAGTTTATTTAGTGATTGCAGGAATTATGTTATGTTTTGTGCTTAATGCCATAAGATCAGGAATATTTCTAGGAGACATGAATTACAACAAAATAGTATTCTGGTAATTGAGCTTTTTAATGTGTAGGGAATAGATTTCATGAGTCCTTTCCCTTTATCTTTTTCAAACAAATATATACTTTTCGCAATATATCATGTGTCGAAATAGGTAGAAGCAGTTGCTCTACAAACTAACGATGCTAAAGTGGTAATTAAATTTTTGAAAAAGAACATTGTTTCCAAGTTTGGGGTACCCAAGGCTATTATAAGTAATGGGGGGTTGCATTTTTTGCATTCGACAGTTTCAATAATTGTTAACAAAATATGGAGTTACTCATAAAATTACCACCTTGTATCATCCACAAACTTATGGATAAGTTTAGGTGTTCAATAGGGAAATAAAGCGTATCCTAAAAAAGATTGTCAATGCATTTAGGAAAGATTGGTTTTTAAAACTTGATGATGCATTGTGAGCTTATTGGACAGTTTTTAAAACCCCTATAGAAATGTCCCCATATAAAATTGTTTATGGTAAGTCATGTCACCTACTTGTAAAGTACGAGCACAAGACCTATTGGGCCATAAAATACCTCAACTTGGATTTACAATCTATAGGTGAAAAGAGATTGCTCCAATTGAACCAACTGGATGAGATCAAAGAAGAGGCTTATGAAAACACTAAGATCTATAAGGAAAGAGCCAAGTGATGGCATGACAAAAACATTCAACAGCAGGAGTTTGTGCTTGGTCAAAAAGTGTTATTATACAACTTTCGATTGAAGCTGTTCTTAGGTAAGTTAAAATCTTGATGGTTTGGATCATTTGAAATAGCTAATGTTTTTTCTTATAGTACAGTTGAGTCAAAGGCAGGATACAATCGCACTTTCAAGGTAAATGATCATCTCCTCAAACAATATTTTGAAGAAGAAAACATGGATAGTGATACCACTATGGTGTTAAGCAAGAATTCATAATAAGATCGGAAAAGTCGGGCTAGTGATAATAAACTAAGTGCTTCATGGGAGGTAACATTTGTTTAACCAAACTAATTTTTTATCTTATTTATTTTTTTAATTTTTAATTTTTATTATTTATAAAAAAAAAAAGTAGAAGAGCCAACCATTTGCATCAAGGTCACTAGCCTAAGAAAAAAAAAAAAACAAAAAAACAAAAAGAGAAAAGTGCGAAAATTTGAACTCAAGGCCAACACTCAATGCCACTAGCCTCCTCATATATGCTGGCAATGTACACTGTTGGCATACTAAGGAAAGAGTCGATGTACAGTGCTTTTTAAAGCATGACCTTCGGTTTTCTCTCTCTCTTCTCACTCATTTTCTTCCCGATTTCTCTCTCTACCTTCTTTCTTTCTTTAGATTTCTCTTAAACTCACCCTTTTCCGCATACCCACAACTACATAGACTCACTCTCTTCACTTTTTCTACATACATTTTCATTCTTCTTTACAGATCTGTACTTTCCACATCCACCATGCTGCCTAAGAAGAGGCAACCTCAATGAAAGAAATAGAAGACGATAGCTGTCACGAACTGAGGACAGCCTAGTCGTGGCAGACACCGTATACTGTACGAAGAACCCCTGATTGGTTACCTTTCCAATGAAGAACTCTTCACATAATATACAAGGCTCTACAACCACTAGTTTCCAAAGAACATCCAGATTCACATGATATCATCACACAAACATATTTATATAAAATTTGAGATATAAAGCTTATAATACACAGTAATTAAGTATATCTAAGTCTATAATATTAAGATAAACAAAAGTACAGGAGTAAAAATCTACATAAACTGCTCTCTCTTAGAACACAGGACAACTCACTCTTGCTCAAGTCCTCAAGCCAACCTGTGGCATCCCTCGTCCTGCCTCTACGAACAAGCTATCCTGTAACAAAAGTCTAAAGGGGTGTAAGCCTAAGCTTAGTGAGCAAAACCCTTAGCCACACCACAGACAAGTTATAAATACATTATATTTACGCATATGAATGAATAATCAACCAGAATGCCAAACAATACGTATAGTTAACTAGTTCATATATGCAACTCGTATTTTACGCCCACCGAAGTCAGGGTTAGAGTATATACGGCACTAGTCAGATCCAGGTATTATTGCTAGAACTTACTTTACTACAGAACTCCACGTTCCATTCTTAAATCAATTAACTCTTTTTCTTTCGTAAAAACTAAGTTCTAGAATAATCGTGAGTGGGCCCCTGCAGTCCATACTTACCCATAAACAGAGGCCTCTAGACTCGATCCTTAGCCAGGTAGTTGGCACCTCCAACGCCTAGTGTTCCCGCGGGCCAAGGTAAGGTCATTTTGTACGAGTGCACCGTACAGAACCAATAAATTAATAATATCAACCCCCGAATGGCGTCTCTTTACCTCCGTATGATGTGATGGCCGGAATTGTATCCATGCTATGCATGTTAATGCATGTCCCAATTTCTTTTTATAGGTCGAGTATAATTAAGTTCAAATTATGTTGTGACCATCCAATAGTACACACAATCGTTTTCTATACTACCATGCAATAAACAAGGCATTTTCTGTACTTAAGGTAAATTCATAACTCAACACACAATTACATACACAAGCATTTCCTGAACCCCACACAGTAGTCAATTAACAATAATATTTAAGTCCACTATCTACAATCACAATCAAGCATGGAATCATAAGGTAAATACTCACTCGACCATGGTAACTTGCCCTAATCGTAGTAATCGATTAGGAGATCCTCGCTCGCCTCGAGATCACCTAATCATTACGATATATTAATGCTAGTAAGTAATTGAATTAACTAATAAGTCTGAATGTTTATTTTCCTAATTCTACTTAAATTACTATCAACTTTCATCTGGTTAGACGTTATTATTAATCGTATGTAACTTTTTCGTTTTATTTATGATATTTATGACTTTATAGTCGTTTTTTATCGTTTTCAGACGTACATTCACACAGTAATGTCTGTTTTGGACATTAAGACCCGTGTTTTACGATATGAACTAAATTTATAGAAATATGAACTATAGAAACTTAATTACTATTTTTGCTTATATTTATACCTTTTGTTTATACTTAATGATTTAGTTAACCCTTAAATTCTTATACTTAGAAAATTTTACTTTGTTATTACTAATTTATATACTTAATTGAGTATAATCCAATTTAGAATGTGTATTAAGGTTTACTAATTTAGGTATCTAATTATATGTACTCTTCTTATTTTCTCATTTTCTAAACCTATGCTTATATCATCGCTCACATCATCATTCGCCTATGTCACTTGCTTATGTCATGACTTATGTCATCATGTGATTATATCAACACTTACTTCATCATTTGATTACATAAGCCTCACCTCATGCTTATGTCATGTATAAAAGTCTTATGTACATTTCACTTAACCCCTTATGTACATATACATTTACTATACTTATATGTATATGAGTATACTTATACTTATACTTATCCTTATACCGTATTTATACTTATGTACATACTTATATACCTATACGGTCATATACATATTTTTTGTATATAATTTCGTATGCCTAATTTTCCTCTTAAGAAAAGCTTCCTAATTCCATTCTTTTGTGTTTTTAAGTGTGTATTTAGTATAGTATAGGTATGTATAGTTAGGTATTGTCTTAATTTAGGTTATGTACATGGTTAATACCCACGTACAAAGGTTCCCATACTAGTATTCTTTTGGTATTTCCCTATGTACACATACTTAAGAGCACATATACATGTATTCCTTCTCTCTTCTTCATGATTCCTAACTTTCTACCCTTAAAGATGAGAACTTTATATCCTCTTCTTCAAGATCATACTTAACACATGCTTACTTGTCCAATCTACCTAATTACCTAACTAATGAATAATATAAAGCAATATAAAGTAACTTAAGTACATACCTTTGTTTGTGTTAGAATTATGGAGACAAAAAGAGAAGTGTTGAAAGTGAAAGGGGAAGAAGAAGCTCACGGCAATGGAGGGATGTTTTTGTTTTGTTTCTTTTGTTTTGTTTTCATAATGGAAGAAAGCAAATGGTGAGGTCTAGAAGGGGAATAAGTGGACGGCAATTTAGGGGAAAAAGAAGAAGAGAAAAATCAAAAGAGAAGGAAAGAAAAGCCATCATTAAGTGTTAAGATATTTTCTTTATCTCATAGTGTCTTTTGTTGACATTTCAAATTGTTGACTTTGGTCAACATGTGTTGACAACATGTGTTGACTTGGTTAACTTTCTTTAAGTATATGTAATTTTGTACACATAATGTAGTAATTAAGGGAAATTAAGGGAAAAATTAAGGAAATGAAGTATTTGGTGAATTGATTAGTAAAAATAGATGATGAGGTCTTACTTTAAGTATTTATAACTTATAAACATCATTTGGTAAACTATTTAGTATAACTAGTATGAAAAATACTAATTAGGGTATTAAGGTTCACTACATTTAGCTTAATCTTCAACTATACCTCTAACTCTATGTAATACTACCTTAATCATATACTTAAGAGATAAATATAATCTATGATTCATTATCTTAATTTCTAAAGGATTATTTGAGGATTCAGAACATATATGCATGAATGAAGGTCATCTCTAACCTTTTACTAATGATTTGGCAAAATACGAGGATTTTGCTATCAATTAGGGTTTTAGGGTATACTATGATGAATTAGTGCACATGTGTCTTTAAGGTGATCATTTTAGGGTTTCTATCACTTTTGAATGAAATCTTTAGCATTTAAAAACATTTAGGATAGAAAAGTTTCTTACACGATTGATTAATTCTTTTAGGGTTTTCACTTTCATTAGCCTTGTCAACTCCTAAATTGTCTAATATAGTTGAGTCTATTTCAAAAGCTAGATCGAAAATTTTAGGGGTTTACAGTAGCCGCCTCATCTTCTAAAAGTTTAGGTAGCGATCTACTTTCACATCAAGAGTATGCTAGGGAAAGGAGGAAGTTACAACGAATAACATTCATGTATCAACAATATCTGGATTGGACTCTTTTGCAAGAGTATGGAATAGACGATAGAATCCAACAGATGGTTCCTGATAAAACAAGGTTTCGATTATTTGAGGTAAAAGAACCCACTTATAGAAATATAGCTATTGATTTTTTGGCCACTTTGCAGTTGGAGAGAAGTGGACGAATGTCCACTTTCACATTTCAGGTTTATGGAGAAATTCATGTAATTGAATTGAGTCAAATTGGTTATTTTCTAGGTTTATATGATGACAAGGAAGTCAATTTGCCCAACTCCTGACCTAGTGATATGACTGCTAAGAGACTTTGGTTTCAATGGATTCATCCTAAGCGGGACAATTTTGTACCTTCAAAGTCACTCACCATGACTTTCTCAACAGTGGAGCACAGGCTAATCCACTATATTTTTTCTTATACTCTCTGCTATGAGAAAACTAGCCATAGCAAGGTAACCAGTTTTGACATGTTTTGTCTACACAGTATGATTTCTAAGTATCAAATAGATCTAGGAATAGAAGTGGTAAATTTTATCTATAGATAGATAGATGATACCAGGACACAAGTTATCTTTTTTTATAGGTGTATTATGGCATTATTGAAGGGTATGGAGCTTTTTCAAGAACCTAAGGGGGACAATGATATTCTATGTAAGCCTATTTCTGTCGCACTCTTTAAGGGTTAGGGATTAGTTAAGATAAATAATAGGCCCCATCTTATTGATGAGGAGGATATTCCTAACAATCCTCCTAGTGCTAGAGCATCTACTTCATATCCACTAGCTAGTAGTTTTGAGTGGTTGAGTGGAGAAATTAGAGAAGTTTGGAATGAAATTAGGAAAGAAAGGAAGAAGAATAAGAAGTTCTAGACTACTATGTTTAATATATTGAAGTTTGCTATTTCATGTTTCTAGCCAGCAGCTGTAGACCAACTTCATTATGAGACTTCTAGTATAGAGAGTAGTAGCATCGACGAGATAGTTAGATTTTGTGTACTTTTTTGATTTTTTTTATGCTATTTTATTTTTTTATTTATTTTTATTTTTCTTCTATTTTCACTTTGCTGTTAAGTTATTTTTGTTTAATACCCATCTGTTTGGGTAACTCTAGATCATGAACTCTACTATGTACTTTTGAGTACACTTTTATGCTATCTTTGCTATTTCATGTTTCTTTGTGTTTAATGAGACAAGTTAGATTTAAATTCTATGCTAGCAATGATCTTATGCTTGGAATTTTTTTTGTAGCTAAAAATTTGAATCCAAAGGAGTATCAGTTTTTTATTTCTTATTGTTGTGAATTTTTATTTCCTCTTGAATATTGAATAGAAGACATTATGGACACTGTCTATTCTATAGTGGGGGAAAAGAAATATAAGAAATGGATTTTGAATTAAATTGAATATCAATTTTGATGCTGATTTTTGTTTACAAATAGTTATACTTTCCTATCAACTTGAACTTTATTTGTTCTTAAGTATCTAGAAATGTTTAGGCCAATTTTTTTTTTCAAAATTTTGAATTTCTTGTTTGGAATCTAGAGATTATACAAAGAAAAAAATTTGTTGATAGCATCTGATTGTGATTTGAATAATTAACTCACTAAGGTGCCCTACTCACTAATGTTGAGATTTTTGTACTTAGTTAAAATTAATTAGTCAATTCTTTAGGAACCTAATTTACCTAGTTTTTAGCCCTAGAATTTGAAGTTTAAGAGTTGGTCAAGTTAAGTGAAAAGTAAACAGGTTCACTTTTATGCAAAGTTAGTTAGTATATGGTCCTTTTAGTTATTCTAACGGCACTTTAACACTTAGTGAAAGAGGTAAGTGAAGCTTTGAACTTAGTGATTCCTATAAAAGAAGTCTGAAAAATTTTAGTGAGCATTCAAAAAGTGATGAAATGAGAGCCTTTACTCCAATAACTCAAGAAATTGAGTTAAGAGTATCCTAACTTGAATGTTAGAGTGAGGAAGAGTTTATAGTGGTCCTTTTAAAACCTGATCGCTTGGGTGATGAGTTTGAGATGTGTCGACTCAATGTACTCATTATAACGAGAAGGACGGCGAGGAAAAAGTTCAGTATCTAAACTAAGAAAGAAAAAAAAAAGAGAGAGAAGAAGAAAAGAAAAGAAAAAAAAAATGGGAATGGAAAATGGAAATTTTGAATGTAATTCAAGAAATGAATTAAGGCTTGTAATAAAAAAGGAAGAAAACCTAGGGATAGAGCAGATACCATTGCTTTTAATACTTTGTTAACTTGTTGGTCAGAATAATTAAAGGGATAATATGTTTGCTAATAACTGTGAAGTTTAAATTGGTGTTTTTCCTTCTAGGACTAAGTATCTACTTTTAAAATAGAAATCTTAAGTTAAATGCTTGGATTAAAATTTGTTTTCTCTAGAATGAATGGTTAATTTCAATTGTGGTTGTCACGACCTGAGGGGGCTAGTCGTGGTAGCCGCTATATACCGTACAAAGGATTGTAGATTGAATTCTCTTATAATTGACGACCTTTTTATATGATACACAAGCTTATAGCTACCACTAACTACCAAGAGTGTGCAAGCTTAAGCAATATCATTTCATGATAAATAATAAAATTATAAAAACATAACACATGGTCTATTTGTATAAAAGTTTATAAATACGAAGTTTGAAACATGTCTTAAGTTAAACTAGTATATCAATTACATATTTAGATCTATAAACTATCAGAAATATTCTCTGATCACATCCAGCTCCCACATTGACCCCATATAGAATACTAACCTTAGGCATGCGACAGCTCGACTCTACAAAAAGATCGGCCTGTGAGAAAAAACTACAAGGGTATAAACTAACTAGCTTAGTAAGATAATTTCCCTCAATCATACAGCAATCAAGTTATACAATAGTTAAGTTCAATCAAATGAATGCACGATAGATAATATGCCAAACAAATTCATGCAGGTAACTAAGTACTGCATGCAACTCAGATTTAATGCCCTCCGAAGTCAGGGTTGGAGATTCATCGGTACAGTTAAACCCAGGTATCATATTAGAACTTATTCCATAACGAAACTCCACGTTTCGTATTCAAAATGTAATGGTACATCTATTATCAGTTTTATCAAAATGAGTTCTACATATGATTGTGAGTAGGTTTACGTAGCCCTTACTCACCCCTAAACAAAGGCCTCTAGACTCGACCCTTAGCCAAGCAGTTGGCGCCTCCAACGTCTAGTCATCCCGCGGGCTAGGATAAGGTTATATCGCATGTGTACACCGTACAAAATCTATAACAATCAATAATCAACCCACGTATAGCCTCTTACTACCTTCGTGTAATGTGACTGCCGGAATTAATTATGCAGTGCATGATTATGTGTAATCCAAGTTAACTTTTTCTAGTCGAATAAAATTAGGTCTTATTTATTCAGTGATTATTCCAAGTCACAAACAATCAATTCTTAATGAATCTAACAATCATTACATTATTGAAATTTAAAGTAAATTCACTATCAACAACAATTATCATGCACAAGCATAACCCAACCCCATATACATTCATTTATAGATCATAATTTATATTTACTAATTACAAATACAAACAAGTATGGAATCATTAAGAAAAACTCATTCAACCATAACTAACTCAAGGGTCATAGTAATTTGGTGGCAACTTAAGGTGTATATTAAAATCACCTGAGAATAATAAAAATTTGTAAGTTTGAGAATTTAAAGCTAAACTAGTATCATAATTCGTAAGGTTTACTTTACCTAGTTACGTGAAATTGTCGATTTGAGCTTTTTATCGAATCGCGTGTAATTTTTTCGATTTAGGTCGGATCATTATGAACTTATAGTCCATTTTGGTTGTTTTTTAGCGTATTTTCTCGTAACGAGATCTATTTTGGACGTTGTGACTTGCAGTTTAAATTGTGATATAAAAATATCACAAAATTTACTATTTAAATTTAAAAATTATAAAATATTAATTTTTGCTTTTTCTTAATATGTTTATGATGCAATAATTATTTAAACCATATAATTGATATTTTTATTATTTTAAGCATACTTTTCCTATTTTTGAGATTTTATCTTTATTATGATTATTATTATTATTATTATTATTATTGTCATTATTATTTTTATTATTTCTTATTTTTCTGATTATTCATTATTTACGATTTACACACACACATATATACTTATAGTATATTTGATAAATTTTATAATTTTACTTTATCGAGAAATTCTTAATTTACAGTATTATATATATATATACCTACTCCTTACATAATTATAAATTTATTTTAGTTTATAGATATTATTATATTATATATATTTTTGGTATACTACATATGTATATACCATATATTATACGCCATATGTATGTATATATTTATTTTATGAAAACAAACATACTCTTATATACATATACATATATTCATGTATTTGTATTTATACATATAAGTATACTCATATAATATAGTTTACATGTGTACATAAATATAACTACCAAATACATAGATATATATAGATAATATTCAAATACTTATACATACTATATGACTACATATTCATATATATATATATACATACAAAAATAATTTATACATATATACATTAATATATATAGTTCACATGTACACACACACACATATATATATATACCTATAGTTATTTTGTAAAAATACTTAATATCTATTATATGTAATCTAAAAAAATACATAATACATGCTCTTTCCGTATAATATACCTTGTACATACATGTATACATACATATCTTTATATATACATATATAATTCAATTTAAGTATTTATGCATATATACATGTAATAGTAATGTTACATTTATATATGTACATACTATATATTATACATTTATACTTGAAAAATAATTTACTTACCTATTGCTTTTAATTTTTCTTCTTCTTTTCTTGTTCTTTTCTTCACGTTTTTGGTTTTCCAGAATTTTTTCTCTTTTCCTTCTTCTTTTCGGTTCTTTTGATTTTGTTTTATTTTGTTTGTAGATTTTTTTTTTCCTCTTTTATTCCAGACGTGATCAGCAAGCTTAGGATAAGAATAAAAAAAAAATCATAGCTTAATCTATACATTAATGAGGATGGGACAAAGTTAATCATTTCCAATTTTTCTTTTATTGTAAACTCAACACTTGGCATTTTAATTTGGTCACATGGGCTACTATATTTCCGATTTTTTCCTTGTTTTGCAGGATGTGGAAAGCTAAAGTAAAAGAAGAAAAGAAAGAAAAGAGAAAAAGAGAAAAAGAAAAAGGAAGAAAATAAAAATTAATAATAAATATATGTAATTTTTCTAAACATATAAATTATAACAATATTCATCATAAATTAATTTTAAAATTTTTGTGAAAATTTATCAATTTAATTAATACCCGTTACAATTATAATTTTTACAAGTTATTATAGTGATTTCATTAAAATTTCATTCGAATAGGCGATTTAGTCTAAAATTGTAATCGACTATAATTATATCACTATCGAATAATATTTAATTATTTTATAGACTTATCTTTTTAATTTTAAGATTTCGAACAAATTTGGGTTCAATTTTGATTAATGGTGCATAAATCAGTTTTAGGGTTTTAGTACGCAATTTAGGATTTCGATCAATTCCTAAAGTTTTGTTATCGGTGTTATATTTGATTTATCAAATTTCATAATCTTTTATTGTTACTAGTCTTATCGACTTATTGTACAATTTAGGATACTCAGATTTGAATTAGGGTTCAACTACTGATTTCCTAGGATTTACAGTAGTACTTTGATCACATATTTCGTTCAAGTGGTGGGCATTATAAATTAGTGAGTGTGAAAGTGTAAAATATCAGATGGCTTAGACTAGCAATTACAAAGTTTGTATTTTCAATGATAAGATTTCTTTAGTTGTATTTATTTTGCTTGAGAACAAGCAAACATTCAAGTGTAAGGGACTTGATAAAGGCATATTTTTCATGTTTTAATGTGCAAATTAGATAGAATTATTATTGATTTTATAGAAATCGTTAAGAAATAATACCTAATTAATTTCATTAGGACATTTTAGGAATTTGAGGATTCAAAGTGGAAATACGGATGATTTAGAGAAGTTTTACGCAAAAGAACGAAGTCCGAATCAACAAATTGCAATTTGGAATTCAATACAGCCAGCTTACACTTACCCCCGAGGCTATGAATCCTATGCCACCGGCCTTCATTAAAAAGAAGCCTTACGTAAGCCAACCCTAGTTTTTCTTATAAATAGCCTTATGTTTCACCGTTTGAGAAACTTGTTTTTTTTTTTTTTTTGGGAGACATACACACTTTCCTTAGACTTAGAGAGTCATAGAACAGTCATTAGATAGTTCTTGAAGAATTTTTCTATAGAATCGCTTGGATCATTGAGAAGATTTTGCTTTGGAGACCAACTTTTGGAGTTGCAATTGAAGTTTATCTTTTCCAATTATGAAATTGATAACATCTATTTTGATTACATTTATGCAATTCTGTTAATTATTCATGCTTTCAATTATGAATTTCCTTGCAATTTCAATTAGTATTTGTGCTTTTGTTTCAAATTCCATGGTTAGCTAAATTTATTTGTAGGAATTGGTGAAACCTTAGATAGCTAAGATAATGATTGTGTTTGTGTTATAGGATTAATAGATATAGGGATAATTCTTGATTGCAATTTCTATTATTTCAATTATAGTTGTTTAATTGATTATAATTGTTAGAAACCCTAGTAATACGGGAGTTGATATAGGGTTTGTTAGAAATTCTTAATTAATTTGATTAATTGATGTGGAAGCAGCGTTAATTGAATTAATTAGAAATTATCTAGAGATTAATATAATGTTTGGCGATTGATTATTTAGTAAGACATTAGGAATAATTGATTTAGGACATTAGACAATCATAGTATCGGGAGGCATATGATTGTAATTTAGAGTCTACTGTTAATTGGAGATGTGGGAGCTGATTAATTAATTAGGGGTTTAAATCCTTAAGTTTTAAGACATAATAATTTCACTTGAATAACCATATAACTAATAATCTATATAACATGATAACAATTTGATTTGCATAATTTAGGGTGGATTCTGTTTTTCTCACAATTCTCAATCGACTGTTAGTTTTAGAAATTTTATAGTTATTTTCTTTTTGATAGTTATAGTATAATTATTAGATTAGTTAATTTATTTTTGATTGCTTGAATATCAATAAGAACTATCATAGGTTTAATAATATTATAGTCCTCGAAGGATCTATAACCTTGCTTTGTATTATTTGATTCCAACCTAGTATACTTACTAGAGTATTCGCAATATATATATATATATATATATATATATATATATATATA
>JAMXBB010000012.1:79518728-79552873 GCA_024138015.1 Lumnitzera littorea | reverse complement strand
AGTAAGCTATAAGAGCTTAGTGAGTTAAACTCTTAGCTACAACAAAAAGCAAGTTATAAACACATTTAATTCAAGCATATGAATGAATGAGCAAACAGTATGCCAAAACAATACGTATAATTAACTAGTCACTATACACAACTTAGATTTAGCGCCCTCTGAAGTCAAGGTTGGAGTACACACAACACTAGTCAAATCTGAGTATTATACTAGAACTTACTTTACTAAGAACTCCATGTTTTGTATTTAAACAAAACAAATATTCTATTTTCATAAAAACTAAGTTCTAGTATAATTGTGAGTGGGCCCCTGTAGTCCACACTCACTTCTAAACGATGGCCTTTAGACTCGACCCTTATCTAGGCGGTTGGTGCCTCCAACGCTTAGTATTCTTGCGAGCTAGGATATAGTCATTTTGTACGAGTGCATCGTATAGAACAAATAAATTTATAATAACAACCCCCGAATGGTTTCTCTCTACCTCCATGTGATGTGACTGCTGGAATTATGTCTATGCAATGCATGTTGATGCATGTACCGGTTTCTTCTTATAAGCCAAGTATAGTTAAGTCCAATTATGATGTAACCATCCAATAGCACACACAATCATTATCTATACTACCATGTAACAAACAAATTATTATTCGTACTTAAGGTAAATTCATAATTCAGCACATAATAACATACACAAGCATTTCTCGACCCCACACAATAATCAATTAACAATATCATTTGAGTCTACTATCTATAATCACATACAAGCATGGAATGATAGGGTAAAGACTCACTCAGCCATAACGACTCGCTCTAGTCGTAATAATTAGTCCAAAGATCCTCGCCCGCATTAGGATCACCTAATCATTATGATATAACAAGGATAATGAGTAATTGAATTAACTAACAGTTCTAAATATCTATCTACTTAATTCTACTTAGATTACTATCAGTTTTTTATCCAATTAGACTTTATTGCTAATTGTATGTAACTTTTTCATTCTATTTCCGATATTTATAAACTTATAGTTGTTTTTCATCGTTTTCGGATGTACGTTCACAGGATGATGTCTGTTTTGGACGTTTAAACCCGTGTTTTATGATATGAACTAAATTCATTGAAATTTTAACTATTGAAGCTTTAATATTCTTATTGCTTATGTTTATATCCTATTTTAGTACTTAACGATTTAATTAGCCATTAGATTTTTATACTTAGATGATTTTACATTGTCTTTACTAATTTATGTGCTTAATTAAGACTAATTCAATTTAAGATGTGTATTAAGAGTTTAAAGAGGTTTTGGCCCTTATGTATATGTATACATATACATATATATATATATATATATTATTTCCCTATGTCATCTTAGGCTTATGTTATCGCTTATGTCATCCATTATATATGTATACTTCATGCTTATGTGTTTTATGTACTTTATACACATGTTATGTATATACTTATACTTCTAATATACTAGTATGTATACTTGTGTACTTATATGTGTACTAGTACATATACTTGTATATATATGTGGTTACATACATATTTTTATACATATTTTCGTATGCCTAGTATACCCCCTTAAGAAATTTTCACCAATTCCATATTTTTGTACTTTATGGGCTTATTTAGCAAGGCATATGTATGTATAGTTAGTATATTCATCATTTTAGGTTATATACATAAAGGGTATTCATGTACATGGCTTACTAAGTTTATGTACAATTGGTTTTCTTATTCTGACTTATGTTTATGAACATCTATACTATGTATTCTAATAGTACATACCTAGTTAGTCCATATGAATATACATACTATATGTGTACATGTATTCCTACACTTATCCATATGCATAACTATACTTATATTGTGTTTTCTACCAAAATACACACATAAAGATCTTACATGTATCATCATAGTATATGTACTCATGTATTCTACCCTCATACCTAAGTATTCCTACACTTAGGTACATGTATACAAGTCAACATACATGTACATATTACACGTAAACTTCAAGCTAACCTAACATATACAACTTACTATTACATAAGATGGAAGAATCACATAAAACATACCTTTTGTCTTTAAAATATGGAAGTAAGTTTTGAAATTTGGAAAGGGATGAAAAGGAAAGGGGGTAACGATTTGAAGATGGGGAAAAGAGCTTTGTTTTGTTTAATCCTTTGTGTGTGAAAATGAAAACAAGTGAGGTCTAGATGGGGATAAAGTAGACGGTAACCAAGGGGGCAAAATTGAACAAAAAAATGTGTAGAAAGTTAAAGAGAAAGGAAGAAAACTATAGATGACAATGCCATAATTGTTGACTTTATCAACATGTTGGCTTAGTCAACCTTTGACTTGGTCAAATGTTAACTTAGTCAACTCTCTTAAAATTGCATGTAATTTATGTGTACATAATGAGGTAATTAAGGAAAATTGAGGAAATGTGGAGTTTATTGAAATAATTAGTAAAAATAGTTAATGAAACCTTCCTCTATGTATTTATATCCTATATATGTCATTTGGTATGGTACCTAGTATAATTATCAAGAAAAATATCATTTAGGATTCTAATACCTACTATATATAGTATTATCATCAACTAAACACCTAACTGTATATAATACTAACCTAGTTATATAATTAGAAGATGAATATGATCTATAATGCAATATACTAGTTTCTAATGGATTACTTCAGTATTATATGTACTTATGAATGATTGAAAGTTATCTTTGATTTTTTACTAATGATTTAGTATGATACTAAGGATATATTGTCAATTAGGGTTTTAGAGCAAAGAATAGTGAATTAGTACTTTTATATCTTCAAAGTTATAGTTTTAGGGTTTTATTACTTTTAGGTGCAATCTCTAGTGTTTATATATATTTAGGGTATAAAAGTTTTCTATGCAATTAAATCTTCGGTTGTTATTTTAGGATTTTGATGAGGTTCGGGGTCAAACTTTTACAGTTATATATACTTAAGGTTTTAAGGTCTTCGTATGCGATTAGAGGTTCAATTGATAATTTAAGGTTTTTCATATTCGCTTTAGGTTTTGAATTGAAATTTTAATTGGTTTTAAATCTCATTAGCTTTATTGACTTTATGAAATCATCTACAATTTGGGGGTTTGATTTCATACTTAGAAGGCTAGGTTTATGATGTTTACAGATCAGGTTCAGGTGATGTAAGGGGAGTATCTGAAATAGGAACAGTTGGTTTAGTAGGTATGAGGTGAGGATCAAAGATAGGAATAGATGGTTTAGCTAGTTAAGTCTGTGCAAGGTGTTTAGAAGGAAAAGCAGTAGGATGAGCTTGGTTATCAGGATTTGATTCAATAATAGTTTCCTTGACCTAAGCTTTAAATAAGTCTTTCATTCTAGTAATCTGATCCTTGACTAGCTTTCCTATAACTTCCTTGATTCCTTTAGAAAGTTGTTCAACAAAAGCTAAGCTTTCCCCTTGTTTGTAGTGAATAGGCTGAACTTCTGTACCTTTTGAATCCCTATTTGAAGATGACCCAGCTGGTTCTCTGAATTTTATGCCACCTAATCTTCTAATCAATTTCCCTTTCCTTTTTAGTTCCTTTTCAGCTAGCTCCTCTCCTCTCTTCCTTTTCTTTTCATTGTTATTTTCTTCGATTATTATTACCCTTCTTCTAAGATTTGAGGGATGAATAAAAATTCCTCCATTATGTTAATGATAACTTGGCATTCACATAAATCCCCATTTGTTTGAAAATTCTTTCACCTAGTTTAATAGGGAAAAATGGGCAACTTGCTTCTCCTGGAATTTTCAATTTCTTGAAACTAAAAAGAGTCATCAACACATTTCCATATGGCCTAACATCAAAATGCTGCCATATGTGTCACATCATGAGTTTCACAACATCTACCTTTCTCTTCCTTAGCATTGCCAAAATAACCAGTACATCCTCTCTTGTTACAGAGGTTGTATTGCCCTTCCTAGGTGATACAAATGAGTTGACGAATTTATATAAAATTCTAACTAACAACTCAAATTCAGTACTAAAGATATCTCTTCCTATTCCCAACTCAACTCCATCATTCAACTTTGTAAATAAATTCTCCATCACTAGTACTAAGCTCTTATCCTTAAGTACTTATTTAATGTCGAAGCATTTTACAATGTCCTTCTTTGTGATTTCTATCTTTTAGCCTAGTACAACCGACTTTCACACTTCTTGATTCTTATTATCATGTTTCCTATAGAACTCATCTACCAATTCTCCATATATCACTCCATGCATGTCAACCATACCATTTAAATCCAATCCATTCAAATAGTCTTTCCAGTAAACTGTTCTTATCAAAGAATTCTAAGTCTAAATAAAAGGAATCTTTGACGGAGAGATTTTTACCTTTTATTATATATCTCTTCTTAGGTTTCTCTTTTGATTTGAAGGAAGGGATTGGAGTCTTTACATTTGAAGACTTTTAGACATTCTTAGAAGCTTTCGACATCTTCTTTACTGGAGTAGCAACCTTAGACTTTCGTGGAGTCTTCTTTAGTTTGGGTACAAGGGGTCGTTCAGAAGGATTTCTTTTAGATTTTTCTTTTCAAATGGTTTACCTAAGGGATCAAAACCATCAAATTTAGCAATTTCTTTGGATAAGCCAGATTCTAACTTCCTGAATTTGTTTAGAATGTACCTTAGAGGTGTTCTTTTGATTCACTTCTTGAGCAGCTTCTTCCAATGGTTCATCATGAAGTTCTAGGGTCAAGGTTTTTCTAAATGAATCTTGGTGTATTTCAAAGAGTGGATTAGGTTGAGGGTTTATAGGGATGGTGGTGTTTGTAACTTGTTTATCAAGAACAATGGGTTTCTTGGGATCATTTTGAATTTTGGATTAAATTCCCTTTGAAGCAATGTAAGTATATTTTCTAGGTGCCATAGAAGTTGGGTGAAAGAAAAACACAAGAGATGAAAATGAAGAGCTTGATGAAATGAGAAGAAGAGGGATAATCTGAGGCTTTTATAAGATGTGGAAAATTAAACTACTAGACTTAATGGTGTTTAACCATAACAGAGTGTGCTAGCTTAATAGACCTACTAAAGACATGCTAAGTCCCAAAACTTTTTGTGTCCAGTAAATAAAAAAAAAAAAACTTTGCATATTTTCAAATAATATACGAGTAAGGAAAATTAATAAAAGTGCTCTCTAAATTAACAAAAAGGATTTCAAACAATTAACTCATTACGAATAGATTCGAACCTTAATTTATTTAGAAGCTTAGCAAAAATATTAGCAAATTGATATTCAGTTGGAACAAAATCAACACTCATATCATTATTTCTACATGATCAAGATTGAAATGGTGTCTTAATTATATATGTTTTGACCTTGAGTGATTAATTGGAACTTTTGTCAGATTAATAACACTAGTATTATCACATTTTATGGGTATATTTTTACAACTTATTCCATAGTCATCCATTTATTGTTTTAACCAAAGTATATGTACACAACAATTTCTTTAGATACATATTTAGCTTCTATAATTGAAAGAGCAACTGACAAGTTCTTAAGGTACTCTTCCTATCGACTTTGCAATTAGCATAGTCAGCATTTAAATATACTATGAGATTAAAAATTTTACTCTTAAGGTACCAATTTCTCAATCTCACAGTGCTTTTTATATATTTAAAGATCTTTTTAATTGTAGTTAAGTGTGTTTTGGTGAACTTTGAAATTTAGCACACATACAAGTATTGAAGAAATATCAAGGAGTGAAGTAGTTAGATATAATAAAGATCTAATTAAGCTTCAATAAAGTTTTTCATTTGCCTTTTTGCTATTATTTGTGATGTTAAGCTTTGTTGAGGTACTCATAGGTATCGAAGAATCCTTGGTATTCTCAAAACCAAATTTCTTCAATATTTGTTTGGCATACTTTTCTTGGTGAATAAATATTCCATTCTTTGATTGTTTGATTTGTAATCCTAAGAATAAGTTTAATTCACCCATGAGTGACATCTTAAATTCTGCCCGTATCAATCTTGAAAATTCTTGACAATATATTTCATTAGTTGCACCAAAGGCAATATCATCAACATAGATTTATACAACTAACATATCTTCTCCATAACATTTATTAAAAAGTGTAGTATCTACTATTCCTCTTTGAAAGTCATTTTTAATCAAGAATTAACTTAATCTATCATACCAAGCACAAGGAGCCTATTTAAGTTCATACAAAGCCTTTTTTAACTTATACACATGATCTGATTTGAAGGGATACTCAAATCTAGGGGATTGATCAACATACACTTCTTCTTTTATGAATCCATTTAGAAAAGCACTTTTTACATCCATATGATACAACTTAAAATTTTTCAAACAAGCAAAAGTAAGTAACAATCTTATAGCTTTTAATCTAGTAGTAGGGCATAGGTTTCATCATAGTCTATTCTTTCTTCCTAAGAGTAACCTTTAGCTACTAGCTGTGCTTTGTTTCTAATAATTTTTCCATATTCATCTAGTTTATTCTTAAATACTCATTTAGTTTTAATGATTGACTATTTTTTATGTCTTGGAACTAAACTCCAAACTTGATTTCTCTAAAATTGGCTGAGTTTTTCTTACATGGCTAAGATCCAGTTGTTGTCATTTAACGCTTCATCTACTGAATGAGGTTCAATTTTAGATATTAGAGCAAAATGATTTTTAAAGTTTTGTAAGCTTGATCTTGTTCTTATTTCAAACCTAACATTACCGATTATAAGGTTAAGAAGATGATCAGTTTTAAATTTGTTGATGGAGATGATGAAATTGACATATCTAATAGCAATGCATATGTTGGTAGCAAAGCATTAAGATTCGCAGTTCAATTGATGATGTCGAGATTTGAAAAAGTGGTCTAGTCATCTTTAATGAAAAATGACATGGACCCTTTCGTATTACTTTTAAGGATAAGATTTACTAATGACAAGGCTTTTTGGAAAGCCGCACAAGCATATAACACAAAGCTAGGTTAAGATGTCAAATTTATTAAGAATGAGAAAAAAAGGTTGTGGTTGCTTGTAAAGTCCTTTATGTCAAACAATAGAGGAGAGATTATAACATTGACATTTTTCCATGGGTTGTATAGGATGAAACCTATTGTAAACAGGACACTTTGTAGGGACTATAAGGAAATACAACCTTTTATATGACTATCATCATCTTTGCTTGAAAAAAAAAATAGAATCATCAAGTTGAAACTAAGAAGTAATATTCCAAGTCTACTCCTTGTAATCCAAAACATGTATCTTTGTTTGGATGCAATGAAACTTGGTTTTGCATGTGGATGTAAACCCTTTATCGAGCTTGATATACACCAAACAGGCCCATATGGAGAGCGATTATTAGCATCTGTTGGTTGTCATGGTAATGACTACATGCTCCCTATAGTCATTACCATAATGGAGTTGGAGAATTTAAATCTTAGCAATGGTTTGTAGAGGTACTGATAATAATGAAGTTCATGGTCCCATTACCCATTTCTAAGCTAGTGGACTAATAAGCTTGCTTGATGAATCCTAATCCAATAACCCATCGAGCAAGAAACTCTTTTATTACACCCATCTGAACTACATTACCTTCTAAGCTCCTACAGTCCATTTATCGTCTCTCGAATTAACATTCCCAACTAGCTTACCCAATCTCAACAACTTAGCTTTATCTATTATCAGCTTGTTTAAGTTGAATTCGAGTTGTATGCGATTGTTGCTGCCTTATTTAGAGCCCCCTAGACTGTAGCTAAAACCATATAGATTTATCCTTAGTGCTAAAGAAGCACTTAGTCACTACTTGACACATACTCCTTCCATAATTTATTTTTGTACTAACTACTACATATATATATTTTTTATTTTTTCCTTGATTTGACCCCTTATAAATTTTTCCTATGTAGAGTTTTATTCTTCTTTTGAACTTTTGTCTTATAACCCTAAAGGGACCATATAAATACGTTCTCATTGTACATGGTTAAAGACAGCTAATGAATATTCCTCTTTATTTCTCTAACTTCGTTCTTGCTAAGCTTTATCTTTCAAGTTCATTGGTTTGCTCTTATTGAACCCTTCAGTAAGGTTTATAGTGAGTGCCCCTAAAATCTTACTTGTACATCATACTAAGAAGGCTCAAGTTCATGTGAGCTAGGTGGTGTATATTATTCATTTAATTTCATATGTGATTACATAAGATTCAACATTCTCTTAAGGTTTTAGAAAAGTACTCTCTACATAAGAAATCCTTAAACACACACAAATATGACATAACACTTAGTCTTAACCTTAAGCTCTAATACCAGGGTTATATGACCTAGGAGCTTAGTTATCATTGGGATTTATCGTTGCTGATTTGAACCAATGGGTCCTTCGAAATATCGAAGAAAACGAAGTAAGTAGGTTTACAAATTGATTAGAGTAGCTAGCGTGAAGCTATTTGAAGGATATGACATACTAATGAACACAACACGACTTAACACTTCACTTGGTATGATCCACAAGTTAATGTCAAGGTCCACCTACCACAAATCTTAAGCTACTTAGCAAGATTAGATAAGGGTGTATCAAAGTAGAATTGGAGAGGGTTATTTCGCAAAAACAATATATTCAATGTCTATGTGTAAAGTTAGATAATTCTAGCTTACAAGGAAAAGGGACTATTTATAGTAATTCGCTAGCACAACATTACAAATAAAGAAATTACAAGAAGGTATATACAAAAAAGGAATTCCTAATACATACAAAAAGGGGTAAAGGGGACAAAAGCTAAAAGGGAAAAAATAGTACAATATCAGATGAAGAAGACAAGCGATAGTACGACATTATATCTATACATGGTATCTCTAAGCATAACATGCGAGAGGAATCAAGGTGTTGTGGTGACAAAGAAGCTGAGACATGAAAGGATGCTGTAAGAGTTGGAAGGAGGTTGGAAGAGAAGTACCCAACCAGGAGCTAGCTGCATTCACTTGGCAAGAGACTCTTGGCAATTGGAAGCCCGATCACTCGGCATAGAGCTCTGGTTAGAGGAAAGTCAACATTGGCATACTATAATGAATAGAGTATAGTTTAACCACCTAGAGCTCTTAGGGAATTCAGCCACCCTCTTTAGCATATTGTTTCTCTTCATTGATAGGTTGACGAGAAAGAATCCTTCAAGTGAAGGATTGGAGGCCTTTAAGGCCTGCACAAGTGATTGGGCTGGTAGTCGGTAACCCATCATAGATGCAGGTGGTGGTTATTTAGGCAAGCATTCTAATTGTTTGCACCTAATGTTAGAATTTAGATCCTTTAGAGCTAATTGGGTCAAAGTTTGATTCGTAGGTAGTTGCTCTGAGCTGAATGAGGTCAATTCGACTTATTTTGGTTGGGTTGTTCAGTTTAGCTTAGAGTAGATTAGACTTGTCTAGCTTAGAGCTGAATGAGGTCAATCCATACACATGGGGAGATCTCAATGAGGTTGGGAATAGTGAAAAAGGAGCACGTAGACATAAAGTAGATCAGACACCACTTTACTTAGATTGGTCTTGACTTTAGAGAAAAATCTTTATCAACATTTGCCCCCCAACTTCTCTTGATGTGTACAGTAAGGAGAGTAACAATACTTGCTAATTGGGTGTTTTTATCTTACCCCTTCTGTCACGACTCGAGGGGGCTAGTCGTGGTAGTCGTCGTCATATACCGTACAGAGGATTGCAGATTAAATTCCCTTACAATCGACGACCCTTTTATACGATACACAAGGCTACAACTACAACTAACTATTAAGAGTACGCAAGCATAAGCAATATCATTTCATGATAAATAATAAATTATAGAAATATAACACATAGTCTATTTATATAAGAATTTATAAATAAGAAGTCTGAACATGTCTTAAGTTAAACTAGTATATTGATTACATATTCAACCTTATAAACTATCAGGAGTACTCTCTGATCACATCTAGCTCCCATATTAACCCCATGTAGAATACTAACCTCGAGCATGCGACGACCCGACTCCACAAATAGATTGGCCTACGAAAGAAGACTATAAGGGTATAAGCTAACTAGCTTAGTGAGATAATTTCCCTTAACCATATAGCAATCAAGTTATATAATAGTTAAGTTCAATCAAATGAATGCATGGCAATTAGTATGCCAAACAAATACATGCAGGTGACCAGGTACTACATGTAACTCAGATTTAACGCCCTCCGAAGTCAGGGTTGGAGATATATCGTCACAATTAGATCCAAGTATCATATTAGAACTTATCTCATAACGAAACTCCGCGTTTCGTATTCAAAATGTAATGGTATATCCATTATCAGTTTTATCAAAATGAGTTCTACATATGATTGTGAGTAGGTTCACGTAGCTCTCACTCACTCCTAAATGAAGGCCTTTGGACTCGACCCTTAGCCAGGCAATTGGTGTCTCCAACGCCTAGTCATCCCACGGGCCAGAGTAAGGTCATATCGTACGTGTGCACCGTACGAAATCTATAACAATCAATAATCAACTAACGTATGGCCTCTCACTACATTTGTGTAATGTGATTGCCAAAATTAGTTATGCAGTGCATGATTATGTGTGATCCAAGTTAACTTTTCTAGTCGAATAAAATTAGGTCTTATTTATTCAGTGATCATTCTAAGTCATAAACAATTAATTCTTAGTGAATCTACTGTGCAACAATCATTACATTATTGAAATTTA
The DNA here is from genome assembly GCA_024138015.1 of Lumnitzera littorea. Lineage (NCBI taxonomy): Eukaryota > Viridiplantae > Streptophyta > Magnoliopsida > Myrtales > Combretaceae > Lumnitzera > Lumnitzera littorea. The sequence continues at coordinate 79,542,153 of JAMXBB010000012.1, read as the reverse complement.
AAGTAAATTCATCGTTAACAACAATTATCATACACAAGCATAACCCAACCCCATACAAATTCATTTATTGGTCATAACCTATATTCACTAACTACAAACACAAATAAGTATAGAATCATTAGGAAAAACTCACTCAACCATAGCCAACTTAGGGCTTGTAGTAATCTGGTGGCAGCTCAAGGTCCGTAGTAATCTGGTGGCAATTGAGGATCTATATCAAAATCAATTGAGAATAACAAAAATTTATAAGTTTGGAAATTTAGAGCTAAACTAGTATTGTAATTTATAAGGTTTACTTCACATAGTTACGTGAAATTGTCGATTCGAGCTTTTTATCAAATCATGTGTAACTTTTTCGTTTTAGGTCGAATCGTTATAAACTTATAGTTCATTTTGACTATATTCAAGCATATTTTCTCGTAATAAGGTCCGTTTTGGATGTTGTGACTCGCAATTTGAATTGTGATATAAACATATCACAAAATTTATTATTTTAGTTTAAAAATTATAAAATATTATTTTTAGCTTTTTCTTAATATATTTATGATTTAATAATCATATAATTGATATTTTTATTATTTTAAGCATACTTTTCCTACTTTTGAGATTTTAGCCTTATTATAATAATTATTATTATTGCCATTATTATTTTTATTATTTCTTATTTTCTCATTATTTATTTATATTTCATGATTTATACACACACACACACACACACATATATATATATAGACTTATAGTATATTTAATAAATTTTTATACTTTTACTTTAATGAGAAATTCCTAATTTACGGTATGATATATATATATATATATACACCTACTCCTTACATAATTATAAATTTATTTTAGTTTGTAGATATTATTATATTATATATATGTTTGGTATACTACATATATATACTATATGTTATACGCGATATGTAGACATATGTATATATTTATTTTATGAAAACAATAAATACTTATTTGACATACTCTTATGTGTACATACATATATTCATGTATTTTTATTTATACACATAGGTATACTCATATGTATATAAAATATGGTTTACATGTGTACATAAATATATAACTACCGAATACATAAATATATATAGATAATATACAAATACTTATACATACTATACGACTACATATTCATATAGATATACATATGAAAATAAATTTGTATTCATATATACCTTAATATGTATTTCACGTGTTCATATATATGTATATATCTATAGTTATTTTGTAAAAATACTTAATACTTATTATCTGTAATCTAAAAAAATACATACTACATACTCCTACCGTATATTATACCTATGTACATACATGTATACATACATATCTTTATACATACATATATATTTCAATTTAAGCACTTACGCATACATACATGTAATAGTAATGTTATATTTACAAAAATATGATACAAATACTATATATATATATGTACATACTATATAATATACATCTAAATTTACAAAATAATTTACTTACCTATTACTTTTGATTTTTTTCTTCTTCTTCTTTTCTTCTTTCTTCTTCACGTTTTTAGTTTTCCAGGATTTTTTTCTCTTCTTTTGGTTTCGGTTTTGTTTTGCAAATTTGTTTCCAGATTTTTATTGCTTCTTTTATTCCATGTGATTAGCAATTTAGGATGAGAAGAAGATAAAATAAGATCATATCATAATCTTTACACTTATTAAGATAAGACAATGTAATCATTTCCAATTTTTTTTCTTTTTTGTAAAATCAACACTTAGCAATTTAGATTTCATCACATGGGCTGCTGTTTTGATTTTTTTTTTTTTTTTCATTTTGGTTCCAGAACATGCAACAAGGAGAAAAGAAGAAAAGAAGGAAAAGAGAAAAAGAGAAAAAGAAAAAGGAAGAAAATAAAAATTAAAAATAAATATATGTAATTTTTCTAAACATATAAATTATAACAATACTCATCATAAATTAATTTTGAAATTTTTGTGAAAATTTATCAATTTAATTGGTACCCGTTACAATTATAATTTTACAAGTTATTGTAGCGATTTCATTAAAATTTTATGTGAATAAGCAATTTAGTCAATAATTGTAATCGACTATAATTATATCATTATTGAGTAATATAATAATTTTATAGAATTATAGTTATAGTTTTAGGGTTTCGAACAAATTCGAGTTCAATTTTGAGTAATGGTGCATAAATCAGTTTTAGGATTTTAGTATGCGTTTTAGGGTTTTAATCAATTTCTAGGGTTGTATTGTCGATGTTATATTTGATTTATTAAATTTCATAATCTTTTATTGTTACTAGCCTTATCGACTTATTACACACTTTAGGACACTCGGACTTGAATTAAGGTTTAAACTATTGATTTTCCTAGAGTTTACACCTTCAATTGTAGAAGTAGTTTTAAGAGATGTGTTAGCACTTAAATCCGAATTGTAGGCTTCACATCCTAACCTTAACTATAGTGGTTACAAGATATTCTTTGAATATAGGTTTGTTTTTTATTTAGCTTGCTAGAAAAGCTTTATGTTAGATAAACATGATGTTTCACATCTTACTATCAGGATTCATGTAGTTGTGTCAAAGACCATGCACATCTCTTGGAAATGTCCTTTAATAGGGACTACCTAATTTAAGTAGTGCATTCTTGATCAAATGGAACATGTCAAATGTTAATTACAACATATTTGAATCCCCAAAAACCTATAACTCTACATATCTTTTATTTACTCATCTTAGTGTTTTCTTTCTTCTTTCTTCTTCTTTCTACTACAACTTCTTCATCACTTACATAATTTGTTCTTCCAATTTCCATTTTTCTCAATCAAAACATCTCTCATTCTCTCATTATTCTCTGTTTTCATTAGTCACATCACTAAGGTATACAATGTCAACTATTGAATCTGACGACTCAACTCTTGCATAGAAACAAAACCAAGAATTGTCCACTATACATTAGGTAAGCAATTCCACTTGTGAAGAGCCCTTAGTACGGTAGATCCCGATGTCATTAACTGTCCTTAGGTTGTATCTAGGTTAATTAGGTAGCCAAAATTCATGTGTTTAACCCATAGAAGGTTAGGAAACTTCCATTCAATGATTGCCCTCCAAATAATGAAGGAAATTCCCAAACTCTTGCTCGATATGTTGGAATGAAATATGATATGAGCCTAAATCTCTAGTTTTATAAACAATAAGAATTCAATGCTCTAAGGCTCAGCTTCCATAATGCCCCTTAAGCTTAGACAATCAAGAGGCCTTAACCACATGAGTAGATTACTATGCTCAGAGATCAAGAATTCACTCTTTTTGAGAAATATTTGAAGGTTAGTTTGCAGTTACCCTTGTCTATTTTTCAAAGGTCTTATTTTACTTACCACCACATGTATCCTTCCTATGCTCTTTCTAAATTCCTATAGACTATTAGTGGGCTTCAAGTGTATTTGTGAGGATTTGTAGGTTAAGGCTAAGGTCACCTTATTCTAGTATTTTTTCACATTAAAAAAGAAAGATGGCTAGTTTTACATATGTACCTAACCTCATTGGAAGTTCTTGGTAGGGTTGGGGTCCTCAATTCATGATTGGAATTAGAAATGGGTTGTAATTAGGTCATCCCACTAAGGTAAATTCTCTACTACATGGAGTCATTTGATCAGGCTATAGGATATTAAGCATTTGCTTTCTAACAACCAAACAGCCCATGACACAATTATGGAGGCCTATAACAACAGATGTTTCCTTTAGGTTGTAGATGACATAATTTCTAAGTATTCAAATGGTGGCCCAATCTTCCTTAAAGGCAAAGCGATGGTTGTTGAAGGTCCTAGTAGTACTCATGATAAGAATGTTGAAGGCCTAGTTGAAGGTACTATAGTCAACCAAGGTACAAGCTCTTGTGATCTTACCATGCTGAGAAGGGCTCATAAGAGGAGGGACCTATACGTTTTCTTCAAAAGCTAAGTGGTCTTCCTTACCTATGGTCAGTATGGCATCTGTAAGTTTCTTAACTTGTATTTTATTGTTTCTTTGCTCTAATCTCCTGATTTTTTCATTGTAGATTTGTTGTTTAAAGATTATAGCTTGAAAGACTTATTTGCCAAGTTGAAAGCTAGTAGGTTGAAGGGAAAGGAGGACTCCAAGAAGACATCTATCAACTAAGCCATTGATGAAGTATCACCAAAGGCTTCAGTAAAACCAATAGCAAAGTCCACCACCTCTATCACATCCAGTTTAGCCTAAAATGCAACACCCACTACTAACCTGCAATAAACCATAGGACAAGGCTATATATATATATAACAACTTACTTAAATAATCAAATGGTTTGTTAGAGTTCAGCCTTATAGGTGATACTTCACATATTTACACTTTCTTGGAAACCAACTGTCATAGTCTTTCATACCCCTTTTTTTTTATATATTTATACATATCAACTATCTAAGTCTATCATTAAAAACAAAAGTCCTTCAAAGCGATCAACTCCAACCTAAGCGCTCTCAAAATCTTCCTCCCCAGTAATGGGAGTGCCCCTCTTATATTTCTCCTTGACCTATGGATACAAAACATATCCACTTAGTTTACTGTGAACTGAGTGAGAGTGGACAAAAAACATAGCACAACTTAAAACATATTTAAGAAACAATAATCAAGTAGCATATAAACACTCTAGTCACACAATATATAGTATCAAACTAAGTTAGATAATGCAAAAATGGATGGTCAATCAATTACATGTAAAAGGAAATCCATAATCTGCAAAAATCATTCCAAAATTCAAAATCAAGCTCAATCAATCAAGTACATTCCACTCAAACTATGTAATTTGCAAATTAATGAGTTGACAAAAGTCTACTTCTAAACACACAATATCTACTTACCTAAGAGTAGTATCCCTTGCATTGAGTAGTATCTTCAAGTTCCTCATTCTTTTGGTAACCTATAACTAGAGGTTGTATTTTAGTGTCTATTTAAGTTATGTAAACATTTTATTAAAGCTCAAATGTTTAGGTAATAGTACTTTAATTTTACTTAGGACCTTCTATAGAACCTTTTAGATGATCCTTTTTGTTTAGGTTCTTGTTATTTAACCTTCTATTAGAGAACGATTCCTATTAACTTCATTATGCCTTCTACTTAACCTTCTACATAAAAGTTAGTCTTGGGATTCATGTTCAAGGAAGCTTCTACTCATATTTACTTTTAGTTTCCACTTTATATTTCACCAAGGAACCTTTTACTTAAGCATCTAATTGGACACATTTAGTTTACTTAATTTGGTATCTTAGTAGAGGCCTTCTACAGAAGCTTCTACTAACTGTTACAATAAGGTCTTCATAGGCAACCTTCTACAAAAGTGTCCACTGATTGTCACATTAAGGTATTCATAAGCAATCTTCTACAGAAGCTTCTACTAAGCTAATTTATGCTTAAACTTGATAAAAGTCCATTTAATCATTAAGATACACCAAGTTTTGTGCATAGCCAACAATAAAACCATTCCTAAGATCATATTCTAGACTACTTTATTCCATTCTTTTTTCTTTTTGTTTTTCTTTTCTTCTTCTTCTTTCTTTTTTTTTTTTCTTTACTTATAAGTAAATGAATAAAAGAATAAATAAATAATAAAAAAAAAAATTGCAGAACAGGTCAACTTGGGTAACTTAGGTTGGCTCAATTAGCTTGAGTCGGCTCGTAGTTAGCTCATATTTTGCTTGGTCAGCTTCAATTGACTTAATCAGCTCGGGGATTCGGATTGGAGTGTCTAACTTGGGGTTTTTGAGTGTGAGAAATCCGACGATGGTGGTGGTTTTTGTTGAAAACCACTAAGGAAGAGGTTATCTTAGAGAGAGGAACCATGCTAGAGAGAGAAAGTGTAGTGTGTCTATTGAAAGTGAAGAGCAAAGCCCTATTTGTATTGTGAGTACAAGGATTAAGCTAGGAAAGTCTGGAAAAAAGAATTAATTTGTCAGATTCCATTAATGAGTTTTTGACCCAAAAAATGGATTTTCCCCCCTTTTTGAGCTCAATTTTAAATGCATAAACAATTGAATTTGAATGGATTTTGGGATGAATTCAAAAGTAGGCTATGCGCTATATGATTTCACCATTATTTTAGTGAATATACACAAATGGGGTAAAAAATGGCCCTAAATTGACCATACAAGAAAAGAAAATGGACTGGAATTTTGTAATTGATTTTGCAAAGGAGGAGGAGGAGTAGGCTACTTGCCACACACCTTCACGCATGTGCGTGATCCAAAAATAAAAGAGGCACATTGGACGCACCCCTATTCCCCAATCAAGGCTTTACCTTGTTTCCTAAATTGTGGACCAATTTCTGGTTTGCATTGAATATACCATTTTTTTAATAAATATAATAAATAAATACTTAAAATTAAATACTTACTAAAAAGAAACCTTATCTTAAATGCAACTATATTTTTTCTTTCGAAATGGAAAAGGCTCTTTTGTGCCTAGGGAGATTCGAACTCAGGTCTCCTTATTACTTATGCATATGTATTACTATCAGGCTGTTGGCCTGTGCCTTGTCTTTTATGTGCAATTATTTGGACTAGGTTAGCTTGGGCTAGATTCAAATCTAAGCTCGAACTTGATGATCATTAGCTAAATTAAATACTCTACTCTATCTAAATTATCATTTTATATCTTTCCTAAATCTTCTATTTTTGTGAATTTTTTTTTTATTTCTATATGTTTTTCTAAATTTTTCCATTTTTTTTGTATGTTTCTAAATTCCTTATTTTTTGTGCTTTTTCCTATCTTTCTAGATTTCCTTTTTTGTTTAGAATGGTTGCTGCATTAGTGGAGGATTTGTTCTAAGGGAGACTCGGGTATTGGGCCTAGTGTTAGAATTCACCATGCCAATAGTTACTTCTTTGGTCTTGCTGGTAATAGGCTTTACAAAGGGTAGTCTTCAAACTAATGGCTCTTGTAATTTATCGGAAGCGACAACATTTTCAATGTGGCATCCTATGGCTACTATCTCTGCAAAACTAGAGGAGGCTTGTAAGGTCTTTCAAAAGTATTAATAAAAGCTAAAGTCAGCTCCTTCTCGATCATGGGGGTAGATACTCGTAGGGCTAAGGATCTTCACCTTTAGGAATACCCCTTGAATGACTCATTGTACTTTTTTCGTAGGGGTACCAAGTCCATTATGGTTAGTGTCACTTCAACATTGAATTTGTATTGCTCATAAAATACCCTAGCCAGCTTTTCCCATATATTCACCTAATTTAGATCCAATTGGGCATACCAGGTCAAAGTAAGGCAATTAGGTTGTCTTGAAAAGTTTAGATCATGAGTTGGTCATATTGCACATGCTTACCTAATTTACACACATACAGCTGTTATATGAGCCTACTCGAATCCATCATACCCTTTGAGCATTTTCATCTTTTCAATGATTTGTTAGGTCAGTCGCTTCTCAAGCCCTTTCAGTTAGTCTTGATCAACTTCAGGTTTAGATTGATTGGTAACGAGTAAGTGTTCAGTTTGAAAGTTGGGTTGACCTTCGAAAATACCCCTTCTGTCTCAAAAGATTCGAAGGCTTAATTGACTCTGAGGTAGGCTTCGTCTACTTCAAGGGGTGGGGCTTTAACATTCTTTCTATATTGGGCTTTAGAGCTTTCTTCATTTGATGGAGCCGTGGACCTGAGCAAGGTTGTAGACTCTGTAAATTCAACCTTCTAAACATAGTATCGGATTCGAGTGCCGTAGACATTTCTCTAAGTCAATAAAACTACATAAAATGAAAACCAACTAAAATTTTGAACCTGGAACTCAAAACGAACTTGAAAGACCCAATTATATTATTTGGAAACTCTTATCATGCAAGAAAACCCCAATCCCTACATATGCGTACTTTAAAAAAAATATATATATTAATAATAATAAAAAAAAATTTAAAACTCTATAAAATTATCTTAACGCTTGAAAAGCCATAAATCAATAAAATTATCATATGGTTGCATAATAAAATGATGTTCCTAAATAATTAAGCCAATTGATCCTTAAGCTCATAAGTGTAAGTAAATTATTTCCAAGTTGGTGAAAAACCTTAAAACATACATAATCTCACTCGAACTCTAAAACATGCATAAACTCACTCGAACTCTAAAACCTAGGATGATCAAGGACTTATGATCCTAAATAAATAATTAAAAATATATTTTCAATAAATTTTATTTAACTTTAGAAAACTTGAAAATTTCTTAAGAGGTAAATCACAACTTACAAATTAATTCGAGACCAAACCCTAAAAGAATTTCATATAAGACAATTCCCTTATTTTCACTTATAAGCCATGTTACGCATGGATAAATTGTAAACCCTACTTTTAGCAAACTTGTGATTCAACTAAGAACACTTCCCAAATATTCCCAAGGATAAACTAAGCTAAGAATCCAAGTTTACATTTAAAAACGAGTTTAATTTTCCAATTCGAAACCCTATTATCGATAAAACTCGAATACGAGAACCATAGACTCTAAACACAAAACCCTAAAACAATTAAGGACTTGTAACCCTAAGCGGCTAATTAAGAATTTAATTTGAATGATTTTATTCAATTCTATAAACTTCCATAATTTTATAAATATTAAATCATAACTTACAAATCAATTTAAGAGACAAACTCCAAAAGAATTTCATATCAAACAATCTCCTTATCTTTATACATAAGATTTGTACACATGAATAAATAAACCAACCAATCATCCTAAATAACTTATCAATTGATAAATGTAAACCCTACTTTTAGTGGGCCCATGATTCAATCAAAAGTACTGTCCGAACGTTTCCAAGGATCAACTAAACTAAAAACTTAAGTTTACATTTAGAAACGAATTAAATTTTTACAATTCAAAAGCCAATTGTCGATAAAACCCGAGCTTGAAAAACCGCGAGCTCTAAAGCTACTTAAAACCCTAAACCTTAAAACCATTAAGGAATTTTAACCTTAAATAATTAATTGATAATTTAATTTGAATAATTTCATTCAACTTTAGAAAATTTCACAATTCTACAAAAATCAAATCATAAATCACAAAACAATGTAAGATAAAAATCCTAAAACAATTTTCTATAAGGCTATGCCCTTATCTTCATGCATAAGCCTTACACATAAATAAGTAGACCAACCAATCACCTTAGATAACTTATAAATTGAGAGTTGGAATCATTTATCAACTGATAACTTATCAAAATCTAGTGATAAGACAATTTCCTTATCACCTCTTCACTTATACTACATATGGACAAATTTTCACAAGAAATCATGAGCTTAACTTTAATAAAGGTGACAAGACCACTCCATGGCATAAAGAGACTTCCAATGGCAGATTTAAACAAGGAGGAATGGGGGGCCATACTCTTGTCTTTCAAGCATCAATCACTCCTCCTTACACATCACTATTCACCCCTTAATGCTTACATCATCAAGAGTTGCAATTGTTGACTTTTTGTCAGCTTTAAAACAATACTTTCAAGACATTTAAACACTCCTTCTCTCTTCATTCCAACCGGCCACACTCTTCCCCATTTCTCTCACTTTCAATTTCACTTTCACTTCATCTTTCTCTCTTTAGAAACAAACATAAAAAGGGGAAACAACTTTACCCCACAAAATCCATTTTCTTCCATTTTGAAGCTTCAACTCACGGCATTTTTTTTCTTTGCTCATGTGCCATTTTATTTCATCATTTAAGATCATTTAAGACCATTAGAATCTTTCATAAACCCCTTTCCAAAAGACCAAAGGATTCGGGTTTCAAAAGGTAAGCAAAAAGGAGGAAGCAAAGTTAAAGGCTTAAGAGGAACCTTAGTGCACAACCACCAAACTTTGCGTTAAGGACGAGTAAGTGTTTCTTGTGATGTGTGGATTAATATTTATGTTAGAAGACTTGGATTTCTTGAAGATATGAGTAAGGTTTGAGTTGTTATAGCACAAAAAATCGTTTTAAGAAACAAACCCTAAAACCCTTACATGAAGTTGAAATATGAGCATGTAAAGTTGGTGTTTTGTATGGACATTTGTTTAATGCTTTGAATGGAAGATTTTAAGCTAAGGAAATCTTGAAATGAGAACTTTAATGGAGGGTAAGCATGCTGGACATGAAGGTTCCATGGTCATTTGAATGTTGATTTTGTTTCCATTAAGTTAAACATGCTCAAATCTAGACTTAAGTTAAGGAAAAATCCATCACATGAAGTTTTATGAAGAAATCAACTTTGTATGACATGAGCTATGATATGGAGGTTTTATGAAGTATAAGATCTTTTATTTCTTTATGTGGAGCATGAGTTAAAGGATCATTTGATGGAAGGAAACTTAAGTTAAGATTTATGCACAAGTAGTTAAGTGCATAATCTATCACCTAAACTTAAGGAAATGATGGAACAAGTTGAAAAACCAAGTAAGGACCCCTTAGGACCAACATGAACAGATCTGGAACGTGGGTAAATGAGGCCTAAAAATATGATAAAAGTGAAAGAACAAAGTGAAAAGATTAACCAAAGCAAGTATGATTAGCATACAAAGCCTAAAACTCAAAACCGGGCCTAAAACTCTCAAAACAAACTTAGAACTCTAAGATGGGCCTTCAACAAAAATCTGACCAGCAACTTAAAGTACCAAGAGAAGTTTTTTTGAAGCCCATAAGAATTCCACCTAAGGCCCCGTAAGCCCACCAAAGTCATTAACTTCAATTTGAACCAAAAACAAGCCCATTTGATAACTTAAGCCCACTAAAAGGCCCAAGAAGTGGTTGTTAGCCTTAAGAATATAAATCAAAGTTGTAAATCTGATCTCAAGGAGTATTTTAAGCTTAGGATAAAATCTAAAGACCAAGCCCAAAGAATTTCTTAAGTTATTAAAAAGCCCAATTACCAAACAAGGCCCAAAAACATTCCAACACATGAGGAACGCTACTGTTCTGACCCGTGGACAGAATTGTATACCTCATTTCGAAAATATAACCTTACCACATTAAAGTACACTCGAAAATGATGAAGATTGACTATAAGATCATAAAAATCGGATTTAAAATGAGAAAGTTATACGCGATTGAACTTTTAAGTAAAACCGAGAAAAATTATAAAACCAAGTCCAAAGTATAACTTAAAGGGTTTTAGCTTAGTTTTCTAGGTTTTATTTCAAATCCTTATAGTATCGGATTTGCGATGTCCAGGGGACCCGGCTTTGGGGAGACGACCTATCCTGGATTATTTTTATTGATCCACATGGCAGAGTGAGTAAATTCCCGATGACTCTTTACTTGATTGTGCTTGTAGAATAGATGCACCTAAACTTATATATATGAATTTGGATGCTTGTGGGATATGGGAAATGCATGTGTATGAATCTGTGGATGAATGTGATGATTTGTTAATTATATCTAATAATGGGAATCGTTTGCATTATATATACATGTGAATCGTATGGAATGAAATTGTCTGATCACCCTGAAAATCGAGTTAATCACTTATACGATTAAGAAATCAAAATGAATCATGCATACCCCATATTGCATACAGATAACACCGATTGCCGCTTCGCGCAGAAGATGGGAGGGGACTCACAGGAATACGAGTTTCCTGCAAGATTGGGCACTAGCTATGCCATCATATATATATTGAGTCTCTGACCTAAGCTGATGGGCTTACTAGGCGCTGGGAGACGCCAACCGTCGGCGAGGGGCCGAGTCTTGTGGCTTCTGCTTAGGGCGTGTGTTTGTGGATTGCGGAGGCCACCACACCGCTAGACTTGGGATTTTGAAAATATAATTTATTATTCAGTAGGGAAAGTATATATATGTAGATATATACTTAGTTTTGTTTTGACTTAAGCACAATAGTGCTAATGAATTAAAACCCAAGGTCTAGAACCTGGATTTTGGTTTGGGTCGGTTAATTATCTCCAAACCCCGACTTCAGGGGGCGTAATTCTGAGTCGTATGCAGTTCCTAGGTCGCTGCATGCGCTTTTGGCATACTGATTGTTCATGCATTCATATGATTGTACATATAATAAATTTCTGCTATGTGGTATTGACGAGGGTAATTATCTCACTAAGCGTAAGCTTACACCCCAACAGTTCTTTTCCTTGCAGGTTGATCGATAGTTGGGAATGGGATAAGAATCGAGTGCAGAGTGCTACCATTGAATCAGTATGATGAAAAGCTTGTGTAGTTAATTCGGAATGCTCCGAAAAACGACTAATGTCTCATTTAAGTTTACTATCTTTAGTAAGTTTAGAATTTTCTAAAATTGTCTATCCTATTTCATTATTTTGGTAGGGGATACCGATTCTCTGCGGTTCTGAGGAATTGTGGAAAAATTGGATATCCATAATTATATATATTATATAATGAGTCAATAAACTAAAATTGAAGACCTTAGCGAATAACTATTTAGAGTCTTGCAATCTCTGACTTGTAAGGCGATTTTCTTATCATGGGTGCACACGTGATATGGAAATTCTAGGCAATACTACTAGGCCCCTCTTAGGGTCGCTACAAAGGTGATGCTGTTAACAAGGAAGCTCAGTTGATCAGCAATCTTCCTTACTGTCTGCTCTAAAGAGCGGAATCTCAACTCAGTGGGATCAATGATTTCGGGGTTGTTAGTGTTGATGTTGTCATTCCCTTAGTTGGCCATTCTGGTTTGTGAGTGAGTTCTGATAAGACTTCTTTGGAAGGTTTGATGCTTAGGAGCTATCTTGGCGACCTGTTTAAGATCACTTCTGAACAAGTTAGCACATGAACATTTTTAAAAGAGACAAATGAGAAGCTAAGAAATGCATAGTACACGGATGCAGAGAGATAAAATCGACTAATAACTAGTAAGATGGTAATTTTTATTATTTTTGTACTTTTAGAGTTCCCTTTTACATTATTTGAAAAAAAAAAAGAAAATACATTTGGTTCCTAAGAACAGTATTCCTATCTTTAAATGTTATTCTAGCACTTGGCAAGCACTCTCTTTTTCTGCTTATTGGATCCTACTGGTAGTTCCTTCCTTTTTTCTAGCTTGGGTTTTTCTATTTCTTCAAATTCTCTAAGTCTTTTCTAGGTCATCCTTAATTGATGTTCTATGGCTTGGGAACATTGTCTTGATTCCTGAAAGAAATCCTCCACATGTCCTGTTCTTCATAAATTACTTTTACATAGACTTATACTTGGTCCATGTAGGTCTTAATCTCAAGATCTGGTTTAGCTAGTATGGGTTGGGTGATTTCTAGTGCTTGATACTAGATCTCCCCTACCTTATGGAGTTGATCATACAAATATTCTTTAGTGATCTTATGTTTGTCCACTTCTCTTAGCCATTCCCCTAAATCAATGTTCGGGTTGACAATCCTTCTTTCCCATAATTGTTTGATTATTCGGAGTTTAGATACCTTTTATGGTAATGGAATCTAAAGGTCCTCACAATCCAAGGTAGTGATATGTAGCGAAGGCCTATTAACTATATCTTAGATACCTCTGAATTGCTGATCATATTGTTAAGGTAATAGTTTGTGCACACTTTCATCGCAATTAGGGTCATTGCTTGATAATTTTTGTAGACTAATATTACCCTTTTGAAGTTGCTCTATCTTACTGTCCATAAGATATCAGCGACTTGGAAATTTCTCAACACTTCTACCTAACAGTAAGTGGATTTTCCTTTCGAGAGATGGACTTTGTCGACAAAAGAATTGATCAGATCAATATTATAAGCAAACTCTCCTTAGATTAGATCAAGCCCATAACATTTCATGAGGCCCACGAACCATACTATCAGTAATGCCATGCTGGTCTTTAGTACACCATTGTTCTTTTCTTTCAAAATATTGAGGCTTTTGATTTGTTCTGTGAGGAGAGTCGAGACATATGATTTGCCTTCAAAAAACTAGCCTATGAACTTAGCGACCTTGAAATGGATGAAGAACTTTCCATTAGGGAATAGGAGTGTCCCAAACATAGCTAGGATAAAAGCTTTTATTTTGTTTTGTTCCATATCTTTGAGATTGCCATAGAAGATGCCCCCATTAGTTAGATCTAGGCTCAATGGCGAACCGGGCTTCCAAGTCTTCTAATTTGATGCAATTCCCTTTACAACTTTTGAGGGCTTTGTTCACTTCAGCTTTTTTAATCCTTAGGAATCATAAGAAGACATTCGTTGGGTCAACTTCCAAATTTAGGGTGTATATATTTTTCAAGGAAGGGGCTTAAAGTAATTAGGTGTACTCTTTAAGTGATGGACTAATCAAATGAGGCCCAACTTGAAAAACCACTTCCTCAAGTTCCTAAAAGTTGGTCAAGGCCCTAATCAAATTAATCACTATTTTTATGTGAGGAAGTGATAGAATAGGCCTGCTCTTGTAAAAGATAGTCTCTTGTTCCCTTGGATGAAAGTGTTAAACCATTGGTCCAAGATGGGTTTAAGGCTGATGGACTTGCCAACAAATTTTTCCCTAAAGCAGATAGAGTTGGATGAACAAGTCATTTCCTAATCTGAATTACAAAAGAAAAAATATATTACAAAATTAACTAACGGTTATTTATAATAATGAAACCTATTTACAACAAATCTATGTTTACAAAAAATTACAAGGGAAATCAAGGAAACTCCAAGCTATTATCTATTTTCATTCACATCTTGCTTGATTATTCGTCAATTCTGGATGTCATGAATGCATAAAGGGTGGGTTCTACAGTTCCTTAAACTTATGTAACCTCATTTGTTACAGAATACTTTCATTAGTCACATTAAGCTTAAGTAGAGATGGCCTAATCAACCTTGAGCGGTGGTTACACCACAATACCTAAAGCCTACATAATGGCCCCCCGTCTTAGGGTCCCAAAAGGTCCAGGTTTGACCATTTCTACCATACACTCATGAAAAAATAAATCCCTTCCCCCAAATGACAAAATAAGCAAAATCTACAACAAACGTTAGTTATGGTACAAATAATAATAAATTAACAAATAAGTAAACAAATTATAGTTAGTAAGGCGATTTTTTAGTGATTAATTTTAATTTTGCAAAGTTGAATGGCTAACCCTCTTTGACATTTCCCAATGGAGTCGCTAAGCTATCGAGCCTAGTTTTTTCCTCTCAGTTCTTTTATAAATTGTATCTTCTTTAAATCGATCAGTACTAAACTATACCAATTTAATATTAACCCTTGATTAGGGTTTAACAAAAACTGGTTTTTTTTTTTTTTATATCTTGAAAATACTTTGAAGTCACCACCCGACCGGAGTCAGGAAAAAGAGTTAAGTTATAACTAATTGGGTAAATTGATTATAACTTAACTACTAGTCTAATGATATAACTAATTTTGTAAAACGGTTTTAAAATTAGATATCTAGATCTGGGGGTTAAGATTTTTAAACCCTTATGAGTACCATTAACTTTGCAATTTGTAATCTCAATCTCAAAAATCACCCTTCAATTCTATAAAATAGAACTCAATTATTTAACTAAATTGGATAACTTGAGTAACATAAGCTAAAAAAGGAAAGTTAGGTTTTTTTATTTTTTACTGTTTCCTCATAGGTGCCGACATACTTGCTATTCAGGATCTGACATACGTAGTTCTTTCAATGAAAACTTTAGTAGTTTATTAGTTTTAATTCTTGAAAAGATCGGGTTTATGCTTTTACCCGATTCAATTTATTCATGGAAATTCTACTAAAGGAAATTCTTGAGAAACTCGATTTTTCCAAGTGTTAAAAACAATTTTATTCACTAACCTATTTATTTATTTTTTATTATATTATCTTATTTATTTATTACTTATTTTTTCTATAAAATATAGACAACTCTTTTCTTTTTGTTTTTCTTCTTTTCCTTCTTTTTCCCTTTTTTTCTTCTTCCCTCATCCTTTTTTTTTCTTTACTTACAATTACATAAAGAATAAATAAATAACAATAAAAAAAAAGAAATTGCAGATCGAGTTGGACTCAGGTCCGCTCTAGGTTAGCTTGGGGTTGGCTTAGGTCGACTTAAGTAGCTTAGGTCGACTCGGTCGAGTTGAGTCAGCTCATGGTCGGCTTCGATTGACTCATGGTCAACTCGATCAACTTCAATTGGCTCGATTGGTATGGGGATTTGGATTGGAGTGTTTAACTTAGGGTTTTTAGGTGTGAAGAATCCATAGGTAGTGGAGGTTTTCATTAAAAACCACCAAAGATAAGGCAATCCTAGAGAGAGGAACTATGCTAGAGAGAGAAAGTGTAGTGTGTATGTTTCTTAAAGTTATTCTAGGACTTGTGTCTATTGAAAGTGAAGAGTAAAGTCTTATTTATACTATGAGTACAAGTATTAAGCGAAGAAAGTTGAGAAAAACAAATTAATTTATTAGAATCCATTAATGAGTTTTTTACCCAAAAAATGGATTTTTTCCCCTTTTTGAGCTTGATTTTAAATGCATAAATGATTGAATTTGGATGGAGTTTAGGATGAATTCAAAAGTAGGCTACGTGTGCTATACGATTTCAACATTATTTTGATGAAATTGTGTAATAAATGGGGTAAAAAATGGCCCCAAACTGAGCATACAAGAAAAGAAAATGGACTGGAATTCTGTAGTTGATTCTATGAAGAAGGAAGGTGACCAGGCTACATGCCATGCACCCTTATGTACTCACGCGATCCAAAAATAAAAGGGCCATGTTAGACGTACCCCTATTTTGTAATCAAGGCTTTGCCTTGTTTCTTAAATTTTGGACCATTTTCTAGTTTGCTTTAAATATTCCATTTTTTTTTATAAATACTTATTAAATAGAAACCCTATCTTAAATGCAACTACATTTTTTCTTATGAAAAAGAAAAGGCTCTTTTGTGCCTGGTGAGATTCGAACTTAAGTCTCCTTATTACTTATGCATATGTATTACCATTAGGCCATTGGCCTGTACCTGGTTATATTCAAATCTAAGCCTAAGCCTAAGCCTAATGATCCTTATCTAAATTAAAGATTACTCTATCTAAATTTTTATTTTCTGAATTTCCTAGATCCTCTATTTTTGTGACTATTTTTTAATTTCTATAGATTTTTCTAATTTTTTTTTTTTGCATTTTTCTAAATTTCTTATTTTTTGTACTCTTTCCTATCTTTCTTTTTATATTTTTTGGTTTTTTTCCCCCTAATTTAAGACCCTTTATCTTATTAAAAAACGAAGGGGGTGAGGGGGCAAAAATGGGGTGTCTACACTTTCCTTTACTTAGCTAAGCTTTCGGTCTTCTTATAGGTTGCACAACTCTCAACAACACAATGCACATCTTGCCTCATCTTAGGCTAAAAGGATTGAACATTTAGCAATTCATTGGTCCTCCTCTCTTTGAAATGTCTAGAGAGTCCTTTACTTTGAGCTTCTCTCACCAATAGTTCTCTAATGGAATAGGTGGGGATACAGAGTTTGCCACTTTGAAACAAGTAGCCTTCTTTCACATGATATTCATCCATTGTCCTCTTTTCTTCATAATGCTCATATGTTAGACCAAAATGAGGGTCTCAAGGGTATTATTCTTTGATGCTTGGAAACCCTAACAACTTAGTTTGCAATTTAATAAGAAGAATGTGCCTTCATGACAAGGCATCATCAATAGTGTTGGTCTTACCTTACTTATACTTGATCATAAAATTAAATCCTTTAAGGAATTCTATCCAATGAGCCAGTCTCTTTGAAAGCTTAGCTTAGCCTCGTAGGTATCTCATAGACTCATGGTCGATATATATGACAAACTCTCTTGCCAAAAGATAATGTTACCATACTTGAAGTGCTCGAATTAATGCAAGGAGTTCTTGATCATATATGAAGTAATTCAATTGCAATCCTTTCAACTTCTCACTATGATTGGTAATAGGTCGACCTTCTTGCATCAACATAGCTCCTACGCTAACTCCCGATGCGTCACATTTTAGCTCAAATACCTTCGTAAAGTTAGGTAAGGTCGTTACAAGTGCAGAGGTCAATCTCTTCTTCACCTTAGCAAAACTCCTCTCTTCTTTCTCTCCCCATCAAAATTCTACATTCTTCTTTATTAGCTTGATAAGTGAGGCAACAATCGTACTAAAACCTTGCATAAAGTAGCGATAGAAAGAGGCTAAACCATGTAAGCTCCTTGCCTCGGCATAAGTGGTTAGGGCCGGCTAATCGATAATAGCTTAGATCTTTTCATTATCGACTCATAAACCTCCTCCATTAACTACATAACCTAAGAAGACCACTTCCTCTTAACAAAAACAATATTTCTACAAATTTTCGAATAGTTTCTCAACTTGGAGCACTTCAAATACAACTCAAACATGGTCTGTATGATTCGATAAGTTAGTAACATATATAAGAATGTCATTAAAGTAGACCACGACAAATTTTCTAATTAAATTCTACAAGATATGATTCATTAATCTCATGAAAGTGCTTGTGCCATTGGATAAGCCAAAGGGAATTACCAACCACTCATAAAGATCATGTTGGGTTTTAAATGCATTTTTTTATTCATCTCCTTGTCTCATTTGAATTTGATGGTAGTTAAACTTCAAGTAGATCTTGATGAAAATTCTATCACCATTAAGTTCATCAAGCATATCATCCAACCTTGGAATAATGTACCTATACTTGATTGTTATCATATTAACAACTTTACTATCTATACTCATTCACTAAGTACCATCATTCTTTAGAATAAGTAGAGCTGATACGGCATAAGGGCTAAGTCTCTCCCTCACATAACCTTTTTTTAGCAACTCATTGACTTGCCTCTATAGTTCAATTGCTTATACAAGATTTATTTGGTAAGCATGCTTGTTAAGAAAGGCGGAAATAGGTATCAAGTCAGTGCAATGTTCAATCCCTTGAAAAGGTAGTAATCCTTCATGTAGTTATTTAGGAAATAGGTTAGTATACTCATCTAGCAGCTTTCGAATCTCATTTGGTAGGATGACTTGCTCCTTTAATTCCAATAATCTTCTTATCAACAAAAAGTTTGGCTCATTAGATCGAATAACCTCTTTAAACTCAAAGTAACTAAGAACCAAAGTCTTCTTAGATCTTCAAGTTAGCTTAGCTTATAGCTTGCTCACTTGATCGGAGGTTGTGGGATTTAAGATGATCTTCCTCTCATCTTTCTCAAACGCATATGTATTCCTAAACCCATCATGTACTACCTTCCAATCAAATAGCTAAGGTCAGCTTAGCAATACATAAGATATACACATGGGTAATACATCACAAAGAATCTTATCAGAATAATTCCTAATTGAGATCAAAAGCAATACTTACTGAGTAACATGCAATGCTTCCTTTTCGTTTAACCAATGGAGTTTGTATGGTCTCAAGTGTGATAAGGTTGGCAACATGAGCTTTCAAATTAAGTTGGTAGATAAAACGTTGGTGCAACTCCCACTATCTATAATATGTGCACATGCTTGTTCATTCACCTTATATGTGATATGGAATAAGTTTTCGCGTTGCTCCTCTTCAATAGATGGTTCAATGTTTATTGCTCGTCCAACAAATAAAGTCAACTTATCCGAGTCTTTAGTAAATACATCCTCCTTGACAAGTTCCTCACTACCCACAATGTTCCTCTACGATTCTTCTCATTCTTCAGGCTCTTCATGTGTACTATCTACTTCAACTTTCAAAACGTCACCCTTAATGACCATGGTTCATCTGTTCGAACATTAGGTGGCTAAATGCCCCAAACCCTGACACATAAAGCACTTGACTTGGCTAGTCTTTTGCCTTGATCTTTATCTTTTTTTAAATGTCTTCTTTGATGCTTCATTGTCACTAGGTTGGCTCTCTTTCTTTATTATGATGTTTATTTGTCTACTTGAGTTAGTGCTATATTAAGCTCGATGACTTCCTTAAGCAAGTCGATTGGGTTAGATAAGTAGGCTTATTAGTGGTGGATTAGCCTATTCCTCCTTTGCCTTCTTATACGTTAGGCAATTCTTCTAGCCTCATCAGAGTGACAAAATGTTGTAGCTCTACTACATCTTGAATCTTTACTCTCAATCTAGTCAAGATCTAAATACTGTTCAGGCTAAGGGTTCACTAACCTCACATCGGATCATAAGCATTTGAAATTCTTACATGTACTCATCAATAGTGTGATTCCCTTACTTTGGCTCTTAGAGTCAAGCAAAGGTGTCTTATATATAGGTATCCAGCATAAATCTGGCTCTGAACTCTTTTTATCTTGGGTCATGTATTGATCTCTTTGTATCCATCTCATCTTCACATGACTTGAAAATTCCACCACCACATCACCGCATAGCTTAAGAACTCTATTACAATAGTTTTGACCTTATCATGGTCCTCATACTAATAGTAATCAACAACTCACTCTACCTTCTCTTCTTAGTCCAAGTATTCATTGGCATTCTTGTTATTGGTTAGAAATGGTGCGTAGCTTAGATCCATTAAAAGAAAGAAAGTTAGGCTATAAGGGTGCTAGGGCTAGTTTGACATAGCCACTCTGATGCCTAAGTCAGTATTTAAGAAAGTAAATAAGTAAGTGAATGTTCAAAGAGTGTAAAGAGTCCTTATAATGTTTAAGCATCCATATTTATAGGCGCTTATTTGATAACTATAATGTTAGATAATCCTTAGTCATAGACCATGTAACAGCCTATTAATTTGTGCACATGCCTATAGACATGGAATAGTGGGTAGTTACATAGCTAAGCTAGGCAGATACTCAATTATCCATGCTTCTTTCCAAAGTTAAAGCACTCAAGCGAGCAGGTTGGGCTCTTTGGCCTATTAGGTTAGCCAAGCCTAAAGATTGCCACATTGTTAGAATAGGTCGCATTGTAGACTTAGCATTTCAACTTACTAGATAGTGTGCCAAGTTGGAACCTGGGGTGAAATTCCACTATCATCAATTCCCAAAAACATTGAAGCTTAGAATCTAAAGCTTTGCATGGTTGGTAGCTCAAGGTGCACGGTTGGTAGCTCAAGGTGCACGGTTGGTAGCTCAAGGTGCACAAGCTCACTCTTCTACTTCATAATTGTCCTCTTCATTCTCCTTATCAACTTCTCCTAAGCTTGTTCTCCTTCGTACATGTCCTCCTACTCCTCTACCTCGGTTTTGCTAAGCTAGGAATTGTCTTCAAACAGGCTGGGCATCATAGGTAGTATCTCCGATTTCAAGAGCAACTAGCGGACTATTATAGATGACCTCAATGCATTGGGAGGCTAATATATGAACAACACTGGTCAACTCAGTGCTTAAGTTAGTCATTTCATCAAATTGCTCATAAGAGCTTCTAGAGATGTTTTGAGGCGATCAACCATGGTAAATAAAATCGCTATTGTTATCTCCAATTCCAGTGTTCACCCTTGAGTCAATCATTTTGCCTTAACTCAATCTCAATTTACTCGATAACCAACCAATTTCTAGCTTCCTCTTCACTAACCCAGAAATAATATATACCACTTCCCAATAATTACTCTTCACACTTACTTAAGCATCTTCATCTAAAACTCCTAAAAGCAATGATCACTCGGCTTCTTCCTTGAGGATGTAAAGATCCGTCATCTTATTCATAATAAGTATTAGAAGAATCGAAGCTACGTAGAAAAATGATTACCCGATTTTACGATTTAGCAAAATGCAAAATTCCTATTCCTAAGAGCATCGTGGCTCGCAAATAGCATATGCTTCGTTCTTGAAGAACGAATTGTCACGTTGGATGACCTACATTTCTAAAAAGATGGACAACTAGGTTTTACTATCGTGATCGCCGAGGTTCGTAATTTAATGATTCAAATGAACATGTTGAAAAAGGTTAGAGCAAAAAAAGTCGAATTACTTGATTATACGACCGAGGATGACTAAATTTCCAAATCAGGAGGAAACAACGACACTTAAAAAGCAATAGCTTTTCTCGAGAAAAGCCCAAGTTTCAAGATGAATAAACAAATCTCCTAAAATAAGGATTACATGGCATCACGATGGAGAGTTGCCAGTGTGCACATTCGCAAGGTTCATCGGAACATTTGGAATATCATTTGATTTAAATAAGATTGATTCTTTGATTTCAGTATCGAGCATACCTAGGCTTCGAAACCGAGGCATAATGAAAACTCCTAAAAGCAACGATCACTCGGCTTCTTCCTTCAAGATGTGAAGATCCGTCATCTTATTCATAAGAAGTATTAGAAGAATCGTAGCTACGTAGATAAATGATTACCCGATTTTACTATTTAGAAAATGCACAATTCCGATTCCTAAGAGCATCGTGGCTCCCAAATAGCATATGTTTCGTTCTTGAATAACGAATATTCATATTGGATGACCTACGTTTCCAACCAGATGGACAACTTGGTTTTACTATCGAGATAGCCGATGTTCGTAATTTAATGATTCAAATGAATTTCCTAAAAAGGGTTAGAGCATAAAAAGTCGAATTACTTGATTCTACGACCGAGGATGCGTAAATTTCCAAATCTGGAGGAATCAACGACGCTTAAAAAGCAATAGCTTCTCTCGAGATGAACCCAGGTTTCAAGATGAATAAACAAATCTCCTAAAATAAGGATTACATGGCTTCACGATTGAGAGTTGCCAGGGTGCACATTCGCAAGGTTTGTCGGAACATTTGTAATATCATTTGATTTAAATAAGATTGATTCTTTGATTTCAATATCGAGCATACCCAGACTTTGAAACCGAGTCATAATGAAAACTCCTAAAAGCAACGATCACTCGACTTCAAACTTGAGGATGTGAAGATCCATCATCTTATTGATAAGAAGTATTAGAATAATCGTAGCTACGTAGACAAATGATTACTTGATTTTACGATTTAGAAAAGGAAAAATTCCTATTCTTAAGAGCATCGTCGCTCGCAAATAGCATATGCTTCATTCTTGAGATACGAATCCTCACGTCGGATGGCCTACAATTCTAACTAGATGGACAACTTGGTTTTATTATCGAGATAGCCGAGGTTCCTAATTTTATTATTCAAATGAACATGTTGAAAAAGGTTAGAGCAAAAAAAGTCGAATTACTTGATTATACGATCGAGGATGACTAAATTTCCAAATCAGGAGGAAACAACGACACTTAAAAAGCAATAGCTTCTCTCGAGAAAAGCCCAAGTTTCAAGATGAATAAACAAATCTCCTAAAATAAGGATTACATGGCATCACGATGGAGAGTTGCCAGTGTGCACATTCGCAAGGTTCATCGGAACATTTGGAATATCATTTGATTTAAATAAGATTGATTCTTTGATTTCAGTATCGAGCATACCTAGGCTTCGAAACCGAGGCATAATGAAAACTCCTAAAAGCAACGATTACTCGGCTTCTTCCTTCAAGATGTGAAGATCCGTCATCTTATTCATAAGAAGTATTAGAAGAATCGTAGCTACGTAGACAAATGATTACCCGATT
>JAMXBB010000012.1:79435255-79518228 GCA_024138015.1 Lumnitzera littorea | reverse complement strand
ACAGATTTGTTTATTCATCTTGAAACCTCGGCTCTTCTCGAGAGAAGATGTTGGTTTTTGAGCGTCATTGTTTCCTCCTGATTAGGAAATTTACTCGTCTTTGGTCGTAGAATCATGTAATTCAACTTTTTACGGTCTAACTTTTTTTAACAAGTTCATTTGAATCATTAAATTACGAACCTCGGATTTCTAGATAGTAAAACCAAGTTATCCATCTGGTTGAGAACATAGGTCATCCGACGTGAGCATTCGTTGTTCAACGATGAAGCATATGCTATTTGGGAGCTGTGATGCTGTTGGGGATAGGAATTTTGCATCTTCTAAATAGTTAAATATGGTAATCATTTGTCTGCGTAGCTAGGATTCTTCTAATGCTTCTTATGAATATGATGACGGATCTTCACATCCTCAAGGAAGAAGCCGAGTGATCGTTGCTTTTAGGAGTTTTCGTTATGCTTTGGTTTCGAAGTCTGGATATGCTCGATACTGAAATCAAAGAACCAATCTTATTTAGATCAAATGATATTCCAAATGTTCCGATGATCCTTGCAAATGTGGACGCAGGCTACTCTCAATCGTAAAGCCATGTAATCCTTATTTCAGGAGATTTATTCATTCATCTTGAAACCTCGGCTATTCTTGAGAGAAGCTATTGCTTTTTGAGCGTCGTTGTTTCTTCCTTATTAGGAAATTTAGTCGTCCTCGGTCGCAGAATCAAGTAATTCGACTTTTTGTGCTTTAACCTTTTTCAACACGTTCATTTGAACCATTAAATTACGAACCTCGGCTATTTTGATAGTAAAACCAAGTTGTCAACCTGGTTGGGAACGTAGGTCATCCGACGTGACCATTTGTTGTTCAAGAAAGAAGCATATGCTAATTGGGAGCCACGATGCTGTTGGGGATAGGAATTTTGCATTTTCTAATTCGTTAAATCACGTAATCATTTGTCTGCGTAGCTAGGATTCTTCTAATACTTCTTTTGACTAAGATGACGGATCTTGACATCCTCAAGGAAGAAGCCAAGTGATCGTTGCTTTTAGGAGTTTTCGTTATGTTTCGGTTTCGATGTCTGGGTATGCTCAATACTGAAATCAAAGAATCAATCTTATTTAGATCAAATGATATTCCAAATGTTCCGATGAACCTTACGAATGTGGACACAGGTATCTCTCAATGTGTAGGGATGTAATCCTTATTTCAGGAGATTTGTTTATTCATCTTGAAACGTCGGCTCTTCTAAAGAGAAGCTATTGCTTTTTGAGCGTCGTTGTTTCCTCCTGATTAGGAAATTTAGTCAACCTCGGTCGTAGAATCAAGTAATACGACTTTTTATTGTCTAGCCTTTTTCAACAAATTCATTTGAATCATTAAATTACGAACCTCGGCTTTCTCTATAGTA
Source organism: Lumnitzera littorea (assembly GCA_024138015.1). Classification (NCBI taxonomy): domain Eukaryota; kingdom Viridiplantae; phylum Streptophyta; class Magnoliopsida; order Myrtales; family Combretaceae; genus Lumnitzera; species Lumnitzera littorea. The sequence continues at coordinate 79,516,826 of JAMXBB010000012.1, read as the reverse complement.
AAACCAAGTTATCCATCTGGTTGAGAACGTAGGTGATCCGACGTGAACATTCGTTGTTCATGAATGAAGCATATGCTATTTGGGAGCCGTGATGCTATTGTGTATAGGAATTTTGCATTTTCTAAATAGTTAAATAAGGTAATCATTTGTCTGCATAGCTAGGATTCTTCTAATACTTCTTATGAATAAGATGACAGATCTTAACATCCTCGAGAGAAGCTATTGCTTTTTGAACGTCGTTGTTTCTACCTTATTAGAAAATTTAGTCGTCCACGGTCGCAAAATCAAGTAATTCGACTTTTTATGCTTTAACCTTTTTCAACACGTTCATTTGAACCATTAAATTACGAACCTCGGCTATTTCGATAGTAAAACCAAGTTGTCAATCAGGTTGGAAACGTAGGTCATCCGACGTGACCATTTGTTGTTCAAGAAAGATGCATATGCTAATTGGGAGCCACGATGATGTTGGGGGTAGGAATTTTGCATTTTCTAATTCGTTAAATCACGTAATCATTTGTCTGCGTAGTTAGGATTCTTCTAATACTTCTTATGACTAAGATGACGGATCTTGACATCCTCAAGGAAGAAGCCAAGTGATCGTTGCTTTTAGGAGTTTTCGTTATTTTTCGATTTCGAAATCTGGGTATGCTCAATATTGAAATCAAAGAATCAATCTTATTTAGATCAAATAATATTCCAAATGTTCCGTTGAAACTTGCGAATGTGGACACAGGCAACTTTCAATCGTGTAGCGATGTAATCCTTATTTCAGGAGATTTGTTTATTCACCTTGAAACCTCGGCACTTCTAGAGAGAAGCTATTGGTTTTTGAGTGTCGTTGTTGACTCCTGATTAGGAAATTTAGTCAACCTCGGTTGTAGAATCAAGTAATTCGACTTTTTATGGTCTAACCTTTTTCAACAAGTCCATTTGAATCATTAAATTACGAATCTCGGCTTTCTCATTGGTAAAACCAAGGTATCCATCTGGTTGAGAACGTAGGTGATCCGACGTGAGCATTCGTTGTTCATGAATGAAGCATATGCTATTTGGCAGCCGTGATGCTGTTAGGGATAAGAATTTTGCATTTTCTAAATAGTTAAATATGGTAATCATTTGTCTGTGCAGCTCGGATTCTTCTAATACTTCTTATGAATAAGATGACGGATCTTAACATCCTCAAGGAAGATGCCGAGTGATCGTTGCTTTTAGGAGTTTTCGTTATGCCTCGGTTTCAAAGTCTGGTTATGCTCGATACTAAAATCGAAGAATCAATCTTATTTGTATCAAATGATATTCCAAATGTTCCGATGAACCTTACAAATGTGGACGCAGGCTACTCTCAATCGTAAAGCCATGTAATCCTTATTTTAGGAGATTTGTTCATTCATCTGGAAACCTAGGCTCTTCTCGAGAGAAGCTATTGCTTTTTTAGCGTCGTTGTTTCCTCCTGATTATGAAATTTAGTCAACCTAGGTCGTAGAATCAAGTAATTCGACTTTTTGTGCTTTAAACTTTTTCAACACGTTCATTTGAACCATTAAATTACGAACCTCGGCTATTTCAATAGTAAAACCAAGTTGTCAATCTGGTTGGGAAAGTAGGTCATTCGACGTGACCATTTGTTGTTCAAGAAAGAAGCATATGCTAATTGGGAGCCACGATGCTGTTGGAGATAGGAATTTTGCAGTTTCTAATTCATTAAATCACGTAATCATTTGTCAGCGTAGTTAGGATTCTTCTAATACTTCTTAAGACTAAGATGACGGATCTTGACATCCTCAAGGAAGAAGCCAAGTGATCGTTGCTTTTAGGAGTTTTCGTTATTTTTCGGTTTCCAAGACTGGGTATGCTCAATACTGAAATCAAAGAATCAATCTTATTTAGATCAAATGATATTCCAAATGTTCCGATGAACCTTGCGAATGTGGACACAGGTATCTCTCAATCGTGTAGCGATGTTATCCTTATCTCAGGAGATTTGTTTATTCATCTTGAAACCTCGGCACTTCTAGAGAGAAGCTATTGCTTTTTGAGCGTCGTTGTTGACTCCTAATTAGGAAGTTTAGTCAACCTCGGTCGTAGAATCAAGTAATTCGACTTTTTATGGTCTAACTTTTTCAACAAGTTCATTTGAATCATTAAATTACGAACCTCGGCTTTCTCGATAGTAAAACCAAGCTATCCATCTGGTTGAGAACGTAGGTGATCCGACGTGAGCATTTGTTGTTCATGAATGAAGCATATGCTATTTGGGAGCCGTGATGCTGTTGGGGATAGGAATTTTGAATTTTCTAAATAATTAATCATGTTAATCATTTGTCTGCGTTGCTAGGATTCTTCTAATACTTCTTATGAATAAGATGATGGATCTTAACATCCTAATGGAAGAAGCTGAGTGATCGTTGCTTTTAGGAGTTTTCGTTATTTTTCAGTTTTGAAGTCTGGATATGCTCAATACTGAAATCAAAGAATCAATCTTATTTAGATCAAATGATATTCCAAATGTTCCGATGAACCTTGCGAATGTGGACACAGGCAACTCTCAATCGTGTAGCCATGTAATCCTTATTTCAGGAGATTTGTTTATTCATCTTGAAACCTCGGCTCTTCTCGAGAGAAGCTGTTGCTTTTTAAGCGTCGTTGTTTCCTCCTGATTAGGAAATTTAGTCGTCCTCGGTCATAGAATCATGTAATTCGACTTTTTATGGTCTAACCTTTTTCAACAAGTTCATTTGAATCATTAAATTACGAACCTCGGTTTTCTCGATAGTACAACCAAGTTATCCATCTGGTTGAGAAAGTAGGTCATCCGAAGTGAGCATTTGTTGTTCAAGGATGAAGCATATGATATTTAGGAGGTGTGATGTTGTTGGGGATAGGAATTTTGCATTTTCTAAATAGTTAAATATGGTAATCATTTGTTTGCGTAGCTAGGATTCTTCTAATACTTCTTATGAATAAGATGACAGATCTTAATATCCTCAAGGAAAAAGCTGAGTGATCGTTGCTTTTAGGAGTTTTCATTATGCCTCGGTTTCAAAGTCTGGTTATGCTCGATACTAAAATCGAAGAATCAATCTTATTTATATCAAATGATATTCCAAATGTTCCGATGAACCTTACAAATGTGGACGCAGGCTACTCTCAATCGTAAAGCCATGTAATCCTTATTTCAGGAGATTTGTTCATTCATCTTGAAACCTGGGCTCTTCTCGAGAGAAGCTATTGCTTTTTTAGCGTCGTTGTTTCCTCCTGATTAGGAAATTTAGTCAACCTCGGTCAGAGAATCAAGTAATTCAACTTCTTATGGTCTAACCTTTTTCAATAAGTTCATTTAAATCATTAAATTACAATCCTCGGCTATCTCGATAGTGAAACCAAGTTGTCCATCTGGTTGGGAACGCAGGTCATCCAACGTGAGCATTCGTTGTTCATGAATGAAGCATATGCTATTTTGGAGCCGCGATGCTGTTGGAGGTAGGAATTTTGCATTTTCAAAATCGTTAAATCAGGTAATCATTTGTCTGCGTAGCTAGGATTATTCTAATAGTTCTTATGAATAAGATGATGGATCTTGACATTCACATGAAAGAAGCTGAGTGATCGTTGCTTTTAGGAGTTTTCGTTATCCCTCAGTTTCGTAGTCTGGGTATGTACGACACTGGAATCAAAGAATGAATCTTATTTAGATCAAATGATATTGCAGATGTTTTGATGAACCTTGCGAATGTGAACACTGGTTACTCTCAATCATGAAGCCACGTAATCCTTATTTCAGGAGATTTGTTTATTCATCTTGAATCCTCGGCCCTACTCAAGAGAAGCTATTTCTTTTTAAACGTCATTGTTTCCTCCTGATTTGGTAATTTAGTCATCCTCGTCCGACGTGAGCATTCGTTGTTCATGAATCAAGCATATGCTATTTGGGGGCCGCGATGCTGTTGGGGATAGGAATTTTGCATTTTCTAAATCGTTAAATCGGGTAATCATTTGTCTGCCTAGCTAGGATTGTTCTAATACTTCTTTTGAATAAGATGACTGATTTTGACATCCTCGAGGAAGAAGCCGAGTGATCATTGCTTTTAGGAGTTTTCGTTATGCCTCGGTTTCAAAGTCTGGGTACGCTCGATACTGAAATCAAAGAATCATACTTATTTAGATCAAATGATATTCTAAATGTTCCGATGAACCTTGCAAATGTGGACACAGGCTACTCTCAATCATAAAGCCATGTAATCCTTATTTCAGGAGATTTGTTTATTCATCTAGAAACCTGGGCTCTTCTCGAGAGAAGCTATTGCTTTTTGAGCATCGTTGTTTCCTCCTGATTAGGAAATTTAGTCAACCTCGGTCGTAGAATCAAGTAATTCGACTTTTTATGGTCTAACCTTTTTCGACAAGTTCATTTGAATCATTAAATTATAAACCTCGGCAATCTCGATAGTAAAACCAAGTTGTCCATCAGGTTAGGAACGCAAGTCATCCAACGTGAGCATTCGTTGTTCATGAATGAAGCATATGCTATTTAGGAGCCGCGATACTATTGGGGATAGGAATTTTGCATTTTCTAAATAGTTAGAAGATGTAATCATTTGTCTACATAGTTAGGATTCTTCTAATACTTCTCATGAATAAGATAACGGATCTTGACATCCTCAAGGAAGAAGCCGTGTGATCGTTGCTTTTAGGAGTTTTCGTTATGCCTGGGTTTCAATGTCTAGGTATGTTCGATATTAAAATCAAAGAATCAATCTTATTTAGATCAAATGATATTCCAGATGTTTCGATAAACCTTGCGAATGTGGACGCTGGCTACTCTCGATCGTGAAGCCATGTAATCCTTATTTCAGGAGATTTGTTTATTCATCTTGAATCCTCGGCTCTACTCGAGAGAAGCTATTTCTTTTTAAACGTCATTGTTTCCTCCTGATTTGGAAATTTAGTCATCCTCGGTCATAGAATCAAGTATTTCGACTTTTTATGCTCTAACCTTCTTCAACGAGTTCATTTGAATCATTAAATTACGAACCTCGGCTTTCTCGATAGTAAAACCAAGTTATCCATCTGGTTGAGAACGTAGGTGATCCGACGTGAGCATTTGTTGTTCAAGAACGGAGCATATGCTATTTGGGAGCGACGATGCTGTTGGGGATAGGAATTTTGCATTTTCTAATTCGTTAAATCAGGTAAGTATTTGTCTGCGTAGCTAGGATTCTTCTAATACTTCTTATGACTAAGATGACGGATCTTGACATCCTTAAGGAAGAAGCCGAGTGATCGTTGCTTTTAGGAGTTTTCATTATTTTTCGGTTTCGAAATCTGGGTATGCTCGATACTGAAATAAAAGAATCAATCTTATTTAGATCAAATGATATTCCAGATGTTCCGATGAACCTTGCGATTATCGATACTGGTTACTCTCAATCGTGAAGCCATGTAATCCTTATTTTAAATGATTTCTCTATTCATCTTGAATCCTTGGCTCTTCTCGAGTGAAGCTATTGCTTTTTAAGCGTCGTTGTTTCCTCCTGATTAAGAAATTTAGTCATCCCCGGTCTTAGAATTAAGTAATTCGACTTTTTATGCTCTAGCCTTTTTCAACAAGTTCATTTGAATCATTAAATTACAAACCTCGACTATCTTAATAGTAAACCGAGTTATCTTTCTTCTTGGAAACGTAGGTCATCTAACTTTAGCATTCGTTGTTCACGAACAAAGCATGTGCTATTTGGGAGTCGCGATGCTGTTGGGGATAGGAATTTTTCATTTTCTCAATCGTTAAATCAAGTAATCATTAGTCTGCGTAGCTAAGATTCTTCTAATACTTCTTATGACTAATATGATGGATCTTGACATCCTCAAGGAAGAAGCCAAGTGATCGCTGCTTTTAAGAGTTTTCGTTATTCCTCGGTTTCGAAGTCTGGGTATACATGACACTGAAATCAAAGAATGAATCTTATTTAGATCAAATGATATTGCAGATGTTCTAATGAACCTTGCGAATGTGAACACTGGCTACTCTCAATCATGAAGCCACGTAATCCTTATTTTAGGAGATTTGTTTATTCATCATGAAATCGTAGCTCTTCTCCAGAGAAGCTATTGCTTTTTTAGCGTCGTTGTTTCCTCCTGGTTAGGAAATTTAGTCAACCTGGGTCATAGAATCAAGTAATTCGACTTTTTATGGTCTATCCTTTTTCAACAAGTTCATTTGAATCCTTAAATTACGAATCTCGGCTTTCTCGATAGTAAAACCAAGTTATCTATCTGGTTGAGAACGTAGGTCATCCGACGTGAGCATTTGTTGTTCAAGAATGAAGCATATGCTATTTGGGAGCCGTGATGCTGTTGGGGATAAGAATTTTGCATTTTCTCAATTGTTAAATCAAGTAATCATTAGTCTGCATAGCTAGGATTCTTCTAATACTTCTTATGACTAATATGATGGATCTTGACATCCTCAAGGAAGAAGCCAAGTGATCGCTACTTTTAGGAGTTTTCATTATTCCTCGATTTTGATGTCGTGGTATGCTTGATGTCAGGACCCTAAAGGGGGCCTAGTAGGATTACCTAAAATTTTCATAACATGTGTGCACCCATGATATGAAAACCGCCTTATAAGTCAGAGATCGCAAGACTCTAAATAATTAATCACTAAGGTTAATGATTTTCAAGTAATTAATTTATTATAACATGACATAATATATAATTATAAATAACTATGGATATCCGGTATCCCACAGTTCGTCAGAACCGCAGAGAATCGGTATCCCCTACCAAATAATAAGACAGGATCACCAATATTATAAAACTGCAGGTAGAATTAAATTATATTAAATTCTAACATGTGAATATTTTCTACAAAGAGTGTTTATGTATTACCTATAAAAAATCTCAACTAATTCTAACACTAATACACATATCTTCATCTCGCCCTCAGCACTCGAAACTTATCCCAATCCCATCGTATGTAAACCTGCAAAAGAAAGACTATTGGGGAATAAGCTACAAGAGCTTAGTGAGCAATCCCTCATACCATACTGGCAAACAAGTTATCAAACAAATTATTACAATCATATGAATGCATGTACACACAGAATGCCAAACAATATATGCAGTTGACCGGTACTGCATATAATATCGGATTTTTAACGCCCTCCGAGATAAGGGTTGGAGAATCATCGGCACCAATCACGACCGGGCTCTAGCACCTGGGTTTTTACCCATAACTTTGAATTCCGTATTTCACAAAAACACATTTCCATTTCCAAAGATCCAATAGTTCACAAAGTCCCAAGCCTAGCGGTGAGGTGACCCCCGCAGTCCACACTCACACCCTACAGCGGTGGTCTCTAGACGCGACCCCCAGCCACCCACGGTTAGCGTCTCCGGCGCCAATAAAACCCGCGAGCCAAGGGTAGGGTCTTGTTGTACCCATGCTCCTGCACGGTACTAATCAAATCATGTGGGAATCCATCCCTCCAAGGCCTTCATTACCAACCGCGTGAAGTGACGGCCAGAATAGGTAATGCGATGCATGGATAATGCATGACCCTTTTGATTCAAGATAAGCCAAATATAATTAGGTTAGATTATAAGGTGATCAATCAATATCAGCAAACCATCCAAATCATATAAAAATCAATCATACCATCAAATCATCAATTATCGTATTTAATAATATTTCTTATAACAATCAATCAATCAATATCAATCACACGCATATCCCGAAAGCCCATACATCAAGGTACTGATATTCAATTTAAGTGCACTAACTACAAGCACAAACAAGTATAGAGTCATCGGGAGTACTCACTTAACTATGACGACTCGTTCTAGTCGTAATAACCGATCGGGAGATCCTTGCCCTCGTCGGGATCACCTGATCATTACGAGATAACAGAGATATTAAGTAGTTGACTCAGCTAAAGGTTCTTGATATCTATCTACCTAATTCTACTTAGATTACTATCGGCCCTTATTCGATTAAACCTAATTGCTAATCGCACGTAACTTTTTCATTTTATTTTCAATATTTACGAATTTATAGTCGTTTTTCATCATTTTCGGACGTACGTTCACACGGTAATGTGCGTTTTGGACGTTAAGACCCGTGTTTTATGATATGGGCTAAATTTAGAGAAATTTTAACTATGAAAACTTAATTGCTCTTATTACTTATATTTATATCTTTTATTTATACTTAATGAGTTAGTTAACCCTTAAATCCTTATACTTAGAGGATTTTACTTTACTATTACTAATTCATGTACTTGATTAAGTATGATCCAATTTAGAAAGTGTATTAGGGTTTACTAATTTAGGATCCTAATTATGTTACTCTCTTCTTCTTTTCTTAGTTTATAATCCATGCTTATGTCATGCTTACATCACCATTTGCTTATGTCATTGCTTATGTCATCATGTGCTTACCTCATCACTCACCTCATCATTTAATTACATAAGCATTACCTTATGCTTATGTCATATGTACATGTCTTATGTACATTTGTCCTTTACTTATACTTATGTACATATGCCTTATACTTATACTTATGTACATATACCTTATACATACATATACTTATACATCTACATATACTTATACCGTATTTATACATGTATTCCTACTCATATACCTATACGGTCATATACGTATTTTTATACACAAATTCGTATGCCTTATTTACCCTCTTAAGAAACCTTCACAATTTCATTCTTCTTGTATTTTAAGGGTATATTTGACATGATATATGTATGTATAGTTACTATATACCTTATTTTAGGTTATGTACATATTGTATACTTATGTACAAAGGTATTTATACATATATTCTTCTAGCATATCCTTTTATACATATACTTAAGGACATATGCATATGCATATCTTTCTTCTTCTTCATAATTCCTAAATTTCTACATTTAAAGATGGGAACAAGTTCCCATCTTCTTCAAGACAACATTAAACACATAACTAATTATCTAATCTACCTAATTAACTAACTAATGAATAATATAAACCAACATAAAGTAAGTTAAGTACATACCTTTAGATGTGTTGAACTTAAGGAGGAAAAAGTGAAGAAATGAAGGTGAAAGGAGGAGATGAAGCTCACGGCAATGGAGGATTGTTTTTGTTTTGTTTCTTTTGTTTTGTGTTCATTATGGAAGAAGGAAAATGGTGGGGCCACAATGAAGAATAAGTGGACGGCAATTGAGAAGAAAGGAGAAGGGAAAAAAAATCAAAATGAAAGAAAAGAAAAGCCATCATTAAGGAAGAGATATTTTCTTTATCTCTTAAGTCTTTTGTTGACTTTTTCAAAGTGTTGACTTGGTCAACATTTTGACCTTGGTCAACAAGTGTTGACTTGGTCAACTCTCCTTAAGCTTATGTAATTTTGTGTACATAATGTAAAGATTAAGGGAAATTAAGGGAAAAAATGAAGGAAATGAGAGGAAATGAGATATTTGATGAATTGATTAATAAAAGTAGATGATGAGTTCTTACTTTAAGTATTTATAACCTATAAACATCATTTGGTAAACTACTTAGTGTGATTAAGATGAAAAATGTCATTTAGGGTATTAAGGTTTACTACATTTAACCTAATCTTTAACTATAACCCTAACTCTAAGTGAGACTATCCTAATCATATACTTAAGACATAAATGTAATCTATGATTCATTATCTTAGTTTCTAAGGGATCATTTAAGTATTCTAAATGTTTATGCATGATTGAGGGTTATCTTTAGTCGTTTACCGATGACATGGTAAAATGTGGAGGATATATTATCATTTAGGGTTTTAGGGTAAATTATGGTGAATTAGTGCTTTGATATCCTTAAAGTTATGGTTTTAGGGTTCTTATTACTTTAAGGCACCATATCTAATGTTTTTACACATTTAGGGTTTCATATATTCTTACGCGATTAAATCTTCGACTGTCATCTTAGGGTTTTGATGAGGTTCGAGGTTTTAGGGTCTTCGTATGTAGTTAGGGATTCAATTGAGGATTTAAGGTTCTTTGTATCCACTTTAGGTTTTGGATTAAGATTTTTATTGGTTTTAATTCTCACTGGCTCTTTTGAGTTCGGGAATTTATCTACAGTTTTGGACATTTGTTCATATACTTAGAAAGCTAAATTCGCGGGGTTTACACTCGATACTGAAATCAAAGAATCAATCTTATTTAGATCAAATGATATTCCAAATGTTCCGATGAACCTTGCGAATGTGGACACGGGCTACTCTCAATTGTGAAGCCATGTAATCCTCATTTTAGGAGATTTGTTTATTCATCTTGAAACCACGGCTCTTCTCGAGAGAAGCTGTTACTTTTTGAGCGTAGTTGTTTCTAACTGATTAGGAAATTTAGTCATCCTCGGCCGTAGAATCAAGTAATTCAACTTTTTATGGTCTAACCTTTTTCAAAAAGTTCATTTGAGTCATTAAATTATGAACCTCAGCTTTCTTGATAGTAACACCAAGTTGTCCATCTGGTTGGGAACGTAGGTCATCCAACATGAGCATTCGTTGTTCATGAATGATGCATATGCTATTTGGGTGCAGCGATGCTGTTGGGGATAGGAATTTTGCATTTTCGAAATCGTTAAATCAGGTAATCATTTGTCTACGTAGCTAGGAATCTTCTAATACTTCTTATGACCAAGATGACTGATCTTGACATCCTCAAGGAAGAAGCCAAGTGATCATTGCTTTTAGGAGTTTTCGTTATGCCTCGGTTTCTAAGTCTGGGTATGCTCGATACTAAAATCAAAGAATCAATCTTATTTAGATCAAATGATATTCCAGATGTTCCGATGAACCTTGCGAATGTCGATACTGGCTACTCTCAATCGTGAAGCCATGTAATCCTTATCTTAGGTGATTTGTTTATTCATCTTGAATCCTCGGCTCTTCTCGAGTGAAGCTATTGCTTTTTAAGCGTTGTTCTGTCCTCTTGATTATGAAATTTAGTCATCCCCGGTCGTAGAATTAAGTAATTTGACTTTTTTTGCTGTAACCTTTTTCAATAAGTTCATTTGAATCATTAAATTACAAACCTTGGCTATCTCGATAGTAAAACCAAGTTGTCTATCTTCTTGGAAACGTAGGTCATCTAACGTAAGCATTCGTTGTTCAAGAACGAAGCTCATTGGGGGCCGCGATGCTGTTGGGGATAGGAATTTTGCATTTTCAAAATCGTTAAATCGGGTAATCATTTGTCTGCCTAGCTAGGATTGTTCTAATACTTCTTATGAATAAGATGACTGATTTTGACATCCTCGAGGAAGAAGCCGAGTGATCGTTGCTTTTAGGAGTTTTCGTTATGCCTCCGTTTCGAAGTCTGGGTATGCTGGATACTGAAATCAAAGAATCAATCTTATTTAGATCAAATGATATTCCAATTGTTTCGATGAACCTTATGAATGTGGGCGCAGGCTACTCTCAATCGTGAAGCCATGTAATCCTTATTTCAGGAGATTTGTTCATTCATCTTGAAACCTCAGCTGTTCTCGAGAGAGGCTATTGCTTTTTGAGCGTCGTTGTCCCATCCTGATTAGGGAATTTAGTCAACCTCGATCGTAGAATCAAGTAATTCGACTTTTTATGGTCTAACCTTTTTCAACAAGTTCGTTGGAATCCTTAAATTACGAACCTCGGCTTTTTCGATAGTAAAACCAAGTTGTCCATCTGGTTGGGAACGTAGGTCATCCGACGTGAGCATTCGTTGTTCATGAATGAAGCATATGCTATTTGGGAGCCACGATGCTGTTTGGGATAGGAATTTTGCATTTTCTAAATAGTTCAATCAGGTATTCATTTGTCTACGTAGGTAGGATTCTTCTAATACTTCTTATAAATAAGATGACGGAGCTTGGCAACCTCAAGGAAGAAGCCGAGTGATTATTGCTTTTAGGAGTTTTCGTTATGCCTCGGTTTCGATGACTAGGTATGCTTGATACTGAAATCAAAGAATCAATCTTATTTAGATCAAATGATATTCCAGATGTTCCGATTAACCTTGCGAATGTGGACACTGGCAACTCTTATTCGTGAAGCCATGTAATCCTTATCTTAAGAGATTTGTTTATTCATCTTGATTCCTCGGCTCTTCTCCATAGAAGCTATTGCTTTTTGAGCATCGTTGTTTCTTCCTGATTAGGAAATTTAGTCATCCTCGGTCGTAGAATCAAGTAAATCGACTTTTTACGGTTTGATCTTTTTCAACAAGTTCATTTAAATCATTAATTTACGAACCTTGGCTATCTCGATAGTAAAACCAAGTTGTCGATCTGGTTGGCAACGCAGGTCATCCAACGTGAGCATTCGTTGTTCATGAATGAAGCCTATGCTATTTGGGAGCCGCAATACTGTTGGGGATAGGAATTTTGCATTTTCTAAATAGTTAAATGAAGTAATCATTTGTCTGCGTAGCTAGGATTCTTCTAATACTTCTCATGAATAAGATGACGGATCTTGACATCCTCAACGAAGAAGCCGTATGATCGTTGCTTTTAGGAGTTTTCGTTATGCCTCGGTTTCGTTATGCCTCGGTTTCAATGTCAAGGTATTCTCCATACTGAAATCAAAGAATCAATCGTATTTAGATCAAATGATATTCCAGATGTTTCGATGAACCTTCCGAATGTGGATACTGGCTACTCTCGATCGTGAAGCCATGTAATCCTTATTTCAGGAGATTTGTTTATTCATCTTGAATCATTAGCACTTCTCGAGGGAAGCTATTTCTTCTTAAACATCGCTGTTTCCTCCTGATTTGGTAATTTAGTCATCCTCGTTCATAGAATCAAGTAATTCAACTTTTTCTGCTTTAACCTTTTTCAACACGTTCATTTGAACCATTAAATTACGAACCTCGGCTATTTCGATAGTACAACCAAGTTGTCAATCTGGTTGGGAACGTAGGTCATCCGACGTGAGCATTTGTTGTTTAAGAATGAAGCATATGGTATTTGGGAGCCACGATGCTGTTGGGGATAGGAATTTTGCATTTTCTAAATTGTTAAATCAGGTAGTCATTTGTTTGGGTAACTAGAATTCTTCTAATACTTCTTATCACTAAGATGACGGATCTTGACATCCTCAAGCAAGAAGCCCAGTGATCGTTGCTTTTAGGAGTTTTCGTTATGCTTCGGTTTCGAAGTCTGCGTATGTTCGATACTGAAAGCAAAGAATCAATCTTATTTAGATCAAATGATATTCCAAATGTTCCGATGAACCTTGCGAATGTAGACACAGGCTACTCTCAATCGTGAAGCCATGTAATCCTTATTTCAGGAGATTTGTTCATTTATCTTGAAACCTCGACTTATCTTGAAACCTCGACTCTTCTCGAGAGAAGCTATTGCTTTGTGAGCGTCATTGTTTCCTCTTGATTAGGAAATTTAGTCTTCCTCGGTCATAGAATTGAGTAATTCGACTTTTTATGCTCTAACCTTTTTCAACAAGTTCATTTGACTCATTAAATTACGAACCTCAGCTATGTCGATAGTAAAACCAAGTTATCCATCTGGTTGAGAACGTAGGTGATCCGACGTGAGCATTCATTGCTCATGAATGACGCATGTGCTATTTGGGAGCCGCGATGCTGTTGGGGATAGGAAATTTTACATTTTCTAAATAGCTAAATAAGGTAATTATTTGTCTACGTAGCTAGGATTCTTCTAATACTTTTTATGAATAAGATGACGGATCTTGACATCTTCAAGGACAAAGCCGAGTGATCGTTGCTTTTAGAAGTTTTTGTTATGCCTCGGTTTCAAAGTCAGGGTATGCTCAATACTGAAATCAAAGAATCAATCTTATTTAGATCAAATGATATTCCAAATGTTCCAATGAACCTTGCGAATGTGGACACAGGCTACTCTCAATCGTGAAGCCATGTAATCCTTATTTGAGGAGATTTGTTCATTCATCTTGAAACCTCGGCTCTTCTCGAGAGAAGCTATTGCTTTGTGAGTGTCATTGTTTCCTCCTGATTGGGAAATTTAGTCTTCCTCGGTCGTAGAATTGAGTAATTCGACTTTTTATGCTCTAACCTTTTTCAACAAGTTCATTTGACTCATTAAATTACGAACCTCAGCTTTCTCGATAGTAAAACCAAGTTATCCATCTGGTTGAGAATGTAGGTGATCTGACGTGAGCATTCGTTGCTCATGAATGATGCATGTGCTATTTAGGAGCCGCGATGCTGTTGGGGATATGAATTTTGCATTTTCTAAATAGCTAAATAAGGTAATCATTTGTCTGCATAGCTAGGATTCTTCTAATACTTTTTATGAATAAGATGACGGATCTTGACATCTTCAAGGAAGAAGCCGAGTGATCGTTGCTTTTAGGAGTCTTCGTTATGCCTCGGTTTCGAAGTCTGGGTATGCTTGATACTAAAATCAAAGAATCAATCTTATTTAGATCAAATGATATTCCAAATGTTCCGATGAACCTTGGGAATGTGGACACAGGCTACTCTTAATCGTGAAGCCGTGTAATCCTTATTTCAAGAGATTTGTTCATTCATGTTAAAACCTCGGCTCTTCTCGAGAGAAGCTATTGCTTTTTTCAGCGTCGTTGTTTCCTCCTGATTAGGAAATTTAGTCATCCTCGATCGTAAAATAGTGTAATTCGACTTTTTATGGTCTAACCTTTTTCAACAAGTTCCTTTGAATCATTATATGACGAATCTTGGCTTTCTCAATAGTAAAACCAAGTTTTCCATCTGGTTGATAACGTAGGTCATCCGACGTGAGCACTCGTTGTTCATGAATGAAGCGTGTGCTATTTGGGAGCCGCGATGCTGTTGGGGATAGGAGTTTCGCATTTTCTAAATAGTTAAATAAGGTAATCATTTGTCTGCGTAGCTAAGATTCTTCAAGTACTTCTTATGAATAAGATGACGGATCTTGACATCCTTAAGGAAGAAGCTGAGTGATCGTTGCTTTTAAGAGTTTTCGTTATGCCTCGGTTTCGAAGTCTGGGCATGCTTGATACTGAAATGAAAGAATCAATCTTATTTAGATCAAATGATATTCCAAATGTTCCGATGAACCTTGTGAATGTGGACACAGGCAACTCTTAATCGAGAAGCCATGTAATCCTTATTTCAGGAGATTTGTTCATTCATCTTGAAACCTCGGCTCTTCTCGAGAGAAGCTATTGGTTTTTGAGCATCGTTGTTTCCTCCCGATTAGGAAATTTAGTCAACCTTGGTCGTAGAAGCAAGTAATTCGACTTTTTATGGTCTAACCTTCTACAACAAGTTCATTTGAATCCTTAAATTACAAACCTCGGCTTTCCCCATAGTAAAATCAAGTTGTCCATCTAGTTGGGAACGTAGGTCATCCAACGTGAGCATTCGTTGTTCATGAATGAAGCATATGCTCTTTGGGAGCCGTGATGCTGTTTGGGATAGGAATTTTGCATTTTCTAAATAGTTAAGTCATGTATTCTTTTGTCTGCATAGCTCAGATTCTTCTAATACTTCTTATGAATAAGATGACGGATCTTGACATCCTCAAGGAAGAAGCCGAGTGATCGTTGCTTTTAGGAGTTTTCGTTATGCCTCGGTTTCGATGTCTGGGTATGCTCGATACTGAAATCAAAGAATCAATCTTATTTAGATCAAATGATGTTCCAGATGTTCTGATGAACCTTGTGAATGTGGACACTGGCTACTCTCAATCGTGAAGCCATGTAATCCTCATTTTAGGAGATTTGTTTATTCATCTTGAAACGCCGGCTCTTCTCGAGAGAAGCTATTGATTTTTAAGCATTGTTATTTCCTCCTGATTAGGAAATTTAGTGATCCTCGGTCGTAGAATCAAGTAAGTCGACTTTTTATGGTTTGACCTTTTTCAATAAGTTCATTTAAATCATTAAATTACGAACCTCGGCTTTTTTGATAGTAAAACCTAATTGTCCTTCTGGTTGGGAACGTAGGTCATCCGATGTGAGCATTCGTTGTTGATGAATGAAGCATATGCCATTTATGAGCTACGATGCTGTTGGGGGTAGGGATTTTGCATTTTCAAAATCGTTGAATCAGGTAATCATTTGTCTACATAGTTAGGATTCTTTAAATACTTCTTATGAATAAGATGATGAATCTTGACAACCTCAAGGAAGAAGCCGAGTGATCGATGCTTTTAGGAGTTTGCGTTACGCCTCGGTTTCAATGTCTGCGTATGCTCGATACTGAAATCAAAGAATCAAACTTATTTAGAACAAATGTTATTCCAGATGTTTCGATGAACCCTGTGAATGTAGACACTGGCAACTCACAATCGTGATGCCATGTAATCCTTATTTTAAGAGATTTGTTCATTCATCTTAAAACCTCGGCTCTTCTCGAGAGAAGCTATTAGTTTTTTAGCATCGTTGTTTCCTCCTTATTAGGAAATTTAGTCAACCTTGGTCTTAGAATCAAGTGATTCGACTTTTTATGGTCTAACGTTTTTCAATAAGTTCATTTGAATCATTAAATTACGAACCTCGGCTTTCTCGATAGTAAAACCAAGTTGTCCATCTGGTTGGGAACGTAGGTCATCCGACATGAGGATTTGTTCTCCAAGAATGAAGCATATGCTATTTGGGAGCCACGATGCATTTGGGGATAGGAATTTTGCATTTTCTAAATGGCTAAACCTGGTAATCATTTGTCTGCGTTGCAGGGATTCTTTTGATACTTCTTATGAATAAGATGACGGAGCTTGACATCCTTAAGGAAGAAGCCGAGTGATTGTTGCTTTTTGGTGTTTTTGTTATGCCTCGGTTTCGATGTCTAGGTATGGTCGATACTGAAATCTGAGAATCATTCTTATTTAGATCAAATGATATTCTGAGTGTTCCGATTAACCTTACGAATGTGGATACTGGCTACTCCTAATCGTGAAGCCATGTAATCCTTATCTCAGGAGATTTGTTTATTCATCTTGAATCCTCGGCTCTTTTCCAGAGAAGCTATTGCTTTTTTAGCATTGTTGTTTCCTCCTTATTAGGAAATTTAGTCATCTTTGGTCGTAGAATCAAGTAAATCGACTTTTTACGGTCTGACCTTTTTCAACAAGTTCATTTGAATCATTAAATTACGAACCTCGACCATCTCGATAGTAAAACCAAGTTTTCTATCTTGTTGGAAACGTAGGTCATCTAACGCGAGCATTTGTTGTTCAAGATCGATGCATATGCTATTTGGAAGCCACGATGCTGTTGGGGAAATGAATTTTTCATTTTCAAAATCGTTAAATCAGGTAACCATTTGTTTGCGTAGCTAGGATTCTTCTTATACTTCTTATGATTATGATGACGGTTCTTGACATCCTCAAGGAAGAAGCTAAGTGATCGTTGCTTTTAGGAGTTTTCGTTATGCTTCGATTTCGAAGTTTGGGTATGCTCAATATTGAAATCAATGAATCAATCTTGTTTAGATCAAATTATATTCCAAATGTTCCGATGAACCTTGGGAATGTGGACACAAGCTACTTTCAATCGTGAAGCCATGTAATCCTTATTTCAGGAGATTTGTTCATTCATCTTGACAGCTCAGCTCTTCTCGAGAGAAGCTATTGCTTTTTGAGCGTCGTTGTTTCCTCCTGATTCGGAAATTTTGTCAGGCTCGATCGTAGAATCAAGTAATTCGACTTTTTATGGTCTAACCTTTTTCAACAAGTTCATTTGAATCCTTAAATTACGAACCTCGGCTTTGTCGATTGTAAAACCAAGTTATTAATCTGGTTGAGAACGTAGGTCATCCGACGTAAGCATTCTATGTTCATGAATGAAGCATATGCTATTTGGGAGCCGCGATGCTGTTTGGGATAGGAATCTTGCATGTTCTGAATAGTTAAATCAGGTATTCATTTGTCTGCGTAGCTAGGATTCTTCTAATACTTCTTATGAATAAGATGACGGAGCTTGACATCCTCAAGGAAGAAGCCGAGTGATTGTTGCTTTTAGGAGTTTTCGTTATGCCTCGATTTCGATGTCTAGGTATGCTCGATACTGAAATCTAAGAATCATTCTTATTTAGATCAAATGATATTCTGGGTGTTCCGATTAACCTTGCGAATGTGGATACTGGCTACTCCTAATCGTGAAGCCATGTAATCCTTATATCAGGAGATTTGTTTATTCATCTTGAATCCTCGGCTCTTCTCCAGAGAAGCTATTGCTTTTTTAGCATTGTTGTTTCCTCCTTATTAGGAAATTTAGTCATCTTCGGTCGTAGAATCAAGTAAATCGACTTTTTACGGTCTAACCTTTTTCAACAAGTTCTTTTGAATCATTAAATTACGAACCTTGGCTATTTCGATAGTAAAACCAAGTTGTCTATCTGGTTAGGAATGCAAGTCATCCAACATGAGCATTCGTTGTTCATGAATAAAGCATATGCTATTTGGGAGCCACGATGCTGTTGGGGATAGGAATTTTGCATTTTCTAAATAGTTAAATGAAGTAATCATTTGTCTGCGTAGCTAGCATTCTTTTAATACTTCTCATGAATAAGATGGTGGATCTTGAC
The DNA here is from genome assembly GCA_024138015.1 of Lumnitzera littorea. NCBI lineage: Eukaryota > Viridiplantae > Streptophyta > Magnoliopsida > Myrtales > Combretaceae > Lumnitzera > Lumnitzera littorea. Next base: position 79,498,277 of record JAMXBB010000012.1, on the reverse strand, counting down.
ATCCTTAAGGAAGAAGCCGTGTGATCATTGTTCTTAGGAGTTTTCGGTATGCCTCGGTTTCGAAGTCTGGGTATGCTCGATACTGAAATCAAAGAATCAATCGTATTTAGATCAAATGTTATTCCAAATGTTCCGATGAACCTTGCAAATGTGGACATATGCTACTTTCAATCGTGAAACCATGTAATCCTTATTTTAGGAGATTTGTTTATTCATCTTGAAACCTCGACTCTTCTCGAGAGAAGCTATTGCTTTTTGAGCGTCGTTGTTTCCTCCTGATTAGGAAATTTAGTCATCTTCGGTCATAGAATCAAGTAATTCGACTTTTTATGCTCTAACCTTTTTGAAAATGTTCATTTGAAGCATTAAATTACGAACCTCGGCTATTTCGATAGTAAAACCAAGTTGTCCATCTGGTTGGGAACGTAGGTCATCTGACGTGAGCATTCGTTGTTCAAGAACGAAGCATTTGCCATTTGGGAGCCATGATGCTGGTGGGGATAAGAATTTTGCGTTTTCTAAATCGTTAAATCAAGAAATCAATTGTCTGCATTGGTAGAATTCGTCTAATACTTCTTATGAATAAGATGACATATCTTGACATCCTCATGGAAGAAACCGAGTGATCGTTGCTTTTAGGATTTTTCGTTGTGTCTCGGTTTCGATGTCTGGGTATGCTCGATACTGAAATCAAAGAATCAATCTTATTTAGATCAAATGATATTCTGAATGTTCCGATTAACCTTGCGAATGTAGATACTGGCTACTCTTAATCGTGAAGCCATGTAATCCTTATCTAAAGAGATTTGTTTATTCATCTTGAATCCTCGGATCTTCTCGAGAGAAGCTATTGCTTTTTAAGCATCGTTGTTTCCTCCTGATTTGGTAATTTAGTCATCCTCGGTCATAGAATTAAGTAATTCGACTTTTTAAGGTTTAACCTTATTCAACAAGTTCATTTGAATCCTTAAATTACGAACCTCGGCTTTCTTGATAGTAAAACCAAGGTATCCATCTGGTTGGGAACGTAGATCATCCGACGTGAGCATTCGTTGTTCATGAATGAAGCATATGCTATTTGGGAGCCACGATGCTGTTGGGGATAGGGATTTTGCATTTTCAAAATCATTGAATCAGGTAATCATTTGTTTGCGTAGCTAGGATTCTTTAAAGACTTCTTATGAATAAGATGATGGATCTGGACAACCTCAAGGGAGAAGCCGAGTGATTGTTGCTTTTAGGTGTTTTCGTTAAGCCTCGGTTTCAATGTTTGGGTATGCTCGATACTGAAATCAAAGAATCAATCTTACTTAGATCAAATGTTATTTTAGATGATCCGATGAACCTTAATAATGTGGACACTGGCAACTCTCAATCGTGAAGCCATGTAATCCTTATTTAAGGAGATTTGTTTATTCATGATGAAACCGCGGCTCTTCTTGAGAGAAGCTCTTGCTTTTTGAGCGTCGTTGTTTCCTCCTTATTAGGAAATTTAGTCATCCTCGGTCGTAGAATCTTGTAAATCGACTTTTTATGGTCTGATCATTTTCAACAAGTTCATTTGAACCATTAAATTACGAACCTCGGCTATCTCGATAGTAAAACCAAGTTGTCCATCTAGTGGGGAATGTAGGTCATCCAACGTGAGCATTCGTTGTTCATCAATGAAGCATATGCTATTTGGGAGCCGCAATGCTATTGGGGATTGGAATTTTGCATTTTCTAAATAGTTAAATGAGGTAATCATTTGTCTGCATAATTAGGATCTTTTAATACTTCTATGAATAAGATGATGGATCTTGACATCCTCAAGGAAGAAGCCGAGTGATCGTTGCTTTTAGTAGTTTTCGTTATGCCTCGGTTTCAATGTCTGGGTATGCTCGATACTAAAATCAAAGAATCAATCTTATTTTGATCAAATGATATTCCAGATGTTCTGATGAACCTTACGAATGTGGACACTGGCTACTCTCAATCGTGAAGCCATGTAATCCCTATTTTAGGAGATTTGTTTATTCATCATCAAACCGCGGCCCTTCTTGAGAGAAGCTATTGCTTTTTAAGCGTCGTTGTTTCCTCCTGATTTGGAAATTTACTCATCCTCGGTCGTACAATCAAGTAATTCGACTTTTTATGCTCTAACCTTTTTCAACAAGTTCATTTGAACAATTAAATTACGAACCTCGGCTATTTCGATTGTAAAACTAAGTTGTCCATCTGGTTGGGAATGTAGGTCATCCGACGTGAGCATTCATTGTTCAAGAACGAAGCATATGTTATTTGGGAGCCATGATGCTATTGGGGATAGGAATTTTCCATTTTCTAAATCGTTAAATCAGGTAATCATTTGTCTTCTTAGCTAGGATTCCTCTAATACTTCTTATGAATAAGATGATGAATCTTGACATCCTCAAGGAAGAAGCCAAGTCATCATTGCTTTTAGGACTTTTCGTTATGCCTCGGTTTCCAAGTCTGGGTATGCTCAATACTGAAATCAAAGAATCAGTCTTATTTAGATCAAATAATATTCCAAATATTCCGATGAACCTTGCGAACGTGGACACAGGCTACTCTCAATCGTGAAGCCATGTAATTCTTATTTTAGGAGATTTGTCTATTCATCCTGAAACCTTGGCTCTTCTCGAGAGAAGCTATTGATTTTTAAGCGTAGTTGTTTTGATCTGATTAGGAAATTTAGTCATCCTCGGTCGTAGAATCAAGTAATTCGACTGTTTATGGTCTAACCTTTTTCAACAACTTCCTTTGAATCATTAAATTACGAACCTCGGCTATCCTGATAGTAAAACCAAGTTGTCCATCTTGTTGGTAATGTAGGTCATCCAACATGAGCATTCGTTGTTCAAGAACGAAGCATATGCTATTTAGGAGCCGAGATGCTGTTGGGGATAGGAATTTTGCATTTTCAAAATCGTTAAATCAGGTAATCATTTGTCTGCATAGTTAGGATTCTTCTAATACTTCTTATGAATAAGATAACGGATCATGACATCCTCAAGGAAGAAGTTGAGTGATCATTGCTTTTAGGAGTTTTCGTTATGCCTCGGTTTCGAAATCTAGTTTTGCTGGATACTGAAATCAAAGAATCAATCTTATTTAGATCAAATGTTATTCCAGATGATCCAATGAACCTAAATATTGTAGACACTGGCAACTCTCAATCGTAAAGCCATGTAATCCTTATTTTAGGAGAATTGTTTATTCATCATGAAACCGCGGCTCTTCTCGAAAGAAGCTACTGCTTTTTAAGCTTCACTGTTTCCTCCTGATTTAGAAATTTACTCATCCTCGGTCCCGGAATCAAGTAATTCGACTATTTATGGTCTAACCTTTTTCAACAAGTTCATTTGAACCATTAAATTACGAACCTCGTCTATTTCGATAATAAAACCAAGTTGTCCATCTGGTTGGAAACGTAGGTCATCCGACTTGAGCATTCGTTGTTCATGAATGAAGCATATGCTATTTGGGTGCCGCGATGCTATTAGGGATAGGAATTTTCCATTTTCTAAATCGTTAAATCAGGTAATCATTTGTTTGCGTAGCTAGGATTCTTCTAATACTTCTTATGAATAAGATGACGGATCTTGACATCCTCAAGGAAAGAGCTGAGTGATCGTTGCTTTTAGTAGTTTTCGTTATGCCTCGGTTTCGAAGTCTGGGTATGCTCGATACAGAAATCAAAGAATTAGTCTAATTTAGATCAAATGATATTCCAGATGTTCCGATTAACCTTGTGAATGTGGACACTGGCTACTCTTAATCGTGAAGCCATGTAATCCTTATCTCTGGAGATTTGTTTATTCATCTTAAATCCTCGGATCTTCTCGAGAGAAGCTATTGCTTTTTTAGCATCGTTGTTTGTTCATTATTAGGAAATATACTTATCCTTGGTCGTAGAATCAAGTAAATCGACTTTCTATGGTCTGATCTTTTTCAACAAGTTCATTTGAATCATTAAATTACGAACCTCGGTTATCTCGATAGTAAAACCAAGTTGTCTATCTGGTTGGGAGCGTAGGTCATCCAATGTGAGCATTCGTTGTTCATGAATGAAGCATTTTGCTATTTGGGAGCCGCGATGCTGTTGGGGATAGGAATTTTGCATTTTCTAAATTGTTAAATGAGGTAATCATTTGTCTACGTAGCTAGGATTCTTTTAATACTTCTTATGAATAAGATGACGGTACTTGACATCCTAAAGGAAGAAGCTGAGTGATCGTTGCTCTTAGGAGTTTTCGTTATGCCTCGGTTTCCATGTCTGGGTATGCTCTATACTGAAATCAAAGAATCAATCTTATTTTGATCAAATGATATTCCAGATGTTTCGATGGACCTTCCGAATGTAGACACTGGCTACTCTCGATCGTGAAGCCATGTAATCCTTATTTCAAGAGATTTGTTTATTCATCTTGAATCCTTGGCACTTCTCGAGAGAAGCTACTTCTTTTTAAACGTCGTTGTTTCCTCCTGGTTAGGAAATTTAGTCATCCTCGGTTGTAGAATCAAGTAATTCGACTTTTTATGGTCTAACCTTTTTCAACAAGTTCATTTGAATCATTAAATTACGAACCTCGGCTATCTCGATAGTAAAACCAAGTTGTCCATCTAGTTGAGAATGTATGTCATTCGACATGAGCATTCGTTGTTCAAGAATGAAGCATATGCTATTTGGGAGCTGCCATGCTATTAGGGATGGGAATTTTCCATTTTCTAAATAGTTAAATCAGGTAATCATTTGTCTGCGTAGCTAGTATTCTTCTAATACTTCTTATGAATAAGATGACGGATCTTGACATCCTCATGGAAGAAGCCGAGTGATTGTTGCTTTTAGGAGTTTTCGTTATGCCTCGGTTACGAAGTCTGGGTTTGCTCGATAAAGAAATCAAAGAATTAATAATATTTAGATCAAGTTATATTCCAAATGTTTCGATGAACCTTGCAAATGTGGACACAGGCTACTCTCAATCATGAAGCCATGTAATCCTTATTTCAGGAGATTTGTTTATTCCTCTTGAAACCTCGGCTCTTCTTGAGAGATGCTATTGCTTTTTGAGCGTCGTTGTTTCCTCCTGATTTGGAAATTTAGTCGTCCTCGGTCGTAGAATCAAGTAATTCGACTTTTTATGCTCTAACCCTTTTCAACAAGTTCATTTGAACTATTAAATAACGAACCTTGGCTATTTCGATAGTAAAACCAAGTTGTCCATCTGGTTGGGAATGTAGGTCATTCGACGTGAGCATTCGTTCTTCAAGAACGAGGCATATGCTATTTGGGAGCCACGATGCTGTTGGGGATAGGAATTTTGCATTTTCTAAATCGTTAAATCCGTTAATCATTTGTCTGCGCAACTAGGATTCTTCTAATACTTCTTATGAATAAGATGACGGAGCTTGACATCCTCAAGGAAAAAGCCGAGTGATCATTGCTTTGAGGAGTTTTCGTTATGCCTCGGTTTCGATGTCGAGTATGCTCGATACTGAAATCAAAGAATCAATTCTATTTAAATCAAATGATATTCCAGATGTTTTGATGAACCTTGCGAATGTGGACACTGGCTACTCTCAATCGTGAAGCCATGTAATCCTTATTTCAGGATTTGTTTATTCATCTTGAAACCTCGGCTCTTCTCGAGAGAAGCTATTGCTTTTGTAGCGTCGTTGTTTCCTCCTGGTTTGGAAATTTAGTCATCCTCGGTCCTAGAATCAAGTAATTCGACTTTTTATGCTCTAACCTTTTTCAACAAGTCCATTTGAATCATTAAATTACGAACCTTGGCTATCTTGATAGTAAAACCAAGTTATCCATCTGGTTGGGAACGTAAGTCATCCGACGTGAGCATTCGTTGTTCAAGAATGAAGCATATGCTATTTGGGAGCTGCCATGCTGTTGGGGATAGGAATTTTCCATTTTCTAAATCGTTAAATAAGGTAATCATTTGTCTGCATAGCTAGGATTCTTCTAATACTTCTTATGAATAAGATGACGGATCTTGACATCCTTAAGGAAGAAGCCGAGTGATTGTTGCTTTTAGGAGTTTTCGTTATGCCTCGATTTCAAAGTCTGGGTATGCTTGATAAAGAAATGCTAGAATCAATCTTATTTAGATCAAAAGATATTCCAGATGTTCTGATTAACCATGCAATTGTGGACATTGGCTACTCTTAATTGTGAAGCCATGTAATCCTTATCTCAGAAGATTTCTTTATTCATCTTGAATCCTCGGCTGTTCTCGAGAGTAGCTATTGCTTTTTGAGCGTCGTTGTTTCTTCTTTATTAGGAAATCTACTCATCCTCGGTCGTAGAATCTAGTAAATCGACTTTTTATGGTCTGATCTTTTTCAACAAGTTCAATTGAATCATTAAATTACAAACCTCAGCTATCTCGATAGTAAAACCAAGTTGTCCATCTGGTTGGGAACGTAGGTCATCCAATGTGAGCATTCGTTGTTCATAAATGAAGCACTTGCTATTTGGGAGCCGCGATGCTGTTGGGGATAGGAATTTTCCATTTTCTAAATTGTTAAATGAGTTAATCATTTGTCTGTGTAGCTAGGATTTTTTTAATACTTCTTATGAATAAGATGATGGTTCTTGATATCCTCAAGGAAGAAGCCGAGTGATCGTTGCTTTTAGGAGTTTTCGTTATGCCTCGGTTTCCATGTCTGGGTATGCTCGATACTGAAATCAAAGAATCAATCTTATTTTGATCAAATGATATTCCAGATGTTTCGATGAACCTTGCGAATGTAGACACTGGTTACTCTCAATCGTGAAGCCATGTAATCCTTATTTCAGGAGATTTGTTTAATCATCTTGAATCCTCAGCTCTTCTCGAGAGAAGCTATTGCCTTTTAAGCGTCGTTGTTTCCTCCTGATTAGCAAATTTAGTCATCCTCGGTCGTACAATCATGTAATTTGACTTTTTACGCTCTAACCTTTTTCAACAAGTTCATTTGAACCATTAAATTACGAACCTCGGCTATTTCTATAGTAAAACCAAGTTGTCCTCTGGTTGGTAATGTAGGTCATCCGACATGAGCATTTGTTGTTCAAGAACGATGCATATGCTATTTGGGAGCCACGATGCTGTAGGGGATGGGAATTTTGTATTTTCTAAATCGTTGAATCAGGTAATCAATTGTGTGCGTAGCTAGGATTATTCTAATACTTCTTATGAATAAGATGACGGATCTTGACATCCTCATGGAAGAAGCCGAGTGATCATTGCTTTTAGGAGTTTTCGTTATGCCTCAATTTCGATGTCTGGTTATGCTTGATACTGAAATCAAAGAATCAATCTTATTTTGGTCAAATGATATTCCAGATGTTCTGATGAACCTTACGAATGTGGACACTGGCTACTCTCAATCGTGAAGCCATGTAATCCTTATTTTGGGAGATTTGCTTATTCATCATAAAACCGCGACTCTTCTCGAGAGAAGTTATTGCTTTTTAAGCGTCGTTGTTTCCTTCTGATTTGGAAATTTACTCATCCTCGTTCGTACAACCAAGTAATTCGACTTTTTATGCTCTAACCTTTGTCAACAAGTTCATTTGAACAATTAAATTATGAACCTCGGCTACTTCGGTAGTAGAACGAAGTTGTCCATCCAGTTAGGAACGTACGTCATCCGACGTGAGCGTTCGTTCTTTAAGAACGAAGCATATGCTATTTGGGAGGCACGATGCTGTTGGGGATGGGAATTTTGTATATTCTAAATCGTTGAATCAGGTAATCAATTGTCTGCGTAGCTAGGATTCTTCTAATACTTCTTATGAATAAGATGACGGAGCTTGACATCCTCAAGGAAGAAGCCGAGTGATCGTTGCTTTTGGGAGTTTTTGTTATGCCTCGGCTTCGATGTCTAGGTATGCTCAATACTGAAATCAAAGAATCAAACTTATGTAGAACAAATGTTATTCCAGATATTCCGATGAACCCTATGAATGTGGACACTAGCAACTCACAATCGTGATGCCATGTAATCCTTATTTTAGGAGATTTGTTCATTCATCTTGAAACCTCGGCTCTTCTCAAGAGAAGCTATTGGTTTTTGAGCGTCGTTGTTTTCTCCTGGTTTGGAAATTTAGCCATCCTCGGTCCTAGAATCAAGTAAGTCGACTTTTTATGCTCTAACCTTTTTCAACAAGTTCATTTGAATCATTAAATTACGAGCGACGGCTATCTCGATAGTAAAACCAAGTTATCCATTTGGTTGGGAACGTAAGTCATCCGACGTGAGCATTCGTTGTTCAAGAATGAAACATATGCTATTTGGGAGCCGCTATGCTGCTGGGGATAGGAATTTTACATTTTCTAAATCGTTAAATCCGGTAATCACTTGTCTGCGTAGCTAGGATTCTTCTAATACTTCTTATGAATAAGATGATGGATCTTGACATCCTCATGGAAGAAGCCGAGTGATAGTTGCTTTTAGGAGTTTTTGTCATGCCTCGGTTTCAACGTTTGGGTATGCTCGACACTGAAATCAATGAATCAATCTTATTTAGATCAAACGATATTCCAAATATTCCAATGAACCTTGTGAATGTGGACACTGGCTACTCTCAATCGTGAAGCCATGTAATCCTTACTTCAAGAGATTTATTTATTCCTCTTGAATCCTCGGCTCTTCTCGAGAGAAGCTATTGCTCTTTAGGCATTGTTGTTTTCTCCTGATTAGCAAATTTAGTCATCCTCGGTCGTAGAATCAAGTAATTCGACTTTTTATGCTCTAACCATTTTCAACAAGTTCATTTGAATCATTAAATTACGAACTTCGGCTATCTCGATAGTAAAACCAAGTTGTCCATCTGGTTGGGAACGAAAGACATCCGACGTAAGCATTCGTTGTTCAAGAATGAAGCATATGATATTTGGGACCTGCCATGCTGTTGGGGACAAGAATTTTCCATTTTCTAAATCGCTAAATCAGATAATCATTTGTTCGCATAGCTAGGATTCTTCTAATACTTCTTATGAATAAAATGACTGATCTTGATATCCTCAAGGAAGAAGCCAAGTGATCGTTGCTTTTAGGAGTTTTCGTTATGCCTCGGTTTCGAAGTCTGGGTATGCTCAATAAAGAAATCAAAGAATCAAACTTATTTAGATTAAGTTATATTCCAAATGTTCTGATGAACCTTGCGAATGTGGACATAGGCTACTCTCAATCGTGAAGCCATGTAATCCTAATTTCAAGAGATTTGTTTTTTCATCTTGAAACCTCGGCTCTTCTCAAGAGAAGCTATTGCTTTTTTAGCGTCGTTGTTTCCTCTTGATTAGGAAATTTTGTCATCCTCGATCGTAGAATGAAGTAATTCGAATTGTTATACTCTAACCTTTGTCAACAAGTACATTTGAACAATTAAATTATGAACCTCGGCTACATCGATAGTAAAACCATGTTGTCCATCCCGTTGGGAACGTAAGTCAGCTGACGTGAGCATTCGTTCTTGAAAAACGAGGCATATGCAATTTAGGAGCCACGATGCTGTTCGGGATAGGAATTTTGCATTTTCTAAATCGTTAAATCCGGTAATCATTTGTTCGCATAGCTAGGATTCTTCTAATACTTCTTATGAATAAGATGACGGAGCTTGACATCCTTAAGGAAGAAGCCGAGTGATCGTTGCTTTGAGGAGTTTTCGTTATGCCTCGGTTTTGATGTCTGGGTATGCTCGATACTGAAATCAAAGAATCAATCCTATTTAAATCAAATGATATTCCAGATGTTCTGATGAACCTTGTGAATGTGGACACTAGCTACTTTCAATCGTGAAGCCATGTAATCCTTATTTTAGGAGATTTGATTATTCATCTTGAAACCTCAGCTCTTCTCGAGAGAAGCTATTGCTTTTTTAGTGTCGTTGTTTCCTCTTGGTTTGGAAATTTAGTCATCCTAGGTCTTAGAATCAAGTAATTCGACTTTTTATGCTCTAAACTTTTTCAACAAGTTCATTTCAATCATTAACTTACGAACCACGGCTATCTCGATAGTAAAACCAAGTTGTCCATCTGATTGGGAACGTAGGTCATCCCACGTGAGCATTCGTTGTTCAAGAACGAAGCATATGCTATTTGGGAGCCACGATGCTGTTGGGGAAAGGAATTTTGCATTTTCTAAATCGTTAAACCTGGTAATCATTTGTCTGCATTGTAGGGATTCTTTTGATACTACTAATGAATAAGATGACGGATCTTGACATCCTCAAGGAAGAAGCCGAGTGATCGTTGCTTTTAGGAGTTTTCGTTATGCCACGGTTTCGATGTCTGGGTATGCTCGATACTGAAATCAAAAAATCAGTCTTATTTAGATCAAACGATATTCCAGATGTTCTGATGAACCTTGCGAATGTGGACACTGGCTACTCTCAATCGTGAAGCCATGTAATCCTTATTTTAGGAGATTTGTTTATTCATCATGAAACCGTGGCCCTTCTCGAAAGAAGCTATTGCTTTTTAAGCGTCGTTGTTTCCTTCTGAATTGGAAATTTCGTCATCCTCGGTCGTAGATTCAAGTAATTCGACTTTTTATGGTCTAACCTTTTTCAACAAGTTCATTTGAATCATTTAATTACAAACCTTGGCTATCTCTATAGTAAAACCAAGTTGTCTATCTGGTTGGAAACGTAGGTCATCTAACGTTAGCATTCGTTGTTCAAGAACGATGCATATGCTAATTGGAAGCTGCAATGCTGTTGGGGAAATGAATTTTGCATTTTCAAAATCGGTAAATCAAGTAATCTTTTGTTTGCGTAGCTAAGATTCTTCTAATACTTCTTATGAATAAGATGACGGATCTCAACATCCTCAAGGAAGAAGCCGAGTGATCGTTGCTTTTAGGTGTTTTTGTTATCCCTTTGTTTCGAAGTATGGGTATGCTCAGTACTGAAATCAAAGAATTAATCTTATTTAAATCAAATTATATTCCAAATGTTCCGATGAACCTTGTGAATGTGGATACTGGCAACTCACAATTGTGATGCCATGTAATCCTTATTTTAGGAGATTTGTTCGTTCATCTTGAAACCTCGGCTCTTCTTGAGAGAAGCTATTGCTTTTTGAGCGTTGTTGTTTCCTCCTGATTAGGAAATTTAGTCAACCTCGATCGTAGAATCAAGTGATTCGACTTTTTATGGTCTAACCTTTTTCAACAAGTTCATTTGAATCATTAAATTACGAACCTCGGCTTTCTCGATAGTAAAACCTAGTTGTCCATCTGGTTGGGAACGTAGGTCATCCGACGTAAGGATTCATTGTTCATGAATGAAGCATATGCTATTTGCAAGCCATGATGTTGTTGAGGATAGGAATTCTACATTTTCTAAATAGTTAAATTAGGTAATCATTTGTCTACGTAGCTAGGATTCTTCTAATACTTCTAATGAATAAGATGACAGATCTTGACATCCCTAAGGATGAAGCCGAGTGATCGTTGCTTTTAGGAGTTTTCGTTGCGTCTCGGTTTCGATGTCTGGGTATACTCGATACTGAAATCAAAAAATAAATCTTATATAGATCAAATCATATTCCAGATGTTCTGATTAACCTTGCAAATATGGACACTGGCTACTCTTAAACGTGAAGCCATGTAATCCTTATTTCAGGAGAATTGTTTATTCATCTTGAATCCTCGGCTCTTCTCGGGAGAAGCTATTACTTTTTAAGCACCGTTGTTTCCTCCTGATTAGGAAATTTAGTCATCCTCGGTCGTAGAATCAAGTAATTCGACTTTTTATGGTCTAACCTTTTTCAACAAGTTCATTTGAATCATTAAATTAGGAACCTCAGCTTTCTCGATAGTAAAACCTAGTTGTCCATCTGGTTGGGAACATAGGTCATCCGACATGAGCATTTGTTGTTCATGAACGAAGCATATGCTATTTGGGAGCCACAATGCTGTTGGGGATAAGAATTTTTCATTTTCTAAATAGTTAAATTAGGTAATCATTTGTCTGCGTAGCTAGGATTCTTCTAATACTTCTTATGAATAAGATGACAGATCTTGACATCCCCAAGGAAGAAGCCGAGTGATCGTTGCTTTTAGGAGTTTTCGTTATGCCTCGGTTTCGATGTCTAGGTATGCTCGATACTGAAATAAAGAATCAATCTTATTTAGATCAAATGATAATCCAAATGCTCCGATGAACCTTACGAATGTGGACAAATGCTACTCTCATTCGTGAAGCCATGAAATCGTTATTTCAGGAGATTTGTTTTTTCATCTTGAATCCTCGGCACTTCTCGAGATAAGCTATTGCCTTTTTAGCATCGTTGTTTCCTCCTAATTAGGAAATTTAGTCATCCTCGGTCGTCGAATCAAGTAATTCGACTTTTTATGCTCTAACCATTTTCAACGAGTTCATTTGAATCATTAAATTAGGAACCTCGGCTTTCTCGATAGTAAAACCAAGTTGTCCATCTGGTTGGGAACGTAGGTCATCCGACGAGAGCATTCGTTGTTCATGAACAAAGCATATGCTATTTGGGAGTCACGATGCTGTTGTGGATATGAATTTTCCATTTTCTAAATCATTAAATCAGGTAATAATATGTCTGCATTGCTGGGATTCTTCTAATACTTCTTATGAATAAGATGACGGATCTTGACATCCTCAAGGAAGAAGCGGAGTGATCGTTGCTTTTAGGAGTTTTCGTTATGCTTCGGTTTCGATGTCTGGGTATGCTCGATACTGAAAGCAAAGAATCACACTTATTTAGATCAAATGATATTCCAGATGTTCTTATGAACCTTACGAATGTGGACACTGGTTGCCCTCAATTGTGAAGCCATGTAATCCTTATTTTAAGAGATTTGTTTATTCATCATGAAATCGCGGCCCTTCTCAAGAGAAGCTATTGCTTTTTAAGCGTCGTTGTTTCCTTCTAATTTGGAAATTTACTCTTCCTCGGTCGTACAATTAAGTAATTCGACTTTTTATTCTCTAACTTTTTCAACAAGTTCATTTGAACAATTAAATTACGAACCTCAGCTATTTTGATAGTAAAACCAAGTTGTCCATGTCACGAACTGAGGACGGCCTAGTCGTGGCAGACGCCGTATACTGTACAAAGAACCCCTGATTGGTTACCCTTCCAATCAAGAACTCTTCACACAATATACAAGGCTCTACAACCACTAGTTTCCATAGAACATCCAGACTCACATGATATCATTACACAAACATATTTATATAAAATTTAAGTTACAAAGCTTACATTACGTAGCATTTAAGTATGTCTAGGTCTAATATAATAAGATAAACAAAAGTACACAAGTAGAAGTCTACATAAACTGTTCTCTCAGTACACATAACAGCTCGTTCTTGCCTAAGTCCCCAAGCTAACCTGTGGTATCCCTCGTCCTGTCTCTACAAACAGGCTATCCTGCAACAAAAGTCTAAAGGGGTGTAAGCCTAAGCTTAGTGAGCAAAACCCTCAGCCACACCACAAGCAAGTTATAAATACATTTTATTCAAGCATATGAATGAATGATCAACCAGAATGCCAAACAATACGTATAATTAACTAGTTCATATACATAACTCAGATTTAACGCCCTCCGAAGTCAGGGTTGGAGTATACACGGCACCAATCAGATCCGGGTATTATACTAGAACTTACTTTACTACGGAACCCTACGTTCCGTACTTATATCAAATAATTCTTTTATTTTCAGAAAAACCCAAGTTCTAGTATAATTGTGAGTGGGCCCCCGCAGTCCACACTCACCCCTAAACGGAGGCCTCTAGACTCGACCCTTAGCCAAGCGGTTGGTGCCTCCAACGCCTAGTGTTCCCGCGGGCCAGGGTAAGGTCATTTTGTACGAGTGCACCGTACAGAACCAAATAAATGAATAATATCAACCCCTGAATGGCCTCTCTTTACCTCCGTGTGATGTGACGGCCGGAATAGTATCCATGCTATGCATGTTAATGCATGTCTCAATTTCTTTTTATAGGCCGAGTATAATTAGGTTCAAATTATGCTATGACCATCCAATTGTGCACACAATCATTTTCTATACTACCATGCAATAACCATAGCATTATCAATAGTTAAGATAAGTTCACAACTTAAGACATACCGGCATACACAAGCGTTTCCCAAACCCCACACAATCATCAATTAACAATAATATTTAAGTCCACTATCTACAATCACAAAACAAGCATGGAATCATTGGGTAAATACTCACTCGGCCATGGTGATTTGCCCTAATCGTAGTAGTCGATTGGGAGGTCCTCACGCTCCTCAGAGTCACCTGATCATTACGATTTGATAAGACTAGTAAGTAACTAATTTAACTAATACTTCTAAGCATTTAATTACCTAATCTACTTAGACTATTATCAACTTTTACCCGGTTAGACTTTATTATTAATCGTATATAACTTTTTTGTTTCATTTCTAATATTTATGAATTTATAGTCGTTTTTCATCGTTTTCGAACGTATATTCATACGGTAATGTTTGTTTTGGACGTTAAGACTCCTATTTTATATTATGAACTAATTTTATAGAAATTTTTAGCTATAATACTTAAGTATTGCTATTACTTATATTTATAACCTTTATTCCTTAAATTCTTATAATTAAGGGATTTACTTTATCATTACTAATTCATGTACTGATTTAGGTATAATCTAGTTTACAAAGTGTATTAAGATTTACTAATTTTAGTATCTAATTATCTACATTTTCTTATCTTTCTCATTTTCTAAACTTATGTTTATGTCATTGCTTACATCATCTTTTCTTTATGTCCTCATATGCTTATGTCATCATCTACCTCATCATTTGATTACATAAGCATTACATCATGCTTATGTCACATGTACATGTCTTATGTACATTTATTTCTTACTTTATACTTATGTCTTATACTTATACTTATGTACATATGTCTTATACTTATACTTATGTACATATACCTTATACTTATACTTATGTACATATACCTTATACATACATATACTTATACATCTACATATACTTATACCGTATTTATACATGTATTTCTACTCATATACCTATACGGTTAAATACGTATTTTTATACTAAAATTTCGTATGCCAAATTTTCCCTTAAGAAAATCCTCTCAATTTTCATCCTTTTGCATTTCTATGTATGTATTTAGTATAGTATATGTATATATAGTTAGATATGGTCTTAAATTAGGTTATGTACATGATACATACTTATGTACAAAGGTTCATATACTTGTATTCCTTTGGTATTTCTTTATGTATACACATCTAAGAGTACATACACATGTATTTCTTCCATTTTCTTCATGATCCATCACTTTCTACACTTAAAGATGGAGACTTTGTTTTCTTCTCTTCAAGACTTCACTAAACACCTAACTACTTACCTAATCTACTTAATTAACTAACTAATGAATAACATAAAGTAACATAAAACAACTTAAGAACATACCTTTAATTTGTTGAAGTTTAAGGAGACAAAAGGGAAAGGAATGAAAGTGAAAGTGAAGGGGGAGTTCACGGCATGAAATGGGGAGTTTTGTTTTTGTTTCTTTTGTTTTGTTTCAATTATGGAAGACAACTAAATGGTGGGGCCAAGATGGAAAATTGTGGATGGCAACAATTGCAAAGAGGAGAAAAGAAAAATCAAAAGGAAAAGAAAAGAAAATCATCATTAAGAACTAAGATATTTTTCCTTATCTCTTAAGACTTTTGACTTTTCAAAATGTTGACTTTAGTCAACATTTGTTGACTTGGTCAACCCTTTGACTTTGGTCAACATGCATTACCTTAGTCAACATTTGTTAAGTATGTTTAATTTTGTGTACATAATGTGGTAATTAAGGGAAATTAGAGGAAAAATGAAGGAAATGAGGGGAAATGAGGTATTAGATGAATTGATTTGTAAACATTGTTAATGAGATCTTACTTTAGGTCTTTATAGCCTATATATCTCATTTGATAAACTACTTTGAATAACAAATGCAAAAAGTACCAATTTAAGTGTTAAGGTTCACTACATAAACCTAATCTTCAACTATTACTCTAACTCTAAGTGAAACTATCTTAATCACTTACTTAAGAAGTGAATATAATCTATGACTCATTATCTTAATTTCTAATGGATCACCTAAGGATTCAAATTATATAAGTATGAATAAGGGTCATCTCTAACCCTTTACTAGTGAATTGGACAAAAGGATAAGCATTATATTATCAATTAGGGTTTTAGGGTATATCATGTTGGATTAGTGCACATGTGTCTTTAAAATAATCATTTTTAGGGTTTCTATCACTTTTGAATAAAATCTTTAGCATTAAGAAACATTTAGGGTAGAAAAATTCTTTACGCGATTGAGTAATTCTTTTAGGGTTTTCACTTTCATTAGCCTTGTCGACTCCTAAATGGTCTAACATAGTCGAGTCTATTACTAAGGCTAGGTTGATAATTTTAGGGGTTTACAGTCCATCTGGTTGGGAACGTAGGTCATCCGACGTAAGCATTCGTTGTTCAAGAACGAAGCATATGCTATTTGGGAGCCACGATGCTGTAGGGGATGGGAATTTTGTATTTTCTAAATCGTCGAATCAGGTAATCAATTGTCTGCATAGCTGGGATTCCTCTAATACTTCTTATGAAAAAGATGACGGATCTCGACATCCTCATGGAAGAAGCCAAGTGATCGTTGCTTCTAGGAGTTTTCGTTATGCCTCCATTTCGATGTCTGGTTATGCTCGATACTAAAATCAAAGAATCAATCTTATTTAGATCAAATGATATTCCAGATGTTCTGATGAACCTTGCGAATGTGGACAATGGCTACTCTTAATCATGAAGCCATGTAATCCTTATCTCAGGAGATTTCTTTATTCATCTTGAATCCTCGGCTGTTCTCGAGAGAAGCTATTGCTTTTTTAGCGTCGTTGTTTCTTCTTTATTAGGTAATCTACTCATCCTCGATCGTAGAATCAAGTAAATCGACTTTTTATACTCTAACCTTTTTCAACAAGTTCATTTGAATCATTAAATTACGAACCTCAACTATCTCGATAGTAAAACCAAGTTATCCATCTGGTTAGGAACGTAGGTCATCCAATGTGAGCATTCGTTGTTCATGAATGAAGCATTTGCTATTTGGGAGCCGCGATGCTGTTGGGGATAGGAATTTTGCATTTTCTAAATTGTTAAATGAGTTAATCATTTGTCTATGTAGCTAGGATTCCTTTAATACTTCTTATGGATAAGATGACGGTTCTTGACATCCTCAAAGAAGAAGCCGAGTGATCGTTGCTTTTAGGAGTTTTAGTTATGCCTCGGTTTCCATGTCTGCGTATGCTCGATACTGAAATCAAAGAATCAATCTTATTTTGATGAAATGATATTCCAGATGTTTCGATGAACCTTGTGAATGTGGACACTGGCTACTCTCGATCGTAAAGCCATGTAATCCTTATTTCAGGAGATTTGTTTATTCATCTTGAATCTTCGGCTGTTCTCAAGAGAAGCTGTTGCTTTTTTAGCGTCATTGTTTCCTCTTGATTTGGAAATCTAGTCATCCTCGATCGTAAAATCGTGTAATTTGACTTTTTATGCTCTAACCTTTTTCAACAAGTTCATTTGAACCATTAAATTACGAACCTCGGCCATTTCTATAGTAAAACCAAGTTGTCCATCTGGTTGGTAATGTAGGTCATCCGACGTGAGCATTCGTTGTTCAAGAATGAAGCATATGCTATTTGGGAGCCACGATGCTGTAGGGGATGGGAATTTTGTATTTTCTAAATCGTTGAATCAGGTAATCAATTGTTTGCGTAGCTAGGATTATTCTAATACTTCTTATGAATAAGATGACGGATCTTGACATCCTCATGGAAGAAGCCGAGTGATCGTTGTTTTTAGGAGTTTTCGTTATGCCTCAATTTCGATGGCTGGTTATGCTCGATATTGAAATCAAAGAATCAATCTTATTTAGATCAAATGATATTCCAAATGTTCTGATGAACCTTGCGAATGTGGACACTGGCTACTCTCAATCGTGAAGCCATGTAATCCTTATTTTAGGAGATTTGTTTATTCATCATAAAACCGCGACTCTTCTCGAGAGAAGCTATTGCTTTTTATGTGTCGTTGTTTCCTTCTGATTTGGAAATTTACTCATCCTCGTTCGTACAATCAAGTAATTCGACTTTTTATGCTCTAACCAATGTCAATAAGTTCATTTGAACAATTAAATTATGAACCTCGGCTACTTCGATAGTAAAACCAAGTTGTCCATTTGGTTAGGAACATAGGCCATCCCAAGTGAGCATTCATTCTTCAAGAACGAGGCATATGCTATTAGGGAACCACGATGCTGTTGGGGATAGGAATTTTTCATTTTCTAAATCGTTAAATCCGATAATCATTTGTCTGCATAGCTAGGATTCTTTTAATACTTCTTACGAACAAGATGATGGAGCTTAACATCCTCAACGAAGAAGCCGAGTGATCGTTGCTTTGAGGAGTTTTCGTTATGCCTTGGTTTCGATGTCGGGTATGCTCGATACTGAAATCAAAGATTAATCCTATTTAAATCAAATGATATTCCAGATGTTCTGATGAACCTTCCGAATGTGGACACTGGCTGCCCTCAATCATGAAGCCATGTAATCCTTATTTTAGGAGATTTGTTTATTCATCTTGAAAACTCGGCTCTTCTCGACAGAAGGTATTGGTTTTTGAGCGTCATTGTTTCCTCCTGGTTTGGAAATTTAGTCATCCTCGGTAGTAAAATCAAGTAATTCGACTTTTTATGCTTTAACCATTTTCAGCAAGTTCATTTGAATCATTGAATTACGATCATAGGCTATCTAAATAGTAAAACTAAGTTGTCCATCTAGTAGGGAACGTAGGTCATCCGACGTGAGCATTCGTTCTTCAAGAATGAAGCATATGCTATTTAGGAGCCACGATGTTGTTGGGGAAAGGAATGTTGCATTTTCTAAATCGTTAAACTTGTAATCATTTGTCTGCGTAGCTAGGATTCTTTTAATACTTCTTATGAATAAGATGATGGATCTTGACATCCTCAAGGAAGAAGCCGAGTGATCGTTGCTTTTAGGAGTTTTAGTTATGCCTCGGTTTCGACGTCTGTGTATGCTCGATACTGAAATCAAAGAATCAATCTTATTTAGATCAAATGATATACCAGATGTTCCAATGAACCTTGCGAATGTCGACACTGGCTACTCTCAATCGTATAGCTATGTAATCCTTACTTCAAGAGATTTGTTTATTCATCTTGAATTCTCGGCTCTTCTTGAGAGAATCTATTGCTTTTTAAGCGTCGTTGTTTCCCCCTGATTAGGAAATTTAGTCATCCTCGGTCGTAGAATCAAGTAATTTGACTTTTTATGGTCTAACCTTTTTCAACAAGTTCATTTGAATCATTTAATTACAAACCTCGGCTATCTCGATAGTAAAACCAAGTTGTCTATCTTGTTGGAAACGTAAGTCATCTAACGTGAGCATTCATTGTTCAAGAACGATGCATATGCTATTTGGAAGCCGCGATGCTGTTGGGGAAATGAATTTTGCATTTTCAAAATCGTTAAATCAAGTAATCATTTGTTTGCATAGCTAGGATTCTTCTAATACTTCTTATGAATAAGATGATGGATCTTGACATCTTCAAGGAAGAAGCCAAGTGATCGTTGCTTTTAGGTGTTTTCGTTATGCCTTGGTATCGTTGTTTGGGTATGCTCAATACTGAAATCAAAGAATCAATCTTATTTAGATCAAATTATATTCCAAACGTTCCGATGAACCTTGCGAATGTGGACACAGGCTACTCTCAATTGTGAAGCCATGTAATCCTAATTTCAGGAGATTTGTTTATTCATCTTGAAACCTCAGCTCTTCTTGAGAGAAGTTATTGCTTTTTGAGCGTCGTTGTTTCCTCCTGATTAGGAAATTTAGTCATCCTCAATCGTGCAATCAAGTAATTTGACTTTTTATGCTCTAACCTTTTTCAACAAGTTCATTTGAACCATTAAATTACGAACCTCGACTTTCTCGATAGTAAATCTAAGTTGTCCATCTGGTTGGGTACGTAGGTCATCCAACTTGAGCATTCGTTGTTCATGAGTGAAGCATATGCAATTTAGGAGCCGCGATGCTGTTGGGGATAGGAATTTTCCATTTTCTAAATCGTTAAATCAGGTAATCCTTTGTCTGCGTAGCTATGATTCCTCTGATAATTCTTATGAGTAAGATGACGGATCTTGACATCCTCAAGGAAGAAGCCGAGTGATCGTTGCTTTTAGGAGTTTTCGTTACGTCTCGGTTTCCATGTCTGGGTATGCTCAATACTAAAATCAAAGAATCAATCTCATATAGATCAAATGATATTCTAGATGCTCCAATTACCCTTGCGAATGTGGACACTGGCTACTCGTAATCGTGAAGCCATGTAATACTTATTTCAGGAGATTTGTTTATTCATCTTGAATCCTCGACTCTTCTCGAGAGAAGCTATTGCTTTTTAAGCGTCGTTGTTTCCTCTTGATTAGGAAATTTAGTCATCCTCGGTCGTAGAATTATGTAATTTGACTTTTTATGCTCTAACCTTTTTCAACAAGTTCATTTGAACCATTAAATTACGAACCTCGACTTTCTCGATAGTAAAACCAAGTTGTCCATCTGGTTGGGAACATAGGTCATCCGACGTGACCATTCGTTGTTCATGAATGAAGCATATGCTATTTGGGAGCCACGATGCTGTTGGGGATAGGAATTTTGCATTTTCTAAATAGTTAAATCAGGAAATCATTTGTCTGCGTAGCTAGGATTCTTCTAATACTTATTATGAATAAGATGACGGATCTTGACATCCCCAAGGAAGAAGCCGAGTGATCGTTGCTTTTAGGAGTTTTCGTTATGCCTCGGTTTCGATGTCTGGGTATGCTCGATACTAAAATCAAAGAATCAATCTTATATAGATCAAATGATATTCCAAATGTTCCGATTAACCTTGCGAATGTGGACACTGGCTACTCTTAATCGTGAATCCATGTAATCCTTATTTCAGGAGATTTGTTTATTCATCTTGAATCCTCGGCTATTCTCAAGAGAAGCTATTTCTTTTTTAGCGTCGTTATTTCCTCCTGATTTGGAAATTTATTCATCCTCCGTCGTAGAATCAAGTAATTCTACTTTTTATGATCTAACCTCTTTCAACAAGTTCATCTGAACCATTAAATTATGAACCTCAGCTATTTCGTTGGTAAAACCAAGTTGTCCAACAGGTTGGGAACATAGGTCATCCGACGTGACCATTCGTTCTTCAAGAACGAAGCATATGCTATTTGGGAGCCGTGATGTTGTTGGGGATAGGAATTTTGCATTTTCAAAATCGTTAAATCAGGAAATCATTTATCTATGTAGCTAGGATTCTTCTCATACTTCTTATGAATAAGATGACGGATCTTGACATCCTTAAGGAAGAAGCCAAGTGATCGTTGCTTTTAGGAATTTTCGTTATGCCTCCATTTCGAAGTCTAGGTATGGTCGATATTGAAATCAAAGAATCAATCAAATTTAGATCAAATGATATTCCAAATGTTCCAATGAACCTTACGAATGTGGACACAGGCTACTGTCAATCGTGAAGCCATGTAATCCATATTTTAGGAGATTTTTTTTTTCATCTTGAAACCTCGGCTATTCTCGAGAGAAGCTATTGCTTTTTGAGTGTCATTACTTCCTCCTGATTTGGAAATTTAATCATCCTCGGTCGTAGAATCAAGTAATTCTACTTTTTATGATCTAACCTTTTTCAACATGTTCATTTGAACCATTAAATTACAAACGTCGGCTATTTCGTTGGTAAAACCAAGTTGTCCAACAGGTTGGGAACGTAGGTCATCCGACGTGAGCATTCGTTCCTCAAGAACGAAGCATTTGCTATTTGGGATCCGCGATGCTGTTGGGGATAGGAATTTTGCATTTTCTAAATCGTTAAATCAAGTAATCATTTGTCTGCGTAGCTAGAATTCTTCTAATACTTCTTATGAATAAGATGATGGATCATTCATCCTCAAGGAAGAAACCGAGTGATCGTTGCTTTTAGGAGTTTTCGTTGTGTCTCGGTTTCGATGTCTGGGTATGCTCGATACTCAAATCAAAGAATCAATCTTATATAGATCAAATGATATTCCAGATGTTCTGATTAACCTTATGAATGTGGACACTGGCTACTCTTAATCGTAAAGCCATGTAATCCTTATTTTAGGAGATTTGTTTATTCATCTTTAATCCTCGGCTCTTCTCGAGAGAAGCTATTGCTTTTTAAGCGTCGTTGTTTCCTCCTGATTTGGAAATTTAATCATCCTCGGTCGTAGAATCAAGTAATTCTACTTTTTATGATCTTACATTTTTCAACATGTTCATTTAAATCATTAAATTACGAACCTCGGCTTTCTCGATAGTAAAACATAGTTGTCCATCTGGTTGGGAACGTAGGTCATCCGATGTGAGCATTCGTTGATCATGAATGAAGCATATGCTATTTGGGAGCCACGATGCTGTTGGGGATAGGAAATTTGCATTTTCTAAATAGTTAAATCAGGTAACCATTTGTCTGCGTAGCTAGGATTCTTCTAATACCTCTTATGAATAAGATGACCGATCTTGACATCCCCAAGGAAGAAGCGGATTGATCCTTCCTTTTAAGAGTTTTCCTTATGCCTCGGTTTCGATGTTTGGGTATGCTCGATACTGAAATCAAAGAATCAATTTTATTTAGATCAAATGATAATCCAAATGTTCCGATGAACCTTACGAATGTGGACAAATGCTACTGTCATTCGTGAAGCCATGTAATCCTTATTTTAGGAGATTTGTTTTTTCATCTTGAAACCTCGGCTCTTCTCGAGAGAAGCTATTGCTTTTTTAGCGTCGTTATTTCATCCTAATTTGGAAATTTAGTCCTCCTCGGTCGTAGAGTCAAGTAATTCGAATTTTTATGGTCTAACCTTTTTCAACAAGTTCATTTGAATCATTAAATTATGAACCTCGGCTTTCTCGATAGTAAAACCAAGCTTTCCATCTAGTTGAGAACGTAGGTGATCCGACGTGAGCATTCGTTGTTCATGAATGAAGCATATGCTATTTGGGAGCCGTGATGCTGTTGGGGATTGGAATTTTCCATTTTCTAAATCGTTAAATCAGGTAATCATTTGTCTGCATAGCTAGGATTCTTCTAATAATTCTTATGAGTAAGATGACGGATCTTGACATCCTCAAGGAAGAAGCCGAGTGATCGTTGCTTTTAGGAGTTTTCGTTATGCCTCGGTTTCGAAGTCTGGGTATGCTCGATACTGAAATCAAAGAATCAATTTTATTTAGATCAAATGATATTCCAAATGTTCTGATGAACCTTACGAATGTGGACACAGGCTACTCTCAATCGTGAAGCCATGTAATCCTTATTTTAGGAGATTTGTTTTTTCATCTTGAAACCTCGGCTCTTCTCGAGAGAAGCTATTGCTTTTTGAGCGTCGTTATTTCATCCTAATTTGGAAATTTAGTCCTCCTCGGTCGTAGAGTCAAGTAATTCGGATTTTTATGGTCTAACCTTTTTCAACAAGTTCATTTGAACCATTAAATTATGAACCTCGGCTATTTCGATAGTAAAACCAAGTTGTCCAACTGGTTGGGAACGTAGGTCATCCGACGTGAGCATTCGTTGTTCAAGTACGAAGCATTTGCTATTTGGGATCCGCGATGCTGTTGGGGATAGGAATTTTGCATTTTCTAAATAGTTAAATCAAGTAATCAATTATCTGCGTAGCTAGAATTTTTCTAATTCTTCTTATGAATAAGATGACGGATGTTGTCATCCTGAAGGATGAAGCCGAGTGATCGTTGCTTTTGGGAGTTTTTGTTATGCCTCGGCTTCGATGTCTAGGTATGCTCAATACTGAAATCAAAGAATCAAACTAATGTAGAACAAATGTTATTCCAAATATTCCGATGAACCCTATGAATGTGGACACTAGCAACTCACAATCGTGATGCCATGTAATCCTTATTTTAGGAGATTTGTTCATTCATCTTGAAACCTCGGCTCTTCTCAAGAGAAGCTATTGCTTTTTGAGCGTCGTTGTTTCCTCCTGATTAGGAAATTTAGTCAACCTCAGTCGTAGAATCAAGTGATTCGACTTTTTATGGTCTAACCTTTTTGAACAAGTTCATTTGAATCTTTAAATTACGAACCTCGGCTTTCTCGATAGTAAAACCAAGTTGTGCATCTGATTGGGAATGTAGGTCATCCGACATGAGCATTCGTTGTTCAAGAACGAAGCATCTACTATTTGGGAGCCACGATGCTGTTAGGGAAAGGAATTTTGCATTTTCTAAATCGTTAAACCTGGTAATCATTTGTTTATGTTGTAGGGATTCTTCTGATACTTCTTATGAATAAGATGACGGATCTTGACATCCTCAAGGAAGAAGTCGCGTCATCGTTGCTTTTAGGAGTTTTCGTTATGCCTCGGTTTCGATGTCTGGGTATGCTCGATACTGAAATCAAAGAATCAATCTTATTTAGATCAAACGATATTCCAGATGTTCTGATGAACCTTATGAATGTGGACACTGGCTACTCTCAATCGTGAAGCCGTGTAATCCTTATTTTAGGAGATTTGTTTATTCATCATGAAACCACGGCCCTTCTCGAGAGAAGCTATTGCTTTTTAAGTGTCGTTGTTTCCTCCTAATTTGGAAATTTAGTCATCCTCGGTCGTAGAATCAAGTAATTCGACTTTTTATGGTCTAACCTTTTTCAACAAGTTCATTTGAACCATTAAATTACGAACCTCGGCTATTTCAATAGTAAAACCAAGTTGTCCAACAGGTTGGGAACGTAGGTCATCCGACGTGAGCATTCGTTGTTCAAGAACGAAGCATTTGCACTTTGGGATCCGCGATGCTACTGGGGATAGGAATTTTGCATTTTCTAACTCGTTAAATCAAGTAATCATTTTTATGCGTAGGTAGATTTCTTCTAATACTTCTTATGAATAAGATGACGGATGTTGTCATCCTCATGGAAGAAACCGAGTGATCGTTGCTTTTAAGAGTTTTCGTTGTCAGGACTCTAAAGGGGGCCTAGTAGGATTACCTAAAATTTTCATAACATGTATGCACCCATGATATGAAAACCGCCTTTCAAGTCAGAGATTGCATGACTTTAAATAATTAATCACTAAGGTTACTGATTTTTAAGTAATCAATTTACTGTAGAATACAAATGTAAATAACTATGGGTATCCGATATCCAACAATTCCTCAGAACCGCAGAAAATTGGTATCCCTTACCAAATAATAAGACAGGATATACTAGCATTATTGTAAGATTTAATAAATAAATATTTTCTACAAAGGATGTCTATGTATCATCTAAAAAGTACTCAGCTACTTCTAATACTAATGTACATATCTTCATCTCGCACTCAGCACTCGAGACATATCCCAATCCCATCGTATGTAAACCTGCAAAGAAAACTAAGGGGGAATGAGCATAAAACAGCTCAGTGAGTTCGTTCCTCACCACTACCGATCAAGCAAGTTTTCATACATTATTATCATTCATGCAAGCAAGCTATCTACATACATAATGAATGCAAGTGTGATGAATGCAAGCAACACATCCATAGGAGTCTGAAACTATGGAAGGTGTAGAATTACGTTGTCTACACTTCGATTATCCCCTGTACTTACCCGTACAGGGCACCTCAGCTTACTTGCATGAGGCTACCTAGGGGCACCACCCCACTAGGCAAAACTCGACTATTACCCTAGCCGAGAAAAGAGTTTCAATCCAAATAGGGGGAGTCCGACCTAGGACTATCCACCCTCCAAGGCCCCTCGGGCACAAACATGCGAGTCCTTTCACAACAAAAAATAACTAAGGCCTTTCAAGCACAATAAAGCGAGTCCTCTTGCTATCAAGTGGAGAACCCATGCTAGCTTTGCCTTAATGTTAAAAATACTATTTATGGCTCCACAAGCCCTTACAACGATCATGCAAAAATTTGTTTAAGGATAGAAAAGCTTTTGCCAAAAATACTTTTCTTAAGATTTTTGCAAGGCTAGCACTCTCCATTCATACCTTTACCAAGTCATAGACATGCGACGAATAGAACTGGTTGTTTAGGCAGATATTTATATTTATCAATTTAGAAAGGTGATCATACGGATGATAGCATACAAACAGAACAGTCATTCAAACATACAAGCAATAGCAGACAGCAAAACATCACATAAGGAACACACACAAGCAAGTAACAGGTCATTAGAACTCCCTCACCTGGATTATTGCTCATTCTCTAAGCCTTTAGGGTTTCCAGGACTCAACATCGAACGCCTAAATCAAAATGGTAAACCTTATAAGTGTTCTGAGAATTCAGACTCCTTAGTCAACTAAAAGTCTATTGTAGTTTATCTAGTTTCCTCCAATATAACCCGAGTATAGTGTGTATAGGGTTACCACACTCCATGAGATTAATAGTAACTATTTTCTTATATTAGTAAGGTATGAGGCTCCCTATATGTATTTTGTAATTTTTTTGTTCTGATTCCGATATTTGCGAACTTATAGTCGTTTTTCATCGTTTTCCATCGTTTTCGGACGCATGTTCACACGGTAATGTCCGTTTTGGACGTTAAGACCCGTGTTTTACGATATGGGCTAAATTTATTGACATTTTATCTTATTAAAGTTTAATTACTCCTATTGGCTAGCTTTATGTTCCATTTTAGCAGTTAATGATTTAATTAGCCATTTAGTCTTATACTTAGGGGCTTTTACTTTGCTATTATTAATTTATGTACTTAATTAAGTATGATTCAATTTAGAAAGTGTATTAGGGTTTACTAATTTAGGATTCTAATTATGATACACTCTTCTTCTTTTCTTAGTTTATAATCTATGCTTATGTCATGCTTACATCATCATTTGCTTATGTCATTTTTTGCTTATGTCATGGCTTATGTCATCTTTTGCTTACCTCATTACTCACCTCATCATTTGATTACATAAGCATCACCTCATGCTTAGGTCATATGTACATGTCTTATGTACATTTTGTTTCTTACTTTATACTTATGTACATATGCCTTATACATACATATACTTATACATCTACCTAAATTTATACCGTATTTATACATGTATACCTACTCATATACCTATACGGTTAGATACGTATTTTTATACAAAAATTCGTATGCCTAATCTTTTCCTTAAGAAAAGCTTCCTAATTCCATTCTTTTGTGTTTTTATGTATGTATTTAGTGTAGTATAGGTATGTATAATTAAATATGGTCTTAATTTAGGTTATGTACATGCTAAATACTCATGTACAAAGGTTCACATACTTGTGTTCTTTTAGTATTCCCTTATGTGCACATACTTATGAGCATGTACTCATGTCTTCCTTTCTTCTTCTTCACAATTCCTAATTTCTACTCTTAAAGATGGGAACTTTGTTTCCTCTTCTTCAAGACAACACTAAACACATAACTACTTATCTAATCTACCTAATTAACTAACTAATGAAGAAGATAAACCAAGATAAAGTAACTTAGATACATACCTTTGCTTATGTTGAAATTAAGGAGACAAAAAGGAAGATGTTGAAGGTAAAATGGAAGATGGAAGCTCATGGCAATGGAGGAGGATTTTTGTTTTGTTTCTTTTGTCTTGTTTTCATTATGGAAGACAACAAATGGTGGGACCAAAATGGACAATAAGTGGACAGCAACAATTGAGAGAAAGGGGAAAAGAAAAATCAAAAGAAAAGGAAAAGAAAAGCCATCATAAAGTTAAGATATTTTTCCTTATCTCTTATTGTCTTTTGTTGACTTTTCAAAGTGTTGACTTTAGTCAACATGTGTTGACTTGGTCAACTCTCCTTAAGCTTAAGTAAATTTGTGTACATAATGTAGTGATTAAGGGAAATTAAGGAAAAAAATAAGGGAAATGAGAGGAAATGAGGTATTTGATGAATTGATTAGTAAACATAGTTAATGAGGTCTTACATTAGGTCTTTATAACTTATATATCTCATTTGATAAACTACTTTGGATAACAAGTGCAAAAAGTACTAATTTGAGTAATAAAGTTCACTACATATAACCTAATCTTCGACTATTACCCTAACTCTAAGTGAGATTATCTTAATCACATACTTAAGGAATAAATATATTCTATGACTCATTATCTTAGTTTCTAATAGATTACTTGAGGATTCGAATCATATAAACATGAATGAGGGTCATCTCTAAGCTTTTACTAATGACTTGGCAAAATATAAGCATTATATTATCAATTAGGGTTTTAGGGTATATCATGGTGAATTAGTGCTTTTATATCCTTAAAGTTATAGTTTTAGGGTTTTTTATTACTTTAGGGCACAATCTCTAATGTTTTTACACATTTAGGGTTCCATATATTCTTACGCGATTAAATTTTCGATTGTCATCTTAGGGTTTTGATGAGATTCGAGGTTTTAAGGTCTTCATATGTGGTTAGGGATTTAATTGATGATTTAAGGTTTTTTTTTTTGTATCCACTTTAGGTTTTAGATTGAGATTTTAATCGGGTTTAAATCTCACTGGCTCTTTTGAGTTTAGGAAATCATCTACAGTTTGGACGTTTGTTTCTATACTTAGAAGGCTAAATTCGCGGGGTTTACATTCGTTGTGTCTCGGTTTCGATGTCTGGGTATGCTCGATAATAAAATCAAAGAATCAATCATATATAGATCAAATGATATTCCAGATGTTCCGATAACCTTGCGAATGTAGACACTAGCTACTCTTAATTGTGAAGCCATGTAATCCTTATTTCAGGAAATTTGTTTATTCATCTTGAATCCTCGGCTCTTCTCGAGAGAAGCTATTGCTTTTTAAGCGTCGTTGTTTCCTCTTGATTAGGAAATTTTGTCATCCTCGGTCGTAGACTAAAGTAATTCGACTTTTTATGGTCTAACATTTTTCAACAAGTTCATTTGATCGTTGCTTTTAGGAGTTTTCGTTATGCCTTGGTTTTGATGTCTGAGTATGCTCGATACTGAAATCAAAGAATCAATCTTCTATAGATCAAACGATATTCCAGATGTTCTGATGAACCTTGCGAATATGGACACTAGCTGCTCTCAATCGTGAAGCCATGTAATCCTTATTTTAGGAGATTTGATTATTCATCATGAAACCGCGGCCCTTCTCGAGAGAAGCTATTGCTTTTTAAGCATCGTTGTTTCCTCCTAATTTGGAAATTTACTCATGTCAGGACCCTAAAGGTGGCTTAGTAGGATTACCTAAAATTTCCATAACATGTGTGCACCCATGATATGAAAACCGCCTTGCAAGTCAGAGATTGCAAGACTCTAAATAATAAATTACTAAGATTAGTGATTTTCAAGTAATTAATTTATTATAACATGACATATTATATAATTATAAATAACTATGGATATCCAGTATCCCACAGTTCCTCAGAACCGTAGAGAATCGGTATCCCCTACCAAATAATAAGACAGGATATACTAGCATTATAGTAAGATTTAATAAATAAATATTTTCTACAAAGGATGTCTATGTATCATCTAAAAAGTATTCAGCTACTTCTAATACTAATGTACATATCTTCATCTCGCCCTCAGCACTCGAGACATATCCCAATCCCATCGTATGTAAACCTGCAAAGAAAACTAAGGGGGAATGAGCATAAAACAGCTCAGTGAGTTCATTCCTCACCACTACTGGTCAAGCAAGTTTTCACACATTATTATCACACATGCAAGCAAGCTATCTACATACATAATGAATGCAGGCGTGATGAATGCAAGCAACACATCCATAGGAGTCCGGAATTATGGAAGGTGTAGAATTACGTCGTCCACACTTCGATTATCCCCTGTACTTACCCGCAGAGGCTACCTAGGGGCACCACCCCGCTAGGCAAAACTCGACTATTACCCTAGCCGAGAAAAGAATTTCAATCCAAATAGGGGGAGTCCGAATTAGGACTATCCACCCTCCAAGGCCCCTCGGGCACAAACATGTGAGTCCTCTCGCAACCAAATATAACCAAGGCCTTTCAGGCACAATAAAGCGAGTCCTCTCGCTATCAAGTGGAGAACCCATGCTAGCTTTGCCTTAACGTTAAAAATACTATTTATGGCTTCACAAGCCCTTACAGCGATCATGCAAAAAAATTTGTTTAAGGTTAGAAAAGCTTTTGCCAAAAATACTTTTCTTAAGATTTTTGCAAGGCTAGCACTCTCCATTTATACCTTTACTAAGTCATAGACATGCGACGAGTTGAACCGGTTATTTGGGTCAGACATTTATATTTATCAATTTAAAAAAATGTGATCACACAGATGATGGCACACAAACAGAACAGTCATTCAAACATTCAAGTAATAGCAAACAACAAAACATCATACAAATAACACACACAAGCAAGTAGCAGGTCATCAGATTTCCCTCACCTGGATTATTGCTCATTCTCCAAGCCTTTAGGGTTTCCAGGACTCGATATCAAACGCCTAAATCAAAATGGTAAACCTTATAAGTGTTTTGAGAATTCAAACTCCTTAGTTAACTAAAAATCTATTGTAGTTTATCTAGTTTTCTCTAATATAACCCGTGTTTAGTGTGTATAGGTTTACCATACTCCATGAGATTAATAGTAACTATTTTCTTATATTAGTAGGGTATGAGGCTCCCTATATGTATTTTGTAATTTTTTTGTTCTGATTCCGATATTTGCGAACTTATAGTCGTTTTTCATCGTTTTTGGACGCACGTTCACACGGTAATGTTCGTTTTGGACATTAAGACCTATGTTTTATGATATGGGTTAAATTTATTGACATTTTATCTTATTCAAGTTTAATTACTCTTATTATTTATGTTTATGCCCTAGTTTAGGATTTAATGATCGAATTAGCTATTTGATTCTTACACTTAGAAAATTTTACATTAGTGCTACTAATTTACATACTTGATTAAGTTTAATTCAATCTGAGAGGTGTCTTAGGGTTTAAGGAATTTTTGACTTCTAAATACATGTATATACCTATGTTATGTGCTTATGTAATCTTATTATTTGTTCTTTTATAAACCTATGCTTACATCATCACTTATGTAATCAATTGATGATGTCATGGCTTATGTAATGTTTTGATGATGTCATGGCTTATGTAATCCATTTATTACATGTAAATATATATGTAATTAAGTACTTATACATATACATATGTTTTATACCTACCTACACTCATAACATACTAATATGTATACTTATGTACTTATACTTTATACATACATATACTTATACATCTACTTAGGTTTATACCGTATTTATACATGTATACCTATTCATATACCTATACGGTGGGATACGTATTTTTATACTAAAATTCGTATGCCTTATTTACCCTCTTAAGAAACCTTCACAATTTCATTCTTTTTTTATTTTAAGGGTATATTTGACATGATATATGTATGTATAGTTAGTATATACCTTGTTTTAGGTTATGTACATATTGTATACTTATGTACAAAGGTATTTATACATGTATTCTTTTAGCATATCCTTTTATACATATACTTAAGGACATGTGCACATGCATATCCTTCTTCTTCTTCATGATTCCTAGATTTCTACACTTAAAGAGGAGAACTTTGTGCTCTTTTCTTCAAGACAACACTAAACACATAATTACTTATCTAATCTATCTAATTAACTAACTAATGAAGGAGATAAAACAAGATAAGTAACTTAGATACATACCTTTAATTGTGTTGGAGTTATGGAGACAAAAATGAAATTGTGAAAGTAAAAGAGGAAGAAGATGCTCACGGCAATGGAAGGGAATTTTTGTTTGATTTCTTTTGTTTTGTTTTCATTATGGAAGAAGGCAAATGGTGGGACCTAGAGGGGAGAAATTGTGGACGGCAATTGAAGAGTGAAGGAGGAGAAAAAAATCAAAAAGGAAGAAAAGAAAAGCCATCATTAAGTAAGAGATATTTTCTTTATCTCTTTAGTCTTTTGTTGACTTTTTCAAAGTGTTGACTTGGTCAACATTTTGACCTTGGTCAACAAGTGTTGACTTGGTCAACTCTCCTTAAGCTTATGTAATTTTGTGTACATAATGTAAAGATTAAGGGAAATTAAGGAAAAAAATGAAGGAAATGAGAGGAAATGAGGTATTTGATGAATTGATTAGTAAGAGTAGATGATGAGATCTTACTTTGAGTATTTATAACCTATAAACATCATTTGGTAAACTACTTAGTGTAATTAAGATGAAAAATGTCATTTAAGGTATTAAGGTTTACTACATTTAACCTAATCTCCAACTATACCCTTAACTCTAAGTGAGGCTATCCTAATCATATACTTAAGACATAAATGTAATCTATGATTCATTATCTTAGTTTCTAAGGGATCATTTAAGCATTCTAAATGTTTATGCATGATTAAGGGTCATCTTCAGTCGTTTACCGATGAAATAGAAAAATATGGAGGATATATTATCATTTAGGGTTTTAAGGTAAATTATGGTAAATTAGTGCTTTTATATCCTTAAAGTTATGGTTTTAGGGTTCTTATTACTTTAAGGCACCATCTCTAATGTTTTTACACATTTAGGGTTTCATATATTCTTACGCGATTTAATCTTCGATTGTCATCTTATGGTTTTGATAAGGTTCGAGGTTTTAGAGTCTTCGTATGTAGTTAGGGATTCAATTGGTGATTTAAGGTTCTTCGTATCCACTTTAGGTTTTGGATTGAGATTTTTATTGGTTTTAATTCTCACTGGCTCTTTTGAGTTCGGGAATTTATCTACAGTTTAGACATTTGTTTCTATACTTAGAAAGCTAAATTCGCGGGGTTTACAACTCATCCTCGGTCATACAATTAAGTTATTCTACTTTCTATGCTCTAACCTTTTTCAACAAGTTCATTTGAACAATTAATTTACGAACCTCGGCTATTTCGATAGTAAAACCAAGTTGTCCAACTGGTTGGGAACGTAGGTCATCTGACGTGAGCATTCGTTGTTCAAGAACGATGCATATGCTATTTGGAAGCCGCGATGCTGTTGGGGAAATGAATTTTGCAATTTCAAAATCGTTAAATCAGGTAATCTTTTGCTTGCGTAGCTAGGATTCTTCTAATACTTCTTATGAATATGATGACGGATCATGACATCCTCAAGGAAGAAGCCGAGTGATCGTTGCTTTTAGGTGTTTTCATTATGCCTTGGTTTCGATGTCTGGGTATGCTCAATACTGAAATCAAAGAATTAATCTTATTTAGATCTAATTATATTCCAAATGTTCCGATGAACCCTATGAATGTGGACACTGGCAACTCACAATCATGATGCCACGTAATCCTTATTTTAGGAGATTTATTCGTTCATCTTGAAACCTCGGGTCTTCTTGAGAGAAACTATTGCTTTTTGTGCGTCGTTGTTTCCTCCTGATTAGGAAATTTAGTCAACCTCGGTCGCAGAATCAAGTGATTCGACTTTTTATGGTCTAACCTTTTTCAACAAGTTCATTTGAATCATAAATTTGCGAACCTCAGCTTTCTCAATAGTAAAACCTAGTTATCCATCTGGTTGGGAACGTAGGTCATCCAACGTGAGCATTCGTTGTTCATGAATGAAGCATATGCTATTTGCGAGCCACGATGTTGTTTGGGATAAGAATTTTGCATTTTTTAAATAGTTAAATTAGGTAATCATTGGTCTACGAAGCTAGGATTCTTCTAATACTTTTTATGAATAAGATGACAGATCTTGACATCCCCAAGGAAGAAGCCGAGTAATCGTTGCTTTTAGGAGTTTTCGTTATGTCTCGGTTTGGATGTCTGGGTATGCTCGATACTGAAATAAAAAAATAAATCTTATATAAATCAAATGATAATCCAGATGTTCTGATTAACCTTGCGAATATGGACACTGGCTACTCTTAATCGTGAAGCCATGTAATCCTTATTTTAGGAGATTTGTTTATTCATCTTGAATCCTCGGCTCTTCTTGGGAGAAGCTATTGCTTTTTAAGCACCGTTGTTTCCTCTTGATTAGGAAATTTAGTCATCCTCGATCGTAGAATCAAGTAATTCGACTTTTTATTGTTTAACCTTTTTCAACAAGTTCATTTGAATCATTAAATTACGAACCTCGGCTTTCTCGATAGTAAAACCTAGTTGTCCATCTGGTTGGGAATGTAGGTCATCCGACGTGAGCATTCGTTATTCATGAATGAAGCATATGCTATTTGGGAGCCACAATGCTGTTAGGGATAGGAATTTTGCATTTTCTAAATAGTTAAATTAGGTAATCATTTGTCTGCGTAGCTAGGATTCTTCTAATACTTCTTATGAATAAGATCATAGATCTTGACATCCCCAAGGATGAAGCCGAGTGATCGTTGCTTTTAGGAGTTTTTGTTATGCCTCGGTTTCGATGTATGGGTATGCTCGATATTGAAATCAAACAATCAATCTTATTTAGATCGAATGATAATCCAAATGCTCCGATGAACCTTGCGAATGTGGACAAATGCTACTCTCATTCGTGAAGCCATCTAATCCTTATTTCAGGAGATTTGTTTATTCATCTTGAATCTTCGGCTCTTCTCAAGAGAAGCTATTGCTTTTTTAGCATCGTTGTTTCCTCCTAATTAGGAAATTTAGTCAACCTCGGTCGTAGAATCAAGTGATTCGATTTTTTATGGTCTAACCTTTTTCAACAAGTTCATTTGAATCATTAAATTACGAACCTCGGCTTTCTCGATAGTAAAACCAAGTTGTCCATCTGATTGGGAACGTAGGTCATCCGCCGTAAGCATTCGTTGTTCCAGAATGAAGCATATGCTATTTAGGAGCCACGATGCTGTTGGGGAAAGGAATTTTGCATTTTCTAAATCGTTAAACCTGGTAATCATTTGTCTGCACTGTAGGGATTCTTCTGATACTTCTTATGAGTAAGATGACGGATCTTGACATCCTCAAGGAAGAAGCCGAGTGATCGTTGCTATTAGGAGTTTTCGTTATGCTTCGGTTTCGATGTCTGGGTATGCTCGATACTGAAATCAAAGAACCAATCTTATTTAGATCAAACGATATTCCAGATGTTCTGATGAACCTTGCGAATGTGGACACTGGCTACTCTCCATCGTGAAGCCATGTAATTCTTATTTTAGGAGATTTGTTTTTTCATCTTGAAGCCTCGGCCCTTCTTGAGAGAGGCTATTGATTTTTAAGCGTATTTGTTTCGATCTGATTAGGAAATTTAGTCATCCTCAGTCGTAGAATCAAGTAATTCGACTTTTTATGGTCTAACCTTTTTCAACAACATCCTTTGAATCATTAAGTTACGAACCTCGTCTATTTTGATATTAAAACCAAGTTGTTCATCTTGTCGGTAACGTAGGTCATCCAACGTGAGCATTCATTGTTCAGGAATGATGCATATGCTATTTAGGAGCCGAGATGTTGTTTGGGATAGGAATTTTGCATTTTCAAAATCGTTAAATCAAGTAATCATTTGTCTGCGTAGTTAGGATTCTTCTAATACTTTTTATGAATAAGATGACGGATCTTGGCATCCTCAAGGAAGAAGTCGAGTGATCGTTGCTTTTAGGAGTTTTCGTTATGCCTCAGTTTCGAAGTGTGGGTATGCTTGATACTGAAATCAAAGAATCAATCTTATTTAGATCAAATGATATTCCAAATATTCCAATGAATCTTGCAAATGTGGACACAGGCTACCCTCAATCCTGAAGCCATGTAATCCTTATTTCAGGAGATTTGTTTTTTCATCTTGAATCCTCGGCTCTTCTTGAGAGAAACTATTGCTTTTTGAGCATCGTTGTTTCCTCCCGATTAGGAAATTTAGTCATCCTCGGTTGTAGAATCAAGTAATTCGACTTTTTATGGTCTAACCTTTTTCAACAAGTTCATTTAAATCATTGAATTACGAACCTAGGCTATCTCGATAGTAAAACCAAGTTGTCCATCTGGTTGGGAATGTAGGTCATCTGACGTGAGTATTCGTTGTTCAAGAATGAAGCATATGCTATTAGGGAGTCACGATGCTGTTGGGGATAGGAATTTTGCATTTTCTAAATCATTAAATTAGGTAATCATTTGTCTACGTTGCTAGGATTCTTTTAATACTTCTTATGAATAAGATGACGGATGTTGACATCCTCAAGGAAGAAGCCGGGTGATCGTTGCTTTTAGGAGTTTTCGTTATGCCTCGGTTTCGAAGTCTAGGTATGCTCGATACTGAAATCAAAGAATCAATCTTATTCAGATCAAATGATATTCCAGATGTTCAGATGAACCTTGTGAATGTCGACACTGGCTACTCTCAATCGTGAAGCCATGTAATCCTTATTTCAGGAGATTTGTTTATTCATCTTGAATCCTCGGCTCTTCTTGAGAGAAGCTATTGCTTTTTAAGCGTCGTTATTGCCTCTTGATTAGGAAATTTAGTCATCATCGGTCGTAGAATCAAGTAATTCTACTATTTATGGTCTAACCTTTTTCAACAAGTTCATTTGAATCATTAAATTACAATCCTCGGCTATCTCGATAGTAAAACTAAGTTGTCTATCTTGTTGGAAACGTAGGTCATCTAACGTGAGCATTCATTGTTCAAGAACGATGCATATGCTATTTGGGAGCCGCGATGCTGTTGGGGAAAGGAATTTTGCATTTTCAAAATCGTTAAATCAGGAAATCATTTGTTTCCGTAGCTAGGATTCTTCTAATACTTCTTATGAATAAGATGACGGATCTTGACATCCTTAAGGAAGAAGTCGAGTGATCGTTGCTTTTAGGAGTTTTCATTATGCCTCGGTTTCGAAGTATAGGTATGCTTAATATTGAAATCAAAGAATCAATCTTATTTAGATCAAATGATATTCCAAATATTTCGATAAATCTTGCGAATGTGGACACAGGCTACCCTCAATCGTGAAGCCATGTAATCCTTATTTGAAGAGATTTGTTTTTTCATCTTAAATCCTCGGCTCTTCTCGAGAGAAGCTATTGCTTTTTGAGCATCGTTGTTTCCTCCCGATTAGGAAATTTAGTCATCCTCGGTCGTAGAATCAAGTAATTCGACTATTTATGGTCTAACCTTTTTCAACAAGATCATTTGAGTCATTAAATTACAATCCTCGGCTCTCTCAATAGTAAAACCAATTTGTCTATCTTGTTGGAAACGTAGGTCATCTAACGTGAGCATTCATTGTTCAAGAACGATACATATGCTATTTGGGAGCCGCGATGCTGTTGGGGAAAGGAATTTTGCATTTTCAAAATCGTTAAATCAAGTAATCATTTGTCTGCGTAGTTAAGATTCTTCTAATTCTTTTTATGAATAAGATGACGGATCTTGGCATCCTCAAGGAAGAAGTCGAGTGATCGTTGCTTTTAGGAGTTTTCGTTATGCCTCAGTTTCGAAGTGTGGGTATGCTTGATACTGAAATCAAAGAATCAATCTTATTTAGATCAAATGATATTCCAAATATTCCGATGAATCTTGCGAATGTGGACACAGGCTACCCTCAATTGTGAAGCCATGTAATCCTTATTTGAGGAGATTTGTTTTTTCATCATGAAACCTCGGCTCTTCTTGAGAGAAGCTATTGCTTTTTGAGCATCGTTGTTTCCTCCTGATTAGGAAATTTAGTCATCCTCAGTCTTAGAATCAAGTAATTCGACTTTTTATGGTCTAACCTTTTTCAAGAAATTCATTTGAATCATTAAATTACAAACCTCGGCTTTCTCGATAGTAAAACCAAGTTATCCATCTGGTTGAGATCGTAGGTCCTCCGATGTGAGCATTCGTTGTTCATGAATGAAGCATATGCTATTTGGATGCCTCGATGCTGTTGGGGATAGGAATTTTGCATTTTCTAAATAGTTAAATCTGGTATTCATTTGTCTGCATAGTTAGGATTCTTCTAATACTTCTTATGAATAAGATGACGGATCTTGACATCCTCAAGGAAGAAGCCAAGTGATCGTTGCTTTTAGGAGTTTTCGTTATGCCTAGGTTTCGAAATCTGGTTATGTTCGATACTGATATCAAATAATCAATCTTATTTAGAACAAATGTTATTCTAGATGTTCCGATGAACCTTGAGAATGTAGACACTGGCAACTCTCAATCGTGAAGTCATGTAATCCTTATTTTAGGAGATTTGTTTAATCATCTTGATTCCTCAACTCTTCTCGAGTGATGCTATGGCTTTTTAAGCATCGTTGTTTCCTCCTGATTTGGAAATTTAGTCATCCTCGATAGTAGAGTCAAGTAATTCGACATTTTATGCTCTAACATTTTTCAACAAGTTCATTTGAACCATTAAATTACGAACCTCGGCGATTTCAATAGTAAAACCAAGTTATCGATATGGTCAGGAACGTAGGTCATCCGACGTCAGCGTTCGTTGTCCAAGAACGAAGCATTTGCTATTTGGGAGCCATGATGCTGTTAGGTGTAGGAATTTTGCATTTTCTAAATCGTTAAATCATGTAATCATTTGTTTGCGTAGCTAGGATTCTTCTAATACTTCTTATGAATAAGATAACGGATCTTGACATCCTCAAGGAAGAAGCCTAGTCATCGTTGCTTTTAGGAGTTTTCGTTGTGCCTCGATTTCAAAATCTGGTTATGCTCGATAATGAAATCAAAGAATCAATCTTATTTAGATCAAATGTTATTCTAGATGATCTAATGAACCTTAATAATGTAGACACTGGAAACTCTCATTTGTGAAGCCATGTAATCCTTATTTAAGGAGATTTGTTTATTCATGATGAAACTGCGGCTCTTCTCAAGAGAAGCTATTGCTTTTTGAGCGTCGTTGTTTCCTCCTGATTAGGAAATTTAGTCATCATCGGTCGTAGAATCAAGTAATTCGACTGTTTATGGTCTAACCTTTTTCAACAAGTTCATTTGAATCATTAAATTACGAACCTCAGCTATCTCGATAATAAAACCAAGTTGTCCATCTGGTTAGGAACGTAGGTCATCCAACGTGAGCATTCGTTGTTCATCAATGAAGCATTTGCTATTTGGGAGCCGCGATGCTGTTGGGGATAGGAATTTTGCATCTGGTTAGGATTCTTTTAATACTTCTTATGAATAAGATGATGGATCTTGACATCCTCAAGGAAGAAGCCGAGTGATCGTTGCCTTTAGGAGTTTTCGTTATGCCTCGGCATCGAAATCTGGTTATGCTCGATATTGAAATCAAAGAATCATTCTTATTTAGATCAAATGATATTCCAAATGTTCCGATGAACCTTGTGAATGTGGACACAGGCTACTCTCAATCGTGAAGCCATGTAATCCTTATTTTAGGAGATTTGTTTATTCATCTTAAATCCTCAGCTCTTCTCGAGAGAAGCTATTGCTTTTTGAACATCGTTGTTTCCTCCTAATTAGGAAATTTAGTGATCTTCGATCGTATAATCAAGTAATATGACTTTTTATGCTCTAACCTTTTTCAACAAGTTCATTTGTAGCATTAAATTACGATCTTCGGCTATTTCGATAGTAAAACCAAGTTGTCTATCTAGTTGGGAACGTAGGTCATCTGACGTGAGCATTCGTTGTTCAAGAACGAAGCATATGCTATTTAGGAGCCACGATGCTGTAGGGGATAAGAATTTTGTATTTTCTAAATCGTTGAATCAGGTAATCAATTGTCTGTATAGCTAGGATTATTCTAATACTTCTTTTGAATAAGATGACGGATCTTGACATCCTCATGGAAGAAGTCGAGTGATCGTTGCTTTTAGGAGTTTTCCTTATGCCTCGGTTTCGATGTCTGGTTATGCTCGATACTGAAATCAATGAATCAATCTTATTTAGATCAAATGATATTCCAGATGTTCTGATGATCCTTGAGAATGTGGATACTAGCTACTCTCAATCGTAAAGCCATGTAATCTTTATTTTAGGAGATTTGTTTATTCATCATAAAACCGTGGCTGTTCTCGAGAGAAGCTATTGCTTTTTAAGCATCGTTCTTCCCTCCTGATTTGGAAATTTACTCATCCTCGGTCATACAATCAAGTAATTCGAGTTTTTATGGTCTAACCTTTGTCAACAAGTTCATTTGTACAATTAAATTATGAGCCTTGGCTATTTCGATAGTAAAACCAAGTTGTCCATCTGGTTGGGAACATAGGTCGTCCGACGTGAGCATTCGTTCTTCAAGAACGAGGCATATGCTATTTGGGAGCCACGATGCTATTGGGGATAGGAATTTTGCATTTTCTAAATTGGTAAATTCGGTAGTCATTTGTCTGCGTAGCTAGGATTCTTCTAATACTTCTAATGAATAGGATGACGGAGCTTGACATCCTCAAGGAAAAAGTCGAGTGATCATTGCTTTGAGGAGTTTTCATTATGCTTCGGTTTCGATGTCGGGTATGCTCGATACTAAAATCAAAGAATCAACCCTATTTAAATCAAATGATATTCTAGATGTTCTAATGAACCTTCCGAATGTGGACACTGGCTACTCTCAATCGTGAAGCCATGTAATCCTTATTTTAGGAGATTTGTTTATTCATCTTGAAACCTCGGCTCTTCTCTAGAGAAGCTACTACTTTTTCAGCGTCGTTGTTTCCTCCTGATTAGGAAATTTAGTCATCCTCGGTCCTAGAATCAAGTAATTCGACTTTTTACGCTCTAACCTTTTTCAACATGTTCATTTGAATCATTAAATTACGAATCTCGGCTATCTCGATAGTAAAACTAAGTTGTCCATCTGGTTGGGAACGTAGGTCGTCCAATGTGAGCATTCGTTGTTCATGAAGGAAGCATTTGCTATTTGGGAGCCGCGATGCTGTTGAGGATAGGAATTTTACATTTTCTAAATCGTTAAATCAGGTAATCATTTCTCTGCGTAGCTAGGATTCTTCTAATACTTCTTATGAATAAGATGACGGATGTTGAGATCCTCAAGGAAGAAGCCAAGTGATCGTTGCTTTTAGGAGTTTTCATAATGTCTCGGTTTCGAAGCCTGGGTATGCACGATACTGAAATCAAAGAATCAATCCTTTTTAGAACAAATGATATTCCAGATGTTCTGATGAACCTTGCGAATGTTGATGCTGGTTACTGTCAATCGTGAAGTCATGTAATCCTTATTTTAGGAGTTTTGTATATTCATCATGAAACCGCGGATCTTCTCGAGAGAAGCTATTGCTTTTTAAGCATCGTTGTTTCCTCCTGATTTGCAAATTTAGTCATCCTCGATCGTAGAATCAAGTAATTCGACTTTTTATGCTCTTACCTTTTTCAACAAGTTCATTTGAACCATTAAATTACGAACCTCGGCTATTTCGATAGAAAAACCATGTTGTCCATCTCGTTGGGAACGTAGGTCATCCGACGTGAGCATTCGTTGTTTAAGAAAGAAACATTTGCTATTTAGGAGCCATGATGCTGTTGGGGATAGGAATTTTGCATTTTCTAAATCGTTAAATCAGGTAATCATTTGTCTGCTTAGCTAGGATTCTTTTAATACTTCTTATGAATAAGATGACGGATCTTGACATCCTCAAGGAAGAAGCCGAGTGATCGTTGCTTTTAAGAGTTTTCGTAATGTCTCGGTTTCGAAGTCTGGGTATGCGCGATACTGAAATCAAAGAATCAATCTTATTTAGAACAAATGATATTCCAGATTTTCTGATGAACCTTGCGAATGTGGATGCTGGTTACTCTCAATCGTGAAGCCATGTAATCCTTATTTCAGGAGATTTGTTTATTCATCTTAAAACCTCGGCTCTTCTCGAGAGAAGCTATTGCTTTTTTAGCGTCTTTTTTTCCTGCTGATTAGGAAATTTAGTCATCCTCGGTCGTAGAATCAAGTAATTCAACATTTTATGCTCTAACCTTTTTCAACAAGTTCATTTGAATCATTAAATTACGAACATCGGCTTTCTCAATAATAAAACCAAGTTGTCCATCTGGTTGGGAACGAAGGTCATCCGACGTGACCATTCGTTGTTCATGAATGAAGCATATGCTATTTGGAAGCCACGAGCTATTGGGGATGGCAATTTTTCATTTTTTAAATCGTTAAATCAGGTATTCATTTGTCTGCGTTGCTAGGGTTCTTTTAATACTTCTTATGACTTAGATGACAGATCTTGACATCCTCAACGAAGAAGCCAAGTGATCGTTGCTTTTAATAGTTTTCATTATGCCTCGGTTTCGATGTCTAGGTATGCTCGATACTGAAATCAAAGAATCAATCTTATTTAGATCAAATGATATTCTAGATGTTCTGATGAACCTTGCGAATATGGACACTGGCAACTCTCAATCGTGAAGCCATGTAATCCTTATTTTAGGAGATTTGTTTATTCATCTTGAAACCTCGGCTCTTCTCGAGAGAAGCTATTGCTTTTTTAGTTTCGTTGTTTCCTCCTGATTAGGAAATTTAGTCATCCTCAGTCGTAGAATCAAGTAATTCAACTTTTTATGCCCTAACCTTTTTCAACAAGTTCATTTGAATCATTAAATTATGAACCTCAGCTATTTCGATAGTAAAACTTAGTTGTCCATCTGGTTGGGAACGTAAGTCATCCAACGTGAGCATTCATTGTTCAAGAATGAAGCATATGTTATTTGGGAGCAGCCATGCTGTTGGCGATAGGAATTTTCCATTTTCTAAATCGTTAAATCAGGTATTCATTTGTCTGCGTAGCTAGGGTTCTTCTAATACTTCTTATGACTTAGATGACGTATCTTGACATCCTTAAGGAAGAAGCCGAGTGATCGTTGCTTTTAGAAGTTTTCGTTATG
Organism: Lumnitzera littorea; assembly: GCA_024138015.1. Classification (NCBI taxonomy): domain Eukaryota; kingdom Viridiplantae; phylum Streptophyta; class Magnoliopsida; order Myrtales; family Combretaceae; genus Lumnitzera; species Lumnitzera littorea. The sequence continues at coordinate 79,455,343 of JAMXBB010000012.1, read as the reverse complement.
CCTCGATTTCCAAGTCTGGGTATGCTCGATACTGAAATCAAAGAATCAATCTTATTTAGATCAATTGATATTCCAAATATTCCGACGAACCTTGCGAATGTGGACACTGGCTACTCTCAATCGTAAAGCCATGTAATTCTTATTTTAGGAGATTTGTTCATTCATCCTGAAACCTCGGCTCTTCTCGAGAGAAGCTAGTGATTTTCAAGCGTAGTTGTTTCGATCTGATTAGGAAATTTAGTCATCCTCGGTCATAGAATTAAGTAATTCGACTTTTTATGGTCTAACCGTTTTCAACGAGTTCATTTTAATCATTAAATTACGAACCTCGGCTATCATGACAGTAAAACCAAATTGTCCATCTTGTTGGTAATGTATGTCATCCGACGGTAGCATTCTTTGCTCAAGATCGAAGCATATGCTATTTGGGTGCCGAGTTGCTCTTGGGGATAGGAACATTGCATTTTGTATATCGTTATATCAGGTAATCATTTGTCTGTGTAGCTAGGATTCTTCTAATACTTCTAATGAATAAGATGACGGATCTTGACATCCTCAAGGAAGAAGTCGAGTGATCGTTGCTTTTAGGAGTTTTCATTATGCCTCGGTTTCAATGTCTAAGTATGCTCGATACTGAAATCAAAGAATCAATCTTATTTAAGTCAAATGATATTCCAGATGTTCCGATGAACCTTGCGAATGTGGACATTGGCTACTCTCAATCGTGAAGCCATGTAATCCTTATTTTAGGAGATTTGTTTATGAATCATGAAACCGCAGCTCTTCTCGAGAGAAGCTATTGCTTTTTAAACGTCGTTGTTTCCTCCTGATTTGGTAATTTAGTCATTATCAGTCGTAGAATCAAGTAATTCGACTTTTTATGCCCTAACCTTTTTCAACAAGTTCATTTGAACCATTAAATTACGAACCTCAACTATTTCGATATTAAAACCAAGTTATCCATCTGGTTGGGAACGTAAGTCATCCTACGTGAGCATTCGTTGTTCAAGAACAAAGCATATGCTATTTAGGAGCCACGATGATGTAGGGTATAGGAATTTTGTATTTTCTAAATCGTTAAATCTGGTAATCATTTGTTTGCGTAACTAGGATTCTTCTAATACTTCTTATGAATAAGATGACGGATGTTGAGATCCTCAAGGAAGAAGCCGAGTGATCGTTGCTTTTAGGATTTTTCATTATGCTTCAGTTTCGATGTCTGGGTATGCTCGATACTGATATCAAAGAATCAATCTTATTTAGATCAAATGATATTCCAGATGTTTCGATGAACCTTGCGAATGTGGACACTGGCTACTCACGATCGTGAAGCTATGTAATCCTTTTTTCAGGAGATTTGTTTATTCATCTTGAATCGTCGGCTCTTCTCGAGCGAAGCTACTTCTTTTTAAACGTAGTTGTTTCCTCCTGATTTGGTAATTTAGTCATTCTTGGTTGTAAAATCAAGTAATTCGACTTTATATGCTCTAACCTTTTTCAACAAGTTCGTTTGAACCATTAAATTATGAATCTTGGCTATTTCGATAGTAATACCAAGTTGTCCATCTGGTTGGGAACGTAGGTCATCCGACGTGAGCATTTATTGTTCAAGAACGAAGCATTTGCTATTTAGGAGCCACAATGCTATTGGGGATAGGAATTTTGCATTTTGTAAATCGTTAAATCAAGTAATCATTTGTCTACGTAGCTAGGATTCTTCTAATACTTCTTAGGAATAAGATGACAGATCTTGACATCCTCATGAAAGAAGTCGAGTGATCGTTTCTTTTAGGAGTTTTCGTTATGCCTCGATTTCGATGTCTAGGTATGCTCGATACTGAAATCAAAGAATCAATCTTATTTAGGTCAAATGATATTCCAGATGTTCCGATAAACATTGCGAATGTGGACACTGGCTACTCTCAATCATAATGCCATGTAATCCTTATTTTAGGAGATTTGTTTATTTATATTGAATCCTCAGCTCTTTTAGAGAGAAGCTATTGCTTTTTAAGCATCGTTGTTTCCTCCTGATTTGGAAATTCTGTCATCCTCGATCGTAAAATCAAGCAATTCGACTTTTTATGGTCTAACCATTTTCAACAATTTCATTTGAATCATTAAATTACAAACCTCGGCTATTTCGATAGTAAAACCAAGTTGTCCATCTCGTTGGGAACGTAGGTCATCTGACGTGAGCATTCGTTGTTCAAGAACGAAGCATATGCTATTTGGGAGACACGATGCTGTTGGGGATAGGAATTTTGCATTTTCTAAATCGTTGAATCAGGTAATCATTTGTCTGCGTAGCTAGGATTCTTCTTATACTTCTTATGAATAAGATGACGAATCTTGACATCCACAAGGAAGAAGCCGAGTAATCATTGCTTTTAGGAGTTTTCGTTATGCCTCGGTTTCGGAATCTCGGTATGCTCAATATTGAAATCAAAGAATCAATCTTATTTAGATCTAATGATATTCCAGATGTTCTAATGAATCTTGCGAATGTGGACACTGGCTACTTTCAATCGTGAAGCCACGTAATCCTTATTTTAGGAGATTTGTTTATTCATCATGAAACTTCGGCTCTTCTCGAGAGAAGCTATTGCTTTTTAAGCGTCGTTGTTTCCTCCTAATTTGGAAATTTAATTATCCTCGGTCGTAGAATCAAGTAATTTGACTTTTTATGCTCTAACCTTTTTCAACAAGTTCATTTGAACCATTAAATTGCAAGCCTCGGCTATTTCGATAGTAAAACCAAGTTGTCCATCTGGTTGGCAATGTAGGTCATCCGACGGGAGTATTCGTTGTTCAAGAATGAAGCATATGCTATTTAGGAGCCACGATGCTGTTGGGGATAGGTATTTTGCATTTTCTAACTCGTTGAATCAGGTAATCATTTGTCTACGTAGTTAGGATTCTTCTAATACTTCTTATGAATAAGATGACGGATCTTGACATCCTCAAGGAAAAAGCCGAGTGATCGTTGCTGTTAGGAGTTTTCGTTATGCCTCGGTTTCGATGTCCGGGTATGCACTATACTGAAATCAAAGAATCAATCTTATTTAGTTAAAATGATATTCCAGATGTTCTGATGAACCTTGCGAATGTGGACACTGGCTACTCTCAATCGTGAAGCCATGTAATCCTTATTTTAGGAGAATTGTTTATTCATTTTGAATCCTCGGCTCTTTTCGAGAGAAGCTATTGCTTTTTAAGCGTCGTTGTTTCCTCCGGAATTTGAAATTAAGCATCCTCAGTGGTAGAATCAAGTAATTCAACTTTTCTCGGTTTAACCTTTTTCAACAAGTTCATTAGAATCAATAAATTACGAACGTCAGCTAACTCGATAGTAAAACCAAGTTGTCCATTTGGTTAGGAACGTAAGTCATCCGACGTGAGCATTCGTTGTTTAAGAACGAAGTATATGATATTTGGAAGCCGCGATGCTGTTGGGGATAGGAATTTTCCATTTTACAAATCGTTAAATCAGGTAATCATTTATCTGCGTAGCTAGGATTCTTCTAATACTTCTTATGAATAAGATGACGGATCTTAACATCCTCAAGGAAGAAGCTGAGTGATCGTTGCCTTTAGGAGTTTTCGTTATGCCTTGGTTTCAAAGTTTGGGTATGCACGATACTAAAATCAAAGAATCAATCTTATTTAGATCAAATATTATTCTAGATATTCTGATGAAGCTTGAGAATGTGGATACAGGCAACTCTCAATCGTGAAGCCATATAATCCTTATTTTAGAGGATTTGTTTATTCATCATGAAACCGCGGCTCTTATCTTAAGAAGCTATTGCTTTTTACGCGTCATTGTTTCCTCCTAATATGCAAATTTAGTCACCCTCCATCGTTGAATCAAGTAATTCTACTTTTTATGCTCTAACCTTTTTCAACAAGTTCCTTTGAACCTTTAAATTACGAAGCTCAACTATTTCGATAGTAAAACCAAGTTTTCCATCTGGTTGGCAACGTAGGTCATCCTACGTGAGCAGTCGTTGTTCAAGAACGAAGCATATGCTATTTGGGAGCCACGATGCTGTTGAGCATAGGAATTTTGCATTTTCTAAATTGTTAAATCAGGTAATCAATTGTCTGCGTAACTAAGATTCTTCTAACATTTCTTATGAATAATATGACGAATCTTGACATCCTCAAGAAAGAAGCCGAGTGATCATTGCTTTTTGGAGTTTTTGTTATGCTTCGGTTTCGATGTATGGGTATGCACCATACTGAAATCAAAGAATCAATCTTATTTAGTTAAAATGATATTCCAGAAGTTCCGATGAACCTTGCGAATGTGGACACTGGCTACTCTTAGTCGTGAAGCCATGTAATCCTTATTTTAGGAGAATTGTTTATTCATTTTGAATCCTCGGCTCTTTTCGAGAGAAGCTATTGCTTTTTAAGCGTCGTTGTTTCCTCCGGATTTTGAAATTAAGCATCCTCAATGGTAGAATCAAGTAATTCAACTTTTCCCGGTTTAACCTTTTTCAACAAGTTCATTAGAATCAATAAATTACGAACGTCAGCTAATTCGATAGTAAAACCAAGCTGTCCATTTGGTTAGGAACGTAAGTCATCCAACGTGAGCATTCGTTGTTCAAGAACGAAGTATATGATATTTGGAAGCCGCGATGCTGTTGGGGATAGGAATTTTCCATTTTACAAATCGTTAAATCAGGTAATCATTTATCTGCGTAGCTAGGATTCTTTCAATACTTCTTATGAATAAGATGACGGATCTTGACATCCTCAAGGAAGAAGCTGAGTGATCGTTGCCTTTAGGAGTTTTCGTTATGCCTTGGTTTCAAAGTTTGGGTATGCACGATACTAAAATCAAAGAATCAATCTTATTTAGATCAAATATTATTCTAGATATTCTGATGAAGCTTGAGAATGTGGATACAGGCAACTCTCAATCGTAAAGCCATGTAATCCTTATTTTAGAGGATTTGTTTATTCATCATGAAATCGCGACTCTTATCTTGAGAAGCTATTGCTTTTTACGCATCATTGTTTCCTCTTAATATGGAAATTTAGTCATCCTCCGTCGTTGAATCAAGTAATTCTACTTTTTATGCTCTAACCATTTTTAACAAGTTCCTTTGAACTTTTAAATTACGAAGCTCAACTATTTCGATAGTAAAACCAAGTTTTCCATCTGGTTGGCAACGTAGGTCATCCTACGTGAGCATTCGTTGTTCAAGAACGAAGCATATGCTATTTGGGAGCCACGATGCTGTTGAGCATAAGAATTTTGCATTTTCTAAATCGTTAAATCACGTAATCATTTGTCTGTGTAGCTAGGATTCTTCTGATACTTCTTATGAATAAGATGACGGATCTTGACATCCTCATGGAAGAAGCCGAGTGATTGTTGCTATTAGGAGTTTTCATTTTGCCTCGGTTTCGATGTCTGGGTATACTCGATACTGAAATCAAAGAATCAATCATATTTAGATCAAATGATATTCCAGACGTTCTGATGAACCTTACGAATGTGGACACTGGCTACTCTCAATCATAAAGCCATGTAATCTTTATTTTAGGAGATTTGTTTGTTCATCTTGAAACCTTGGCTCTTCTCGAGAGAAGCTAGTGCTTTTTAAGCGTCGTTGTTTCCTCCTTATTTGGAAATTTAGTCATCCTCGGTCGTAGAATCAAGTATTTCGACTTTTTGTGCTCTAACCTTTTTCAACAAGTTCATTTGAATCATTAAATTACGAACCTCGGCTATCTCGATAGTAAAACCAAGCTGTCTATCAGGTTAGGAACGTAGGTTATCCAACGTGAGCATTCGTTGTTCAAGAATGAAGCATTTATTATTTGGTAGCCGCGATGCTGTTGGGGATTGGAATTTTGCATTTTCTAAATCATTAAAGCAGGTAATCATTTGTCTACATAGCTAGGATTCTTTTAATACTTCTTATGAATAAGATGACAGATCATAACATTCTCAAGGAAAAAGCTGAGTGATCGTTGCCTTTAGGAGTTTTCGTTATGCCTCGGTTTCGATGTCTAGGATGCTCGATACTGAAATCAAAGAATCAATCTTATTTAGGTCAAATGATATTCCAGATGTTCCGATGAACCTTGCGAATGTGGTCATTGGCTACTCTCAATCGTGAAGCCATGTAATACTTATTTTAGAAGATTTGTTTATTCATCATGAAGCCGCGGCTCCTCTCGAGAGATGCTATTGCTTTTTAAGGGTCGTTGTTTCCTCTTAATTTTGAAATTTAATCATCTTCGGTCGTAGTATCAACTAATTCGAATTTTTTTGCTCTAACCTATTTCAACAAGTTCATTGGAATGAATAAATTACGAACGTCAGCTATCTCGATAGTAAAACCAAGTTGTCCATCTGGTTAGGAACGTAGGTCGTCCAACGTGAGCAGTCGTTGTTCCAGAATGAAGCATATGCTATTTGGGAGCCTCGATACTGTTGGGGATAGGAATTTTGCATTTTCTAAATTGTTAGATCAGGTAACCATTTGTCTGCGTAGCTAGGATTCTTCTAATACTTCTTATGAATAAGATGACGGATCTTGACATCCTCAAGGAAGAAGCCGAGTAATCATTGCTTTTAGGACTTTTCATTATGCCTCGGTTTCGATGTCTGAGTATACTCGATACTGAAATCAAAGAATCAATCTTATTTAGATCAATTGATATTCCAGATGTTCTGATGAACCTTTCGAATGTGGACACTGGTTACTCTCAATCGTGAAGTAATGTAAGCCTTATTTTAGGACATTTGTTTATTCATCTTGAATCCTCGGCTGTCCTCGGGAGAAGCTATTGCTTTTTAAGCGTCGTTGTTTCCTCTTTATTTGGAAATTTAGTCATCCTCGGTAGTAGAATCAAGTAATTTGACTTTTTATGCTCTTATCTTTTTCAACAAGTTCATTTGAATCATTAAATTACGAACCACAGCTATCTCGATAGTAATACCAAGTTAATGTAGGTCATCCGACGTGAGCATTTGTTGTTCAAGAATGAAGCATATGCTATTTGGGAGTCGCAATGCTATTGGGGATAGGAATTTTTCATTTTCTAAAACATTAAATCTGGAAATCATTTGCCTACGTAGCTAGGATTCTTCTAATACTTTTTATCAATAAGATGACGGAGCTTGACATCCTCAAGGAAGAAGCCGAGTGATCATTACTTCTAGGAGTTTTCGTTACGCCTCGGTTTCCAAGTCTGGGTATGCACAATACTGAAATCAAAGAATCAATCTTATTTAGATCAAATGATATTCCAGATGTTCTGATGAACCTTGCGAATGTGGACGCTAGCTGCTCTCCATTGTGTAGTCATGTAATCCTTATTTCAGGAGATTTGTTTATTCATCTTGAATCCTTGGCTCTTCTCGAGAGAACCTATTGCTTTTTAAGCGTCGTTGTTTCCTCCTGATTTGGTTATTAAGTCATCCTCGGTCGTAGAATCAGGTAATTCAACTTTCTATGCTTTAACCTTTTTCAACACGTTCATTTGAACCATAAAATTATGAACCTTGACTATTTCGATTGTGAAACCAAGTTGTCCATTTGGTTGGGAACGTAGGTCATCCGACGTGAGCATTCGTTGTTTAAGAATGAAGCAAATGCCATTTGGGAGCTGCGATGCTGTTGGGGATAGGTATTTTGTATTTTTTAAATAGTTAAATTAGTTAATCATTTGTCTACGTACCTAGAATTCTTGTAGAACTTATTATGAATATGATGACGGATCGTGACATCCTCAAGGAAGAAGCCGAGTGATCATTACTTTTAAGACTTTTCGCTATGCCTGGGTTTCGAAGTCTGGGTATGCTTGATACTGAAATCAAAGAATCAATCTTATTTAGATCAAATGATATTCCAAATGTTCCGATGATCCTTGTGAATGTAGACAAAGGCTACTCTTAATCGTGAAGCCATGTAATCCTTATTTGGGGAGATTTTTTTATCCATCTTGAAACCTCAGCTCTTCTCGAGAGAAGCTATTACTTTTTGAGCATCGTTATTTCCACCTGATTAGGAAATTTAGTCAAGCTCGGACGTAGAATCAAGTAATTCGACTTTTTAGAGTCTAACTATTTTCAACAAGTTCATTTGAATCATTAAATTACGAACCTCGGCTTTCTCGAGAGTAAAACCAAGTTGTCCATCTGGTTGGGAACATAGGTCATCCGACATGAGCATTCGTTGTTCAAGAAGGAAGCATATGCTATTTGGGAGCCGCGATGCTGTTAAGGATAGGAATTTTGCATTTTTTAAATCATTAAATCACGTAATCATTTGTCTGTATAGCTAGGATTCTTTTGATACTTCTTATGAATAAGATGACGGATCTTGACATCCTTAAGGGAGAAGTCGAGTGATCGTTGCTTTTAGGAGTTTTCGTTATGCCTCAGTTTCGATGTCTAGGTATGCTCGATACTGAAATCAAAGAATCAATCTTATTTAGATCAAATGATATTCCAGATGTTCTGATGAACCTTGTGAATGTGGACACTAACTACTCTCAATCGTGAAGCCATGTAATCCTTATTTTATGAGATTTGTTTACTCATCTAGAAACCTTGGCTCTTCTCGAGAGAAGCTATTGCTTTTCAAGCATCGTTGTTTCCTCCTGATTTGGAAATTTAGTCATCCTCGGTCATAGAATCAAGTATTTCGACTTTTTATGATCTAACGTTTTTCAACAAGTTCATTTGAATCATTAAATTACGAACCCTAGCTATCTCGATAGTAAAACCAAGTTGTCCATCTTGTTGGTAACATAGGTCATCCAACATGAGCATTCGTTTTTCAAGAACGAAGCATATGCTATTTGGGAGTCGCGATGCTGATGGGGATAGGAATTTTGCATTTTGTAAATCGTTAAATCACGTAATCATTTGTCTGTGTAGCTTAGATTCTTCTAATACTTCTTATGAATAAGATGACGGATCTTGACATCCTCATGGATGAAGCCGAGTGATCGTTGCTTTTAAGAGTTTTCGTTATGCCTCGATTTCGAAATCTGGTTATGCTCGATACTGAAATCAAAGAATCAATCTTATTTAGATCAAATGTTATTCCAGATGATCCGATGAACGTTGATAATGTGGACACTAGCAACTCACAATCCTGAAGCCATGTGATCCTTATTTTAAGAGATTTGTTTATTCATCTTGATACCTCGGCTCTTCTCGATAGTAGCTATTGCTTTTTAAGCATCGTAGTTTCCTCCTGATTTGGACATTCAGTCATCCCCGATCGTAGAATCAAGTAATTCGACGTTTTATGGTCTAACCGTTTTCAGCAAGTTCATTTGAACCATTAAATTACAAACCTCGGCTATCTCGATAATAAAACCAAGCTGTCTATCTGGTTAGGAACGTAGGTCATCCGATGTGAGCATTAATTGTTCTAGAATGAAGCATTTGTTATATGGTAGCCGCGATGCTGTTGGGGATTGGAATTATGCATTTTCTAAATCATTAAATCAGGTAATCATTTGTCTACGTAGCTAGGATTCTTTTAATACTTCTTATGAATAAGATGATAGATCTTAACATCCTCAAGGAAAAAGCCGAGTGATCATTGGATTTAGGAGTTTTCGTTATGCCTCAATTTCGATGTCTAGGTATGCTTGATATTGAAATCAAAGAATCAATCTTATTTAGGTCAAATGATATTCCAGATGTTCCGATGAACCTTGCGAATGTGGACACTGGCTACTCTTAATCGTGAAGCCATGTAATCCTTATTTTAGGAGAATTGTTTATTCATCTTGAATGCTCGGCTCTTCTCGAGAGAAGCTATTGCTTTTTAAGCATTGTTTTTTCCTCTTGATTTGGAAATTTTTTCATCCTCGATCGTAAAATCAAGTAATTCGATTTTTTATGGTCTAACCTTTTTCAACAATTTCATTTGAATCATTAAATTACTAACCTCGGCTATTTCGATAGTAAAACCAAGTTGTCCATCTGGTTAGGAACGTAGGTCATCCGACGTGAGCATTCGTTGTTCAAGAACGAAGCATATGCTATTTGGGAGCCACGATGCTGTTAAGGATAGGAATTTTTCATTTTCTAAATCGTTGAATCAGGCAATCATTTGTCTGCGTAACTAGGATTCTTCTAATACTTCTTATGAATAAGATGACGGAGCTTGACATCCTCAAGGAAGAAGCCGAGTGATCGTTGCTTTTAGGAGTTTTCGTTATGCCTCGGTGTAGATGTTTTGGTATGTTCGATACTGAAATCAAAGAATCAAACTTATTTAGATCAAATGATATTCTAGATGTTCCGATGAACCTTACGAATATGAACACTGGCTACTCTCAATCGTGAAGCCATGTAATCCTTATTTTATGAGATTTGTTTATTCATCTAGAAATCTCGGCTCTTCTCGAGAGAAGCTATTTCTTTTTTAGCATCGTTGTTTCCTCCTGATTAGGAAATTTAGTCAACCTCGGTCGTAGAGTCAAGTAATTCGACTTTTTATGATCTAACCTTTTTCAACAAGTTCATTTGAATCATTGAATTACGAACCTTGGCTATCTCGATAGTAAAGCCATGTTGTCCATCTGGTTGGGAACGTAGGTCATCCGATGTAAGCATTCGTTGTTCAAGAATGAACCATATGCCATTTGGGAGCCGCGATGCAGTTGGGGATAGCAATTTTGAATTTTTTAAATAGTTAAATAAGGTAATCATTTGTCTACGTAGCTAGGATTCTTCTAGTACTTCTTATGAATAACATGACCAATCTTGACATCCTCAAGGAAGAAGCCGAGTGATCGTTGCCTTTAGGAGTTTTCGTTATGCTTGGTTTTTGAAGTCTGGGTATGCTCGATACTGAAATCAAAGAATCAATCTTATTTAGATCAAATGATATTCCAAATGTTCCGATGAACCTTGCGAATGTGGACACAGCCTACCCTCAATCGTGAAGCTATGTAGTCCTTATTTCGGGAGATTTGTTTATTCATCTTGAAACCTCGGCTCTTCTCGAGAGGAGCTATTACTTTTTGAGCGTCGTTGTTTCCACCTGATTAGGAAATTTAGTCAACCTCGGTCGTAGAATCAAGTAATGCGACTTTTTATAGTCTAACCTTTTTCAACAAGTTCATTTGAATCATTAAATTATGAACCTCGGCTTTCTCTATAGTAAAACCAAGTTGTCCATCTGGTTGGGAACGTAGGTCATCCGACGTGAGCATTCGTTGTTCAAGATGGAAGCATATGCTATTTGGGAGCCGCGATGCTGTTGGGGATAAGAATTTTGCATTTTGTAAATCGTTAAATCACGTAATCATTTGTCTGTGTAGCTAGGATTCTTCTGATACTTCTTATGAATAAGATGACGGATCTTGACATCCTCATGGAAGAAGCCGAGTGATTGTTGCTATTACGAGTTTTCGTTTTGCCTCGGTTTCGATGTCTGGGTATGCTCGATACTGAAATCAAAGAATTAATCTTATTTAGATCAAATGATATTCCAGACGTTCTGATGAACCTTACGAATGTAGACACTAGCTACTCTCAATCGTGAAGCCATGTAATCCTTATTTTAGGAGATTTGTTTGTTCATCTTGAAACCTTGGCTCTTTTCAAGAGAAGCTATTACTTTTTAAGCGTCGTTGTTTCCTCCTTATTTGGAAATTTAGTCATCCTCGGTCGTAGAAACAAGTATTTCGACTTTTTATGGTCTAACCGTTTTCAACAAGTTCATTTGAATCATTAAATTATGAACCTTGGCTATCTCAATAGTAATACCAAGTTGTCCATCTTGTTGGTAACGTAGGTCATCCAACGTGAGCATTCGTTGTTCAAGTACGAAGCATATGCTATTTAGGAGTCACGATGCTGTTGGGGATAGGAATTTTGCATTTTCTAAATCATTAAATCAGGTAATCATTTGTCTGCGTTGCTGGGATTCTTTTAATACTTCTTATGAATAAGATGACGGAGCTTGACATCCTCAAGGAAGAAGCCGGGTGATCGTTGCTTTTAGGAGTTTTCGTTATGCCTCGGTTTCGAAGTCTGGGTATGCTCGATACTGAAATCAAAGAATCAATCTTATTCAGATCAAATGATATTCCAGATGTTCAGATGAACCTTATGAATGTCGATACTGGCTGCTCTCAATCGTAAAGCCATGTAATCCTTATTTCAGGAGATTTGTTTATTCATCTTGAATCATCGACTCTTCTCGAGAGAAGCTATTGCTATTTAAGTGTCGTTATTGCCTCCTAACTAGGAAATTTAGTCATCATCGGTCGTAGAATCAAGTAATTCGACTATTTATGGTCTAAGCTTTTTCAACAAGTTCATTTGAATCATTAAATTACAATCCTCGGCTATCTCGATAGTAAAACAATTTGTCTATCATGTTGGAAATATAGGTCATCTAACGTGAGCATTCATTGTTTAAGAACGATGCATATGCTATTTGGGAGCCGCAATGCTGATGGGGAAAGGAATTTTGCATTTTCAAAATCGTTAAATCAGGAAATCATTTGTTTGCGTAGCTAGGATTCTTCTAATACTTCTTATGAATGAGATGACGGATCTTGACATCCTAATGGAAGAAGCCGAGTGATCGTTGCTTTTAGGAGTTTTCGTTATGCCTCGGTTTCGAAATCTGGTTACACTCGATACTGGAATAAAAGAATCAATCTAATTTAGATCAAATGTTATTCCAGATGATTCGATGAACGTTGATAATGTGGACACTAGCAACTCTCAATCCTGAAGCCATGTAATCCTTATTTTAAGAGATTTGTTTATTCTTCTTGATACCATGGCTCTTCTCGATAGTAGCTATTACTTTTTAAGCATTATTGTTTCCTCCTGATTTGGAAATTTAGTCAGCCCCGGTCGTAGAATCAAGTAGTTCGACTTTTTATGGTCTAACCGTTTTCAACAAGTTCATTTGAATCATTAAATTACAAACCTCGGCTATCTCGATAGTAAAACCAAGCTGTCTATCTGGTTAGGAACGTTGGTCATCCGACGTGAGCATTCGTTGTTCAAGAATGAAGCATTTGTTATTTGGTAGCCCTGATGGTGTTGGGGATTGGAATTTTGGATTTTCTAAATCATTAAATCAGGTAATCATTTGTCTACATAGCTAAGATTCTTCTAATACTTCTTTTAATACTTCTTATGAATAAGATGACAAATCTTGACATCCTCAAGGAAAAAGCCGAGTGATCGTAGTTTTTAGGAGTTTTTGTTATGCTTCGGTTTCGAAATCTGGTTATGCTCGATACTGGAATAAAAGAATCAATCTTATTTAGGTCAAATGATATTCCTGATGTTTCGATGAACCTTATGAATGTGGACACTGGCTACCTTCAACCGTGAAGCCATGTAATCCTTATTTTAGGAGAATTGTTTATTCATCTTGAATGCTCGGCTCTTCTCGAGAGAAGCTATTGCTTTTTAAGCATCATTGTTTCCTCCTGATTTGGAAATTTTGTCATTCTCGATCGTAAAATCAAGTAATTCGACTTTTTATTGTCTAACCTTTTTCAACAATTTCATTTGAATCATTAAATTACTAACCTCGGCTATTTTGATAGCAAAACCAAGTTGTCCATCTGGTTGGGAACGTAGGTCATTCGACGTAAGCATTCGTTGTTCAAGAACGAAGCATATGCTATTTGGGAGCCACGATGCTGTTGGGGATAGGAATTTTGCATTTTCAAAATCTTTAAATCTTGTAATCATTTGTCTGCGAAGCAAGCATTCTTCTAATACTTCTAATGAATAAGATGATGGATCTTGACATCCTCAAGGAAGAAGCCAGGTGATTGTTGCTTTTAGAAGTTTTTGTTATACCACGGTTTAGATGTTTGGGTACGCTCGATACTGAAATCAAGGAATCAAACTTATTTAGATCAAATGATATTCCAGATGTTTTGATGAACCCTGCAAATGTGGACACTAGCTACTCTCAATCGTGAAGCCATGTAATCCTTATTTTAGGAGATTTGTTTGTTCATCTTAAAACCTCGGCTCTTCTCGAGAGAAGCTATTGCTTTTTAAGCATCGTTGTTTCCTCCTGATTTGGAAATTTTGTTATCCAAGATTCTAAAATCAAGTAAGTCGACTTTTTATGCTCTAACCTTTTTCAACAATTTCATTTGAATCATTAAATTACAAACCTCGGCTATTTCGATAGTAAAACCAAGTTGTCCATCTGGTAGGGAACGTAGGTCATCCGACGTGAGCATTCGTTGTTCAAGAACGAAGCATATGCTGTTTGGGAGCCACGACGCGGTTGGGGATAGGAATTTTGCATTTTCTAAATCGTTGAATCAGGTAATCATTTGTCTGCGTAGCTAGGATTCTTCTAATACTTCTTATGAATAAGATGACGGATCTTGACATCCTCAAGGAAGAAGCTGAGTGATCGTTGCTTTTAGGAGATTTCGTTATGCCTCGGCTTCGAAATCTAGTTATGCTTGATACTGAAATAAAAGAATCAATCTTATATAGATCAAATGATATTCTAGATATTTTGATGAACCTTGCGAATGTGGACACTGGTTACTCTCAATTGTGAAGCCATGTAATCCTTCTTTCAGGAGATTTGTTTATTCATCTTGAATCTTTGGCTCTTCTTGGGAGAAGCTATTGCTTTTTAAGCGCCGTTGTTTCCTCCTGATTAGGAAATTTAGTCATCCTCGATCGTAGAATCAAGTAATTCGACTTTTTATTGTTTAACCTTTTTCAACAAGTTCATTTGAATCATTAAATTACGAACCTCGGCTTTCTCGATAGTAAAACCTAGTTGTCCATCTGGTTGGGAACGTAGGTCATCCTACGTGAGCATTCGTTGTTCATGAATGAAGCATATACTATTTGGGAGCCGCGATGCTATTAGGGATAGGAATTTTGCATTTTTTAAATCATTAAATGACGTAATCATTTGTCTGTATAGCTAGGATTCTTTTGATACTTCTTATGAATAAGATGACGGATCTTGACATCCTTAAGGAAGAGGCCGAGTGATCGTTGCTTTTAGGAGTTTTCGTTATGCCTCGGTTTCGATGTATGGGTATGCTCGATATTGAAATCAAAGAATCAATCTTATTTAGATCGAATGATAATCCAAATGCTCCGATGAACCATGCGAATGTGGACAAATGCTACTCTCATTCGTGAAGCCATCTAATCCTTATTTCAGGAGATTTGTTTATTCATCTTGAATCCTCGGCTCTTCTCGAGAGAAGCTATTGCTTTTTTAGCGTCGTTGTTTCCTCCTGATTAGGAAATTTAGTCAAGCTCGGTCGTAGAATCAAGTGATTCGATTTTTTATGGTCTAACCATTTTCAATAAGTTCATTTGAATCATTAAATTACGAACCTCGGCTTTCTCGATAATAAAACCAAGTTGTCCATCTGATTGGGAACGTAGGTCATCCGACGTAAGCATTCGTTGTTCAAGAATGAAGCATATGCTATTTAGGTGCCACGATGCTATTGGGGAAAGGAATTTTGCATTTTCTAAATCGTCAAACCTGGTAATCATTTGTCTGCATTTTAGGGATTCTTCTGATACTTCTTATGAGTAAGATGACGGATCCTGACATCCTCAAGGAAGAAGCCGAGTGATTGTTGCTTTTAGAAGTTTTCGTTATGCCTCGGTTTCGATGTCTGGGTATGCTCGATACTGAAATCAAAGAATCAATCTTATTTAGATCAAATGATATTCCAGATGTTCTGATGAACCTTACGAATGTAGACACTGGCTACTCTCCATGGTAGAGCCATGTAATTCTTATTTTAGGAGATTTGTTTATTTATCCTAAAGCCTTGGCCCTTCTTGAGAGAGGCTACTGATTTTTAAGCGTATTTGTTTCGATCTGATTAGGAAATTTAGTCATCCTCGGTCGTAGAATCAAGTAATTCGACTTTTTATGGTCTAACCTTTTTCAACAACATCCTTTGAATCATTAAGTTACGAACCTCGGCTATCTTAATAGTAAAACCAAGTTGTCCATCTTGTCGGTAACGTAGGTCATCCAACGTGAGCATTCATTGTTCAAGAATGATGCATATGCTATTTAGGAGCCGAGATGTTGTTTGGGATAGGAATTTTGCATTTGCAAAATCGTTAAATCAAGTAATCATTTGTCTGCGTAGTTAGGATTCTTCTAATACTTCTTATGAATAAGATGACGGATCTTGGCATCCTCAAGGAAGAAGTCGAGTGATCGTTGCTTTTAGGAGTTTTCGTTATGCCTCGGTTTCAAAGTGTGGGTATGCTTGATACTGAAATCAAAGAATCAATCTTATTTAGATCAAATGATATTCCAAATATTCCGATGAATCTTGCGAATGTGGACACAGGCTACCCTCAATCGTGAAGCCATGTAATCCTTATTTGAGGAGATTTGTTTTTTAATCTTGAATCCTCGGCTCTTCTCGAGAGAAACTATTGCTTTTTGAGCATCGTTATTTCCTCCCGATTAGGAAATTTAGTCATCTTCGGTCGTAGAATCAAGTAATTCGACTTTTCATGGTCTAACCTTTTTCAACAAGTTCATTTAAATCATTGAATTACGAACCTAGGCTATCTCGATAGTAAAACCAAGTAGGCTATCTCGATAGTAAAACCAAGTAGGCTATCTCGATAGTAAAACCAAGTTGTCTATCTGGTTGGGAACGTAGGTCATCCGACGTGAGTATTCGTTGTTCACGAACGAAGCATATGCTATTTGGGAGTCACGATGCTATTGGGGATAGGAATTTTGCATTTTCTAAATCGTTAAATCAGGTAATCATTTGTCTGCGTTGCTGGGATTCTTTTAATACTTCTTATGAATAAGATGACGAAGCTTGACATCCTCAAGGAAGAAGCCGGGTGATCGTTGCTTTTAGGAGTTTTCGTTATGCCTCGGTTTCGAAGTCTGGGTATGCTCGATACTGAAATCAAAGAATCAATCTTATTCAGATCAAATGATATTCCAGATGTTCAGATGAACCTTGTGAATGTCGATACTGGCTGCTCTCAATCGTAAAGCCATGTAATCCTTATTTCAGGAGATTTGTTTATTCATCTTGAATCCTCGACTCTTCTTGAGAGAAGCTATTGCTATTAAAGTGTCGTTATTGCCTCCTGACTAGGAAATTTAGTCATCATCGGTCGTAGAATCAAGTAATTCGACTATTTATGGTCTAACCTTTTTCAACAAGTTCATTTGAATCATTAAATTACAATCCTCGGCTATCTCGATAGTAAAACAATTTGTCTATCATGTTGGAAATGTAGGTCATCTAACGTGAGCATTCAATGTTTAAGAACGATGCATATGCTATTTGGGAGCCGCGATGTTGATGGGGAAAGGAATTTTGCATTTTCAAAATCGTTAAATCAGGAAATCATTTGTTTGCGTAGCTAGGATTCTTCTAATACTTCTTATGAGTAAGATGACGGATCTTGACATCTTCAAGGAAGAAGTCGAGTGATCGTTGCTTTTAGGAGTTTTCGTTATGCCTCAGTTCCGAAGTGTGGGTATGCTTAATACTGAAATCAAAGAATCAATCTTATTTTGATCAAATGATATTCCAAATATTCCGATGAATCTTGCGAATGTAGACACAGGCTACCTACAATCGTGAAGCCATGTAATCCTTATTTGAGGAGATTTGTTTTTTCATCATGAAACCTCAGCTCTTCTCGAGAGAAGCTAATGCTTTTTGAACATCGTTGTCTCCTCCTGATTAGGAAATTTAGTCATCCTCAATCGTAGAATCAAGTAATTCGACTTTTTATGGTCTAACCTTTTTCAAGAAATTCATTAGAATCATTAAATTACGAACCTCGGCTTTCCCGATAGTAAAACCAAGTTATCCATCTGGTTGAGATCGTGGGTCCTCCGACGTGAGCATTCGTTGTTCATGAATGAAGCTTATGCTATTTGGATGCCGCGATGCTGTTGGGGATAAGAATTTGGCATTTTCTAAATAGTTAAATCTGGTATTCATTTGTTTGCGTAGCTAGGATTCTTCTAATACTTCTTATGAATAAGATGACGGATCTTGGCATCCTCAAGGAAGAAGTCGAGTGATTGTTGCTTTTAGGAGTTTTCGTTATGCCTCGGTTTCGATGTGTGGGTATGCTTGATACTGAAATCAAAGAATCAATCTTATTTAGATCAAATGATATTCCAAATATTCCAATGAATCTTACGAATGTGGACATAGGCTACCCTCAATCGTGAAGCCATGTAATCCTTATTTGAGGAGATTTGTTTATTCATCTTAAAACCTCGGCTCTTCTCGAGAGAAGCTATTACTTGTTCAGCGTCGTTGTTTCCGCCTGATTAGGAAATTTAATCATCCTCGGTCGTAGAATCAAGTAATTTGACTTTTTATGCTCTAACCTTTTGAACAAGTTCATTTGAACCATTAAATTACGAACCTCGGCTATTTCGATAGTAAAACCAAATTGTCCATCAAGTTAGGAACGTAGGTCATCGAACGTGAGCACTCGTTGTTCAAGAAGGAAGTATTTGCTATTTGGGAGCCACTGGCAGTTAGGGATAGGAATTTTTCATTTTCTAAATCGTTAAATCAGGTAATCATTTGTCTGCATAGCTAGGATTCTTCTAATACTTCGTATGAATAAGATAACGGATCTTGACATCCTCAAGGAAGAAGCCGTGTGATCTTTGTTTTTAGGAGTTTTCGTAAAGTCTCGGTTTCGAAGTCTGGGTATGCACGATATTGAAATCAAAGAATCGATCTTATTTAGAACAAATGATATTCCAGATGTTCTGATGAACATTGCGAAGGTGGACGCTGGTTACTTTCAATCGTGATGTCATGTAATCCTTATTTTAGGAGTTTTGTTTATTCATCATGAAACCGCGGCTCTTCTCGAGAGAAGCTATGGCTTTTTTAGCGTCGTTTTTTCTTGCTGATTAGGAAATTTAGTCATCCTCGGTCGTAGAATCAAGTAATTCGAATTTTTATGGTCTAACCTTTTTCAACAAGCTCATTTGAATCATTAAATTACGAACATCGGCTTTCTCGATAGTAAAACCAAGTTGTCCATCTTGCTGGGAACGAAGGTCATCCGATGTGACCATTCGTTGTTCATGAATGAAGCATATGCTATTTGGAAGCCGCGAGCTGTTGGGGATAGCAATTTTGCATTTTTTAAATCATTAAATTAGGTATTCATTTGTCTGCGTAGCTAGGATTCTTTTAATACTTCTTATGAATAAGATGACGGATCTTGATATCCTCAAGGAAGAAGCCGAGTGATCATTGCTTTTAGGAGTTTTCGTAAAGTCGCGGTATCGAAGTCTGGGTATGCACGATACTGAAATCAAAGAATCGATCTTATCTAGAACAAATGATATTCCAGATGTTCTGATGAACTTTGCGAATGTGGACGCTGGTTACTTTTAATCATGATGTCTTGTAATCCTTATTTTAGGAGTTTTGTTTATTCATCATGAAACCGCGGCTCTTCTCGAGAAAAGCTATTGCTTTTTAAGCATCGTTGTTTCCTCTTGATTTGGAAATTTAGTCGCCCTCGATCGTAGAATCAAGTAATTCGACATTTTATGCTCTAACATTTTCAACATGTTCACTTGAACCATTAAATTTCGAACCTCGGCTATTTCGATAGTAACACCAAATTGTCCATCTGGTTAGGAACATAGGTCATCGGACGTGAGCACTCGTTGTTCAAGAAGGAAGTATTTGCTATTTGGGAGCTACGATGCTGCTGGGGATAGGAATTTTGCATTTTCTAAATCGTTAAATCAGGTAATCATTTGTCTGCGTTGCTAGGATTCCTCTAATACTTCTTATGAATATGATGACGGATCTTGACATCCTCAAGGAAGAAGTCGACTGATCATTGCTTTTAAGAGTTTTCATAAAGTCTCGGTATCGAAGTCTGGGTACGCACGATACTGAAATCAAAGAATTGATCGTATTTAGAACAAATGATATTCCAGATGTTCTGACGAACCTTGCGAATGTGGACGCTGGTTACTTTCAATCATGATGTCATGTAATCCTTATTTTAGGAGTTTTGTTTATTCATCATGAAACCGCGGCTCT